>CM052722.1:89163922-89186539 GCA_028551405.1 Uromys caudimaculatus | reverse complement strand
CCCCAAGTCCCCGAGGACATGGCTACACAGAACTGGGATCCTCTCCAGCCAGAGGCCTGTGTATTAGAAGACCCAGAGGGGAGTAGGTAGCTGTGACCTGCACAGGCAAGTCCTGAGCTCCCACAGACTGACAGGAGAGGGCACACAGGCCAACACAGTGCTGTGCAAAAGCTGAGGAGGGAGGAGACAAGTGGGGTGCAAAATCAGGACCGAAATCAGGACCGAGCCCCACTCGTGGCGGGCATCAAGGGCCCTGAATACTACATCCATGGGGACAGCCAGTGTGAGTTGAATTGGCTGAGATGCGTGGGTACAGCCTTAGTGGTCATGAGAGGCCCGGAGGGCCCATGAAGCTCTGCTTTAGTTAATGGAGGTAATTTGGCAGGCTTGAGGGAGCCAGGATGCCCTGGCGGCTGAGGGGAGCACAGTTTGCTGTAGATCAAATGGTAGTTAGTGATGGCCCTCCAATTCCTGACGATTCCAGTGAGGGCTTCTGAATGCCCAGAGCAGCCAGGTCTCTGTCTCTGTCTCTGTTTCTCTGTGTGTCTCTCAGTGTCTCTGTGTGTATCTCTGTGTCTCTGTATCTCTCTCTCTCTCTCTCTCTCTCTCTCTCTCTCTCTCTCTCTCTCTCTCTCTCTCTCTCTCTCTCTCTCTCTCCCCCCCCAGCATGCAGGATCCCAGCACCTTCTGAACAGTGGCAGGGAGATGCCCCACCTCAGGGAGACACAGGGCCAACCTGACCAGCTCTTCTGGGCCTGGAGACTACAGGAGCCAACATCAGTCAGACATCAGAATAAGACAGGCATGGGGACACAAGCTTGTAATCTCAGCACTGAGAGGCTGAGGGGGTTGGACCAGGCGTTTAAGGGCAACCTGGGCTACAGAATGAGACCTGGTCTCAAAAGCCCAGCAACAAAAAGAGATCAGGGAAATCTGGCCTTGGGACCATGAGTCCATGTCCCATTTCACCCTTGAGGTGACATGTCTTAAGCCTTCATCTAGGTAGACAAATGCCATAGAGGTGTTCTTTCAGTTCTTACTTGGGGATACTAATTGGTATATTCACAAAAGGCCAGAGGCTGGACTCATACCATTCTGTGAGGTTCTCAGCTAAGGTCTCTGTGTGCCCCGCAATTGTATTGGGAACACCTTAATTTTGGCACAGTTCTATACTAAAGACTGAGTTTGCCATGGATATGTGGTCATGTGTGTTGACATATGTCAGTCTCAATGAACCTTGGTCTATGCAGCGGAGGCATATGCAGTAGTTGAAGGAAGGCTAAACATTGGCTGAAACCTGTTGTCTGTCTAGGAAATGTTTTCTATGGGTGTGTTTGTGGGCCGCAACATTGGAAGTGATGTTTCCTGATGTAATCCCTCCTAGTGTTACCCCCTGAGAGATGCTAGAGATTAGGAAATGGGCTGACTGACCCCTAGCAGGAAGAAGGGGACCTGGTTTGTTTTGTTTGTTTGTTTTAAAGACAGTTGTCTTCTTGGGGTTCATGTTGTTTCGTTTGTTGTTTTGAATGACCAAACTTTTCCTTTAGTTTTTATTTGAAACAGGGTCTCATCACGCTTTCGGTAAATAGCTGAGAAGGGCTTTGCATTCCTTATCCTCCTAACTCTAGACTGCTCAGATGACTAGAATGTACCACTGTACCTGATTTCAGAATTCCATCGGAAGAAATCATAAAGGGGGCTTCAGAGTCTATGTTACTTCTGTCCTGGGGCACTAGGTTGGCCTGCTCTGTGGGCTCGCGGGCTACAGTGTAGGCAGCAGCAAGGGGCTCCGAGCTGCGCAGGCGCAGAGCGGGCTGTAGACTACAGGTCATGTGTCATGAGGGGACATGGGTAGTAGTTTCCAAGACAACAGATGGAGCTGCTTGAGCCCCGCACACATGCCAGCTCCACAGTGGGCTGGAGGGTCTCAGCTGCAGGCACCCCTTCTCCAGGGCCCCATGCCAGCAGAGAACATGCACCAACATCTGGAATAACCAGCGAAGGTAATCTCCATGGCCTCACACATACCAATCAAGGAAATCCTGAAGAACAAGATGTCTGCGTCTTCCGGGGTGGTGGTCTGGGCAGAATAGACCCAGGAGAAGAGCTGAGGACAAAGTCCCAGAAGTGGGATGAAATAATACCCTGGTAAACATCTCCTGATGAAAATTGATGAACTCAGTGCTCCTCACCGTAGTATAAGTGATGAGGAGGAGACCTATAGCGATTTAGAAGCCGACGATGTCATGACTGCAGGTCTCTAAGCTAAGAAATTAGCTGCTGCCAAAGGCAAGAGCCCAAAAGTATCAGATTCAGGAACAAGAATGCCATGGAGAGGTTCTCCCCCAAGAACTAAAAAAGCTACGGTTTGAAATGAAATGGAAGCCTCACTATAAGGAAGGACCGAATATGAAATGACCATTCATCAACAGGCGTACATGATGAAGAAGATGGTGTAGAAATGTCAGAAACTGCACATGGAGACGACAGGACTATTGAAAAGTCAAATCGAGGACCCACAACAAGTGACCAACAGCAAAACAAATCACAAACTGCAGTTGTTTGTCAAATACAAAACGTGTTATTATAACACACTACTTCTTGTTCTCTTATAAAGTCTATAAGGGGCTTTGATTGTTTTTTCTTTTAATCAAAAATCTGTTGGTATGGTGGACTGTGTAGGTAGTTATTTAGGCTGAAAAATATTGTCACCTGTTTTCTTTCACTTGCTTGGGCTAATTAGGAGGTACTGTAAGAGTTACTTTTGCATTTTTTTCCTGATCCACAACCAGAAATTCCTGTTGATGTTCTTTGTGCTTGTAAGGAAAGAACTGACTTTTTTTCTTCTCCAGACAAGTTTTCTACACACCCACTCAACACCCAAATAAATTACCATGTTAAAGTGGCAGTAACCTCTGCTCTGCTTGTTTTGACGCACTGGGCAGACTTCAGACGAGGTTTTTGTACCATGTGGCTAACTTCTTTTACAAACCTGTCTTGACCTGCTTTTGTTTCCTAGCCCTTTCTGCTGATATAGGTAGAATTGGAAGGATTGTATTGTAGAATGGCAAAGGCTGTGGGACATGAGGAACTCAAATATTCCGTCATTTGTTGTAGTAATGAAATTCTCATTTTGACACCTACTGGTTCTAATACACAGAGGAAATAGATCAAGTAGCCACATCGAAGCTGAAGGACAGCTATGCTGCCTGATCTCTATACCTCTCTGATTGACAACTTGGTAATATTAGGTCATTTGCCCTAATTAGACTTTAGAAATAATTAACTGAGACTTTTAAAAAAATAATGAAATAGTTTATTTTATTTATGCATAATGACACATTTTGGAAAGTTAACATTTCACTTTTTTTAAAAAAAATGAGATTTGATATCAGTATTTAAATAAGAATTAACTGATTTTTTTTTTTATTTTTTTGGTTTTTCGAGACAGGGTTTCTCTGTGTAGCCCTGGCTGTCCTGGAACCCACTCTGTAGACCAGGCTGGCCTCGAACTCAGAAATCCACTTGCCTCTGCCTCCCGAGTGCTGGGATTAAAGGCGTGTGCTACCACTGCCAGGCGAATTAACTGATTTTTTAAACTGAGGCTTTTTTGCATGATGAGAAAACTTTATGTAACCAGTTGTGTGATTGCTTTTGAAGTTACAGATGGAATTATGTCTGACCATTTTTAAATACAAAGATTTGAGTAGGTCCTTCTTTAAGGGAATATAATAATGCGCACTTTAACAAACAAACTTGATTCTTCTAACGTCGTAGAAATTATTTAGATTTCCACCCTCGCCCCTCAAAATGAGGTGTAGCTCCTGTGTGTTTTAGCTTAGTGATGGTTTTCTTTGTAATCATTTTCAGGTTTTGGTAGTGCCAAATGAACCTGCGGTATATGCAGACTTTTAACGTAACTTCTATAACGTAATTTCTATATATTATGTACTTGAAATAGCTTTTACTGATTATCTTTCACCTTAAATGTATGGAACTGTCATGATGTCAACTTGTTTTGTTTTGTTTTGTTTTGTTTTGGTTTGTTTTGGTTTGGTTTGGTTTTGGTTTTTTGAGACAGGGTTTCTCTGTGTAGCCCTGGCTGTCCTGGAACTCACTCTGTAGACCAGGCTGGCCTCGAACTCAGAAATCCGCCTGCCTCTGCCTCCCAAGTGATGTCAACATTTTTAAAGAGTGGGGAGAATTCAAAGACAAAAGGAAAGGAGGAAGGAAGAAGAAGGGAGGGAGGGAAGGAAGGTCAGCAAGTTGGTTCATTAGGTGCAGGTGCTTGCCACGAAGCCTGAGATGTCATGGTAGAAAAAGACTCCTGTGATCTGGTCTCTCACCTCCATATGTGAACTGTGACACTTTGATAATTCTCCCAAATCAATGGATGTTTTGAAAAAAGAAAATATAAGATCAGCGAGGCAGCTCACCTGGTGGATTGCCTGGCTCGCATGAAGCTCTAGATTTGATCATAACACTGAGTAATCCAGGCTTGATGGCTCACATACCTGTAATTCCATCACATAGGGAGTGATGACAGAAGGCTCAGGAATTCAAATGTCATAGGCACACGGTGAAGGCAAAGCAAGCCTTTGCTATATGACATGGTGGTTTCCAAAACAAAATACCATCCACCCAAACAAACACGAAAGGAAAATAAAGATGGCAAGCCCCAGTTGAACCCCTTCTCTATGTCTTGGATCGCTTCTCCTGACTCCAGAGCTACCTATACCCTGAATTGAACTTCATCTTCTCCGTACATGTTGGAACACTTAGCTAGTCTTCTTTTTCTTTTTTCTTTTTAGAATTTCATCATCCAGCAAGGACAAGAAATACTAGTCTTTCAAGTTCGTGTAGACTCCCCCAATCATTTTTCTTATGCCTCTGATGAGGTTTATTTTGAACTGGTTGTTTGGGGTCCAGTGTCTTTGTTTTTGATGACTCTAATGCGTGTGGTTGCCAGCAAGGGAAGGGGTAGTACTGTACAGAGTTGGAGCAATGACTAAGTCATGTCAGCCACAAATGAGTGCTCCTCAGCATGTAGGGGCATTGCCCATCAAGGCTGAAGACCTCAGATCAATCCCCAGGAATCAAGTGGTGGAAGGAAAGCACTTATTCCTACATGTCGACTTCGGACTTCCACTCTCCATGGCACTTGCTGAACTAGGTATTAAGCTGGTTAGCAGATGAAAACATCTCTGTCAACAACAACAACAACAACAACAACAACCCCTCCTAAAAAAAAAAAGAAAAAAGAAAAGATCTCAGTCAAAGGGGTGAAGGATGAATGAAACTGGAAGTTTCAGAGCATGGTCTTCAATTTATAATATGAAATTAGTTACAGAGTAATGACATGGGAAGGTTATACCTGCTGAAAAAGTCCAGTGTAGGACAGATTGAGAAGCCAAGTATGGTAGCATAGGCTCCTAATTCCAGCACTTGGGAGGCTGAGGCAAGAGTTTCCATATATTTGAAGCCTACCTGGGTTGCACAGTGAGTGCAGGACCAATCAAGCCTACACAGCAATGTCCTGTACACAAACTGGGACAGGCTGAGTTAAAGAGCTGAGCTGACACAAAGAGGAAAGGGCAGCTGGTGCCTGAGGCACATCCTTTATTGATTTGTTCCTCTAGATCTCCTGTCCATCTGAAGTGCTCCATAGCCCCTGGCTGTCACATTGGCTTGGCCCTTGGAGAGGACTGGCAAGCATTTACAGGGACTTGCTCTGGGATGAGTTCCTGCGTGCTCGTTTGGTGGGGTGTTTCACTTCTGAGTCTAAGCTCCTCCTGTCTGCTAGCTCACTTCAGAGAACACTTGCTGTTTCCCAAGGCAGGTACAAAAAACCCATCTCTTCCTTTACCATGTCAGGCAAAAGGGTGTTCATAGCCTGTTACTTTGTGAGCCTGTGTTCTGCAATATCAGCTGTGGCTTCTCTGCATCCTGCCTAGGTGTTGCAAATGGTTGCTTCATAAGACACTTCGTTCAAAAATATTGAGGTAGGTATGGTGGCCTAGTCCTTTAATCCCAGCACTTGGGAGGCAGAGGTAGGTCTCTGTGAGATCAAGGCTAATGTGGTCTAACACGTTCCAGGGCTACAGAATGAGACCTTGTCAATAAAACAATATATAAAGAAAAGAAAAGAGCATGCATAGTTGGGAAGAGGTAGGAAGGTATGCTTGGATCTGGGAAGAGTTAGGGGGAGTAGTGGGAGCTGAATATGACCAAAATATATTGTATGAAATTCTCAATAAATATTATGTTAGAGAAATCACATCTTGGAAGCCTGGCTAAGTGACAGAGAAGATGCTTAGCATTCTGGCAAGGCTTTAGTTTAATCCTCAGTACAGAGAGACAGAGAGGAGGGGAGAAGAAAAGTATTTAGAAATATTGAGTCCTCATTTTGGGAATATGTATTCTTTTCAAATGTTTAGATCTTTAACGTGATATTTGAGACAAGTCTTATGTATTCTAGGCTAGCTTCAAACTCTGTGTAGCTGAAGATAACCTTGAACTTGCGATCCTTCCTGCTCTCTTCTAAGTCCTGGATTTCAGGTGTGCAGTACTGGGGATGGTACCCCTGGCTTCCTGCTGCATGCTGGGCCAATACTGCCAACTGAGTCACAACCCCAGCCTGAAACGTTGAGCCATGCAAAGGCTCATGTGTGTATGCTCACGTGTGTACTCTCTGCTTCCCCCACTAAACTCCATGACAAAAGAGATTTGCTTGCTTTATTTGTTAATTTCAGAAGGGCCTCTCTCCATAGTCCATGCTGGCCTTGAAGTCATTGTGTGGTCCAGGCTGGCCTGGAGCTCATTACCATCTTCCAGTGTAGAGGACAGCCTCAGCCTCCCAAGTATTGAAATTACAGCCATGATTATCTGTGGGATTCACTGCAGAGTCCATGGGGATAAGGAGAGCACCCCTCAAACAGTACTCACAAACATTTATGTTTGTTTGTTGTGCAGTGCTGGAGATGGAACCCAGGGTATTGTGTATGCTAGGCAGGTATACTACCACTGAGTCACACTTCCAGATTCAAAAAAAAAAAAACCTTCAAAAAAAGATTTTGAGTGTAAGCCAGGCCTGACAGTGTACACCTATTACCTCAGTGCTTGGTAGGTAGAACCTGCAGGGTGAGAATGTAAGCCTGGGCTACATAAGACCCTATCTCAAAAAAAAATTAATATGTAAGTAAAAAATAGAAAGACCACTGGTCAGGAAGCCTTAAAAAATAATGGTGAATAAACACAGTTAAAAGCAGCATATTAGCAATTAAGCAAGATGGTCTCCTGATGAGTCACTGCCTTCGTTAGCAACAGGCTTAATGAGGCAGACACTTGTTTGGACATCTTTCTCAGAAGACCCTGTGATCTCTCCATGGCTTAGAATCATATTTTCTTGTGAAGGTGGTGTGGGAGCGTTCACACCTAATTCAGGGTGTCTGCTCAATTAGAGAGATTACAGGAACTGGTCAATTTCAACACAACAGGCAAGGAACTGTTTGAACCTTAGGAAAGCCTTCATACATTCAGAGCTGAGAAATCCAGAACGCATACTTTACAGGGGTGTGCCAGCAGTATCTATTGGAGGCTGAAGGGAAGAGGCAGTAAGATCAGGCCACCTAGAGATGCTTTAGGTGGGAATACCAGCAGAGGTCTTAACTTACTCGGACCCTTATCTCAGCCATTACTAGGCAGTAGCCTGTATCAGCCCACCTCCTTTCTGTGAGATATGTTTTTCCGATGCTTCTGACCAATCAACACATGTTCATACTATAACCTGTATAGTTATAACCTCCTGTTCCGTGAAGAAACTCTCCTATCCCCAGGTCTTGGCATGAGGAATAAGACACAGTCTGTGTGCAATTACTCATAGACTCTGGAGCCACTGTCACAGTATGCTATGATACGTGCTTTCACGAAGGCATTGTTCCTTGTTGTTTTTGACGTTTACTTTTATGTGTATGAGTCTTTGCCTGCATAAATGCGCGTATACCATGTATATGTCTGGTTCCATCATCCACACTGGAAAAAAAAAGTAATGTTTTTGAGTACTGTTTCTGTGATGTTGTCTTGACCCTCATAGACGAGGCAATGAATGCAGTGAACCTGGGCCAATGACTTTAAGGCCAACATGGACTACAGAGGAAGGCCCTTCTAAAATTCACAAACAAATAAAACTGGCACTTCTCTATTTTCATGGACTTTAGTGGAGGAAGCAGACAGTATGCTAGGACAGAAAAGGGCATTTGATCCCCTGGAGGTTGAGGTACAGATGGTTGTGAGATGCCATGTGTTGCTGGGAACTGAACCCAGCCTCTGAGTGAGCAAGGAGCATTCTTTTTTTTTTTTTAAGGTTCGTTTATTTACTTTATGTAGATGAATGCTCTATGTGCATGAACATCCGTGGTTGCTGGGAATTGAACTCAGGACCTCTGGAAGAGCAGACAGTGCTCTTAACCGCTGAGCCACCTCTCCAGCTCTCAATGAGCATTCTTAACCACTGAGCCAACTTTCTTTCTTTCTTTCTTTCTTTCTTTCTTTCTTTCTTTCTTTCTTTCTTTCTTTCTTTCTTTCTTTCTTTCTTTCTTTCTTTCTTTTTTTTTTCGAGACAGGGTTTCTCTGTGTAGCCCTGACTGTCCTGGAACTCACTCTGTAGACCAGGCTGGCCTCGAACTCAGAAATCCACCTGCCTCTGCCTCCCAAGTGCTGGGATTAAAGGCGTGCGCCACCACTGCCCCGTGTGAGCCAACTTTCTATGTCCTGTCGTTTGGTTTCTTTACATTCAGAGAATTCCCTTTTTAGGCAGGGTTTCACTCTGTAGCCCAAACTTAGCTCACACCCATGAGTGGTCTTCTTGCCTTGGCCTCCCAACTGCTGAAATTATAGGCACGAGACACCACATAAGGCTTTGAAGAGAACTTGAAATTGCAGGACGAATGCTAGAAGAAAAATAGTAGGAAGGATCTTTTATAGCAACTGTGGAGGTGTCACTTCTTAGTAAGTCTTCACCCCGGTGCTTTATCATTTCTGTGCTTGTTCTCCCTTTCCTTTTAAAATTAAATTGTGTGTGTGTGTGTGTGTGCGCATGTGTGTGTGTGTGTGTGTGTGTGTGTGAGACAGACAGACAGACAGACAGACAGAGACAGAGAGGGTTCATGCCCATGCTAGCGTGCTCATGTCAAAAGACAACTTGTAAGAGTTGGTTCTCACCTTCCATTGTGTGAGTACTAGGTAGTATTGGACTCAGCTTGACAAGCTTGGTGGCAAATGTCTCTACTCTCTGAACCATTTCTCTGGCCATCCATCCATCCATCCATCCATCCATCCATCCATCCATCCATCCATCCATCCAACCATCATCTGTCTGTGTGCCTTCTCTCAGCCATTGGAATGTAGTATATATCCTAGCTCTGCCTCCCAAAATATTTCCATGCATGTTTCCTAAAGGGCATGGTAAACAGCACGTAGGTAAACCTCATGCCTATAATCCCAGCAATTGAAACACTGAAGCAAGAAGCTTGCCGCAAATTAATAAGCAAGCTTGGGGTATATAAGGTACCCTCTGTAGCCAAGGCCTGACTGTGGAGTGAGACCATGTCTCAAAAAAGAAACAAATAAAAAAATACCGTGCTGCTGGGCATGGTGGCACACACGTTTAATTCCAGCACTTAGAAGGCAGGGGCAGGCCCTCTGAGCTCAAGGCCAATCTGGTCTACATAAAGAATTCTAAGAAAGAGCTGGGCAGTGGTGGCGCACGCCTTTAATCCCAGCACTCGGGAGGCAGAGGCAGGCAGATTTCTGAGTTCGAGGCCAGCCTGGTCTACAGAGTGAGTTCCAGGACAGCCAGGTTTACACAGAGAAACCCTGTCTTGAAAAACCAAAAAAAAAAAAAAAGAGAGAGAGAATTCTAAGAAAGCCAGAGCTACACAATGAGACCCTGCCTCAAGAAAAAAACAAAACACAACTCATACAACCAGGCTAGTATTGACTTTTATCATTTTACATTTTTATCAATCTTATTATTTTTCTATTACTTTTGTCGATTTTACATCATTTCACTTTTATTTAATCTAATGTGCTGTTTTATATTCCAGCTTCAAGAGTTGTCCACTAACTTCCTTTGCAGGGATTCCCCCTTCCAGTACAGAATGAAGCCTACAGTCTGCCACTGGATACTTAGAATGCATGCAGCCTTCAAAAGATGAATTTCTTTAGAACACTACATAATCATGGTACAGGCCTATTAGAAAGTGTTCCACTCATAAGAAAACAATATCATTTTGATTCCCTTTTTTAAAAAACCTAGAAACTAATATTTTTAATAATGTATATGTGCCTGCCTATGTGTGGATCTGTGCATATGAGTGTAGGTGCCTGAGAAGCCAAAGCATGTATCCGATCCTCTGGAGTTGGAATTATAGGTGGCTGTAAGTCACCATGGGTGCTGGGGACCAAACTCAGGCCCTCTGAAAGATCAGTAAGCACTTTTGACCACTTAGTCATTCTCTAGCAGGTCTTTTTTCCCCCTAGGGGTGGAGTTTCACTTTGTAGTTCAGATGAGCCTAGACCTCACTCCAAGCTCAGACTGATCTCAACTTGTGGTATTTCCGCCTCTACGTACCATACACATCCCTTATTTAAAATTTTGAAGTAACTTAAAAAAAAAAAAACTTCACAAAAGATGCTTAAACATCTGCTTTATTGGTAAGTACATGACCGTGTTGCTTACTTGTATCCCACGTGTGTCTGGTGCCTGCAGAGACCAGAAGAAGGTGTTGGGTCCTCTGGAAGTGGAATTTTAGAGCTACTGAATGGTTTCGGGCCATAATGATCTGGGTGCTGAGAACTGAACCTGGATCTTCTGGAGGAACAACAAGTGCTGTTAACCACTGAGCAAACTCTCCAGCCACAAGGAACATGTTTATCTTGCTGAAATTGCACATGGTGGGTTTCAGGAGTGTTCTCTCTCCCACATTATCAAACTGCAGCTGGAAACCCTCGTCATTGCTCTTTGTCATCAACTTTTTGCTCCACAGGGCCAATGCATGTGTCTCTGAGGCTAGGCAGGGAAATCAATACCCATGAAAAATAGGTACCATCCTCTCCCCAGATGCTCATCGTTGAAACATCGTTTATTCAGGGGTTTTGTGCAATTTGATACTGATGCCAAATACTTTTGAGTTGCCTGCCTCTGTAAGTCATGAGACATGCCCAGACATGCTTGAATTGAACAGGGAACACAAAGCCTCATCTTCTTAGATGACTACTGTCTTTCCAGGAGCACATCTAGTCACTTAGGCTACATGATAGTGCCATCTAGTCGGTTCTGGAGCAAGGTAAAGCCATCACCAAGTCCACAGGCAGCACCCAGTATTGGCACTGCCTTACTAAAAAATCAATGACATCTTGATGCTTCTGTTTCTGTTTCAGATAAGACTTTTCATTCCTGTGAAGCCTGAAACTGAGAGTACTTAAGCTCCCTGGACACAATCTACTTAGACAAATAGGGGCAGACAGTGGTGCTGTACCATCTTCTTTGTTTATGGTCTGGTAGATTTAGTGAAGCCTATCTGCCTCGTCTTGCTTTTCCACAAAATGCCCTGGAACCTTGTAATAATGAATGCAATAATCAATGCCTCTTGCATCAGTCTTTAAGATTTGCTTTTGCCTATTTTAGGGCCCTAATCCATGGCTTATTTGAAGACTTGTAGACCCTCCCCCCAGACTCATTGTAAGTGGTGCTATCCAGCCCCAGTTCTATGGCCCCTTCTTGCCTGTTTGTATAAAGCAGGGTCTGGCAGGAAGCAGATGGCTCATTCAAAGGGCAGATCTGAGGTGAGTTGAATGCAGATGTAGGTACAGTGAAGGCAACCGCTATAGGCTCATAATGTCTTCTGGGCTATAATAGAAAAAATCGATTTCTAGCTTTATTAGTCAGGGTGCTCTAGAGGAACAGAGATAATATAGAATGAATACATATGAAAATGAATTTATTGGAGTAGCTTACAGGCTGTGGTCAGGCCAGCACAATGATATCTCTCAAAGGAAAGTCCAAGAATTTGTTAGTTCACAGGCTAGGTGTCTCAGCTGGACTTCAGTCTATGTTGGAATCCCAAAGAAGTAGGTTCTAATACCAAAGAAGGAATGTACCAGCAACAGGATTGAAAAACTTGCTAGTGAAAGTGAGGACAAGCAGGCAAAAAAGCCAAAAGTTTCTTTCCTCTGCAGCCCTTCATGTAGGCTGCTACCAGAAAGCATGGCCCAAATTTGGAGCGGGTCTTCCCACCTCCAAATGATCCAGTCAAGAAAATTCATCACTGGTTTGCTCACCCGCTTGGATTTTAGTTTATTTCAGATGTAGTTAAGTTGACAAACAAGATTAGTCATCACACTAACCCTCATCTAGAAAAGAGAAAAATAAACTAATATTAAAGTTTGGTGAGAAAGGAAGCGGTGGAAAGGGGATGCCCACTAGCTATTATGTCCACTGGGGCATCATAGCTTCCTCTCATCATGACGTGGCCATTGTTGTTTTGAAATAAGAGCTTCTGCATTTATGTGTTTACCCACAGGGCTCTCTCACAATGTTAGGCCCACTCATATTTCCTTGTGGAGAGGAGGAGAGCTCTTGTGACAGCCCTTGAGGTTCCATCCTTCCCAGAGGACCTATAAGCGGTTAACAGTTGTTGTGGTGAGAGGAGACATTTCCTTTGGTGGTATAGCTGCCTGCCATTAATTGTCCATGCTCCTGTGGGTAACCACTTACTCTCTTGTAAGTAGCCCAGTTAAATTAAAATTACTATGTTAAGAACAGACTATGCCCAATTCTAAGTGATTCCATATTGTATAGAACAGTGGGTTTTCAGTCTATGCATGGCTGTAGGAGACACCATTTTGCAAGCAGGTTTTGACTCTATTCAGAGGAAGAAGGAAGATTGGAACCACTGGGTGGACCCAGAAACTGCACCATTTGTTAGGCACCACCCATCCAGCACAGACAGATAAGTGACTTATTCCTGGGAACAGCAAGGGAACCACCCTATACATTTATTGGGGAAACCTGAAACTGTGGGGGCACCTGGGTGTATTAAAATCTTATCAGGGAAGCCAAGCCTAAGAACTTATCAAACACACCAGATCAAAGAAAGGGTGTAACTCCTTCACCTGTACTCCATAAAGTGACGGACACCTAATGCTGGGATGGTGTGGCCCAACACTATGTATCATCTGAGACCTAATGTGCATTCAAGGACTGATGACTCCTAGATGTGGCTTTTTTTCCACTGCAGTTCATGGAGGCTACTCTACTGTCTGCCTATCCACTTGTCCATCTGGACCTGGCCTGGAGAAGTTTCCCATTCTGAATCTGATTTGGCCTTTTCACCTTCAATTTTTCAATCTCATTGTCAAACACAGACCAGCAGGTTTTACCAGCAGCTCCCCTCCAGCACTAGTCTGGTTCACTATCTTTTCTTTTTTTTTAAGATTTATTTTTATTTATATGAGCATACTGTAGCTGTCTTCAGACACACCAGAAGACGGCATCGGATCCCATTACACATGGTTGTGAGCCACCATGTGGTTGCTAGGAATTGAACTCAGGACCTCTGGGAGAGCAGTCAGTTCTCTTAACCACTGAGCCATCTCTCCAGACCCTCACTATCTTTTCTATGCAGACTTTTTCAACCCACTTCTGGATCCTCTTGATCACTGTTGCTTTAATGTTTTATTCACTATGTTCTAACAGTTCATTCTGGAATACATACATGCATAAGCGCGCGCACACACACACACACACACACACACACACACACACACACAGAGTAAGTGAATTTACTGTGTGCTATGTGATTAGTGTTAATATTAGCAAATAAGATTGGAATAAAAGAACCTGCATTTTCCACTGCCAAGATACCAAGGTAGGCAGATTTTCTGACAACTTTCTGTCATTAAACCTTCCGAACCTTGTGAATTTATTTTTATTTAATAAGTTCTGACACTGTGAATGAGCACAAGCTTCTGGCACACTGTCTTCCTGACACAGTGATTCACCAAGCTAGGCTTCAGTTGAATGGTCTCTTTGCTCTGTCATTACTACCCTACTTGATGTGACTAGATGTTTGTTCGTGTTGTCCCAGGAAAAGTTAATGTGACACATGGCTGGGCATGAAGAGAACAGCAATACTAAGTACTCAGACTGCTCTTTCCCTGCACATAGTCTGATGCCGCTGCGTGCGGCCTACCACAGAGCAAAGCCAAGTGGAAGCTAGTGATCAAGAGAGTTCATGGGCTACAGACTGTGGCAAGATCAGCTTCCAGGGTACAGGGTGAGGCAGAGAAAGGCAGGGAATGGAATTTGAGGACCCAGAAAAAGTACCCAGCACTTTCTTGTCATGAGTGGACTTTGCAGTACCACACTTCTTGTCAGGGCCACATGAGGCAGGCAAGCAAGCAAGGGAGGACTCTTTAGAGCTATGGGCAGGACACAAAGGCGAATACTAAGGTCCACGTTGTTTGTTCTTGAGACAGGTCTCACTGTGTGGTTTTGGCTGTCCTGGGACTCACTGTGAAAATCAGGCTGGTCTCAAACTCTCAGAGATATGCAAGTCTCAGCCTTCTGAGTGCTGTGATTGAAGGTGTGCACCATTACAACTGGCAAAGATCTGAATTTTTATCTAGGAATTTGTGAAATAGTGGGGTAAGGGACCTATGTACCTAAGGTGGCAAGATGACCTTAGAGATTGGGAGAAAGCCAGGTGTGGATGACTGTGATCCTGGCCCCAGGAAGGAGAGGCAGGAGGAAAAGATTCAGGTAATGGAGCTGACAGAAGAGATGGAGGGAGAGAGGAAGGAGAAGAAAAGCCTCCAGCCTCATTTCTGTTGTTCTGACAAAAAGCAACTTAGGGAAAAGGAGGGTTATTTGGCTTATCGTTTCAAGTTACAGTCCGTCATGGCCAAGAAGTAGAGGCAGGAGCTCAAGCTGTAGTCACATCATATCCATAGTTAAGAGCAAAGGGGCGATAATGCATCCTTGCTTAGTTGCTTGCTTATGCTCAGCTAACTTTCTCCACGGCTGTGGCTCTGGGCCTCGTTCCTGAAATACTGCCACTCACACTCAGTTAGGGGTCACCTTCCCTCTTCAATTAGCTACCAAGACAGTCTCCTATACACACACCCACAGGCCAACCTGATTTAGGCAAATCCTCAAATGAGGTTTATTCCCAGGTCATTCTAGGCTGTGTCAAGTTGACAGTTCAAACCAACCACACACCTGTAATTCCAGCACGTGGATGGTAGAGGCAGGTAGATCTCAGGATTGGAAGCTGGCCAGGTCTACATAAAGAACTCTGGTCCAGCTAGGCTACATAGTGAGTCCCTGTCTCAAAACAAGGGCGTGGGGGAGATTGATTTTGTGACAGGAATTCAGAACAGGCAGAGAGGACTTATAGAGTAGGCATGCTTTGGAACTGGATTGACCTTGGGCCTTTCTTGTTTCTAGGTGTCACATTATAATTGTTTTTTTTACTGTGCTGGTGTAGCTTCGTCCCATAATTCTCCTTCTTCCAAAAGCCGACAGATAGCAGGCACACTTTCCTATTTGAAGGTACCAAAGGGGTGAGATTGCTACCGTAGATCTGAAGGTTCCAACATGGTGGTGATCACAAGCATTAAAGGTTGTTACAAGGGAAACATGCAATAGAGCAAGAACCCAGCACAGACAAAGGCTGTGGCCTAACAAGGGTCTGAAGAAACCAGGGGCAAGCTTCAACTGTCCTATGGGAGGACTTTCTGTTTGCAACCTGAAACCACAAAAGTTCAACTCTAGTACCCTGGGGGAGGGAGGTATGGCAGCAAAGCCAAGAACAAGTCATTACTCCACTAATGAACTCAAATACTCTGTCATCCAAAATGCTTAAAGAAGTCTTCTAATTGGACAAAAGGAAGACCTCCATTTAAAATTGGCCAAGGCATCTGAAAAGTCACTTCTCTAAAGAAGACAAAATGACTATTAATAACTTTAAAAGGTACTCATTAGTTATTAACCAAAAGCAAACCAAAGCCTCAAGATAGCACTTCAGACCCACTAAGAACATATATACAGACACAAGAAAGGGAGGGAGGGAGGGAGGGAGGGAGGGAGGAGGGAGGGAGGGAGAGCAGTGCATAGAACAGGATGCCTGTATAATCCCACCTATGGGGAATAGTTTGAATTTGAGATGTGAAAAAGATGGGCTATATGGCAAGACAAAGTCTCAAAAAGAAAAAGAACAGAACAGCAACAATAAAAATCAAAGAGGTAGACACAAATAAGGAAGGACAAAGGAAAAATAATGGGGAGTGAACAGGATCCAAATGCATGGAAGGCGTGTCGAAAGATGTCATAATGAACCCATGTGACACTCGACTGGCATATGCTAGTAAGTTTCGAACATGGTAAGGATGAAGAAGAAAGGGTACTAGCTTAGGTAGGTATGACATAGTGTGGTAACCTTGGAGAAGTTTTTTTGGTCATTCCTCAAAACACTAGTGTTCCCATATAACCAAGTAATTTCATTCTTGGGTATATGCCCAAGAAAAATAAAGACATATGTTCCTATTAAAGTATATATTAGTGTTCATAGAAGAATTATCTTTTTTTCTTTTGGTTTTTTGAGACAGGGTTTCTCTGTGTAGCCCTGGCTGTCCTGGAACTCAGTCTGTAGACCAGGCTGGCCTCGAACTCAGAAATCCACCTGCCTCTGCCTCCCAAGTGCTGGGATTAAAGGCGTGCACCACCACTGCCCGACTAGAAGCATTATCTTAATAACAAAATGTGGCAATAAATGATGAGTGGATAAACAAAATTCAGTGTAATCACAAGTGGAATACTATTTAGTCATAAAAATAATTAGTACTCATGCTACAACATGGATGAACCTTGAAAGCATCAAGCCATATTGTGCTAGTCTGAAATGTCAACTTGCTATTACCTACAATCACCTGGGAAGAAAGCATCATTAAGGAATTGTCTAGATTAGGTTAGTCTTTGGCACATTTATGGAGAAGAGTCTTGATTTTTGATTGATATTGGAGGAGTCACCCATTGTGGGTGGTACCATTCCCTAGACAGGGGATCCTGAATGATTGGAAGAATAGAAAACACTAGCCAGATAGCAAGAGAGCAAGCAAGGGTGCATTTGTTTCTCTCTGCTTTTGAATATGGATGTGCTATGACTAGCTGCAAGAGTTCCTTTCTTGATTTCTCCTCAATGATGGACTGGCACCTGGAATTTTAAGTTGGATGACCCCTTTTTTTCCTTTAGTTGATTTTATTTTTTGTTTGATTGTTTGTTTGTTTTTTCGAGACAGGGTTTCTCTGTGTAGCCCTGGCTGTCCTGGAACTCACTCTGTAGACCAGGCTGGCCTCGAACTCAGAAATCCGCCTGTCTCTGCCTCCCAAGTGCTGGGATTAAAGGCGTGCGCCACCACCATGGCTCTTTAGTTGATTTTTATCAGGGTGTTTTATTCCATTAATAGAAAAAAATAACCCCCCCACACACACACATACCACACACACACAAAAACAGGACACAAGTGAAAGTAGTCAGTTCCTTAAGGCATCATAGTATATAGTTCACTAATATGAAAGTATCTAATAGTAAAATACAAAGAGAAGAAGTAAATCAGAAGTTGCCAGGGGATGGAGCAAACCTGGGGAGATACAGGGTTTCTTTTTGTAGTAATGAAATATTTTGGAATAAAATGGTCATAATGGCTGCACAATATTCTGAATACACTAAAACAAACAAATAAAAACCTGAAACAGGCCTCCAAGTGTGTGTCTGTGGTAGAATGTCTGCCTCATGTGCATATAACCATGGGTGCCATCCTCAGCAACCTCTCAAATAAAAAAGAATTCTATCTTAAAACAGAGGAACGTATGGCGTGAATTATGTACAATCAGAACTAAGTAAAAACAATGGTAACATTGAGACTGTGCTGAAACGGTTTCTACCGAAGACTTAAACAACACTATTAGATTCCTTTTAGGATTTGGACAAGGGCCTTGGAAGAACCTTGACAGAATACTGTGGTTAATTTCAAGATTCATTTTCACTAACCCTGCATCCAACAGACGGCTAATATCCAAAACATATAAAGAACTCAAGAAGTTAAACTCCATCAAATCAAATAACCCAATTAAGAAAACTAAACAGAGAATTCCCAACAGAGGAATCTCGAATGGCCAAGAAGCACTTAAAGAAAAGCATCCTTAGTCATGAGGGAAATGCAAATCAAAAGAACCCTGAGATTCCACCTCACACCAGTCAGAATGGCTAAGATCAAAAACTCAGGTGACAGCAGATGCTGGTGAGGATGCGGAGAAAGAGGAACACTTCTCCATTGCTGGTGGGATTGCAAGCTGGTACAACCACTCTGGAAATCAGTTTGGCAGACCCTCAGAAAATTGGAAATAGTTCTACCTGAAGACTCAGCTTTAACCAGGTATATTCCCAAAAGATGCTCCACCATACCCCATGGACATGTGCTCCACCATGTTGATAGTGAGGAGTTTATTTTTCATTTTATCTCCACTCAGAATCTAGACAATGGACCATTTGCTATCTATCCTAAGTGTAAGGTATTCTGCTTCTGCAGCTCATCTGCCTGACTGAGTAGCTTTAAGGCTTACAGCTGCAGCCTTAGGTTAGCACCTCAAAAGTGACACAGTGGGAGGCTAGGTACAGCCTCAACAGGGAATTCTTCTCTAAGTTGAAGTCTGGGGAGAAGGGGGAGGGGAACTTATCTCTGCCCTTTGTTCTCAGTACTCTCAGAGCCTGTGTTCACAAGGTGTAAAAAAGCTCACTGCAGGTCTACACATAAATTCAGTCATAAATTGAATAAGGTTATAACAGAGAATGCCTACATGCATATACATTATGAGCAATGATCTGACTTAACTTTCACCATTTGTTATTAGCTTACAGGGTCATAGAAAAGTTTTCAACTATAGCTAAGCCGTCCTTGAAGTTTTGACAAACTCAGTCAATATCTTATCTTCTGGTTTTGCACCTGGGGTTCTGTGGTGTATATCTTCTCCTTCTTCTTCTTCTTCTTCTTCTTCTTCTTCTTCTTCTTCTTCTTCTTCTTCTTCTTCTTCTTCTTCTTCTTCTTCATTTTTTTTTTTTTCGAGACAGGGGTTCTCTGTGTAGCCCTGACTGTCCTGGAACTCACTCTGTAGACCAGGCTGACCTTGAACTCAGAAATCCACCTGCCTCTGCCTTCCAAGTGCTGGGATTAAAGGCGTGCGCCACCACTGCCCGGCCAAGTGTATATCTTCTTAATGACCTTCAGTTAATGGTATCTGTAACCCCTTGAAATGTGCCCTAAGTTTTAGAAGTCTGCTGTTATCTCAGAAGCAATTAAGCAGCCCTGTTTATTATAAAAGGAACTCGAATGTCTGTGGGGGTTGCAATTTGGAAACAATGGCAACCCTTACTTGCTAGACATTTCTGCAAAATAAACACTCTTTGTCTTCACATACTGAGTCTGGGGTCTTTCTTCAGTGATTTTCAGACCCTTACAGATAGCAGCTTTATTCATAATACCGGGAACTGTAGAAACTATAAATAACCCAGATGTCCCTCAACCAAAGCACGGATACCGAAAATGTGGTTTATTTACACAATGGAATACTATTCAGCTATTAAAAACAAATTAGAATCATGATTTTGCAGGGTAATGGATGGACTAGAAAATATCCTGAGTGAGGCAATGCAAACCCAAAAGGACATGCATGATATTAGCCAAAAAGTACAGAATACCCAAGATATCCACAGACCCAAAGTTAAACAAGAAGGAAGACTCAAACAAGGGTGCTTGAATCATACTTAGAAAGGGAAACAACATAGTAATAGGAGGCAGAGGAAGGGAGGGAACTGGGTAAGAGAGTGAAGGGGGAGGGAGTGGGGAGGAAGGGTCGGGTGTGGGGAGAGACAGGAGAGAAGCCCAGTGGGCCAGGAGGATGAATGGAAATCCACAGCTGCCTTGGGTTGTAGGAGGGGAGAATCTCTAGGAAGTCCCAGAGATCTGGGCTAGGGGAGGCTCCTAGGAGTCCATGTGGGTGACCTTAACCAAGATGCCTAACGTTGGGAACATGGAACCTGAAGAGGCCACCTCCTGTAGCCAGGCAGGACCCCTAGTAGAGGGGATAAGGACACCAACCCACCCACAAAACTTTCAACTCAAAGTTTGTCCTGTCTAAAAGAAATGCAGGGATGGAGCAGAGACTGAAGGAATGGCCAACCAATAATTGGCCCAACCTGAAACCTTTTGACATTATTAATGATACTCTGTTATGCTTACAGACAGGAGCCTAGCATGGCTGTCCTCTGAGAGGCTCCACCCAGCAGCTGACTCAGATGGATTCAGATACACACAGCCAAACATTGAATGGGAGTCAGGAACACTTATGGAAGAGTTGGGGGAAGGACTGAAGGCCCCGAAGGGGAAAGGAACCCCACAGAAAGACCAACAGTCAACTAATCTGGACTCCTAAGAGTTCTCAGAGACTGAGCCACCAACCAAAGAACATACACAGGCTGGAACAAGCTTGCTCCTCCTCCCCCCCATGTAGCAGACATGCAGCTCAATCTCCATGGCTGCCTTATCTGGACTCACAGAGAGAGGATGTACCTAATCTGGCAGAGACTTGATGTGTCAGGGTGGGCGATGGTTACCCAGGGGAAGCCCCACCTTCTCAGAGGAGAATGGGGGAGAGGAGAGCAGAAGGGACTCTGTGAGGGAGGAAGCTGGAGGGGGGACAGAGATTGGAATGGAAAGAAAGAAAGAATCAAAGAAACATAGAGAAACAAAGGAAGAAACAAAAAAGATTGTTGCATTGAAATAGAGGCCCTTCAAACAGGTCGCTACAAACTAGTCCTCAGAGCTTGTCAACCATGGAATGTTCAAAGCAGAGCTGACACAAAGTACTCGAGGGGGAGTCCTCTCAGAATAGTCCCAAACTGCTCCACTTCTAGGCAGAACTCGGCTGCGGACTCATGGTCCCAAGCCACACACTGGTGGGCTATTATTCAGAGCAAGGCCTCCTGAGCTTCCTCTGCTCTGACACTGTCAGGTTTTCCAGTGTCACCTAGAAGGGAACTATTAGCACTTTGTCTAAACTCCACCCCACAGTTACCTGGCAACAGCCAGGTATGCTCCACCCCACAGTTAACGGGCAACAACCAGATATTCTCTTCCCCACAGTTGCCTGGCAACAGCCAGGTGGGCCTGGCCCACTATAAAAGGCTGCTTGCCCCTCCTCTCCCTCTTACCTCTTTCTCTTGCCTCTCTCTTACTTCTCTTATCTCTTACCTCTCCCCATTCCCTTCCCCCCTCTCTCCACGTGGCCATGGCCGGCCTCCACCTCTCTACTTCTCTACTCTCTTCCTCTCTCTGCCTTTCTCTGCTTCTACTACCCTCTTAACTCCCCTCCCCATGCCCTAAATAAATTGTATTTCTATACTATACCTTCACATGTCTCTGGTCCCTCTGGGGGAAGGGATGCCTGGGCTTGGGCCTGCACACTCTTCCCCCACATCCTCCTCCCCTACACCCATATAACATATTGTTTTTTTTTGGGGGGGGGTTTCGAGACAGGGTTTCTCTGTGTAGCCCTGGCTGTCCTGGAACCCAGTCTGTAGACCAGGCTGGCCTCGAACTCAGAAATCCGCTTGCCTCTGCCTCCCAAGTGCTGGGATTAAAGGCGTGCACCACCACTGCCTGGCATAACATATATCTTATATTTTTATAAACACATCACCAGCTTCCTCTGCCATCAGCCAGGAATCCCTTGGTCGTGCACAGTGCAAAGGGGAATGCATTTTGTCCCATTGCCAAGAATAGAAAACTACAACAAAACAAAACAAAAACAAAAATTGTACTGGTTTCTACTCTGCGTCAAAGCTGCCTTTTCCCTAACGGAACACACAAATTAAAACACTACCTTCCAGGATCACACAGAGAACTTTTGACATGCTGCAACCCTCAGCATCCCATGGAGAAGGCAGAGATACACAAGAGCAGCATCTAGGGCAGCACATCCCCCTGCTACCCCAGCCTGTCAAAGACACACATATCACACCACTAGCAAGAAAGGAAACCTCATTCAGAGATGCAGCCATGACCTGGGATAACTCAGAGCTCATGGTGACAGAAAATACTTGCCTGAATGCCCTTATCCAAACTTTGACTGTAAGGAATGAACCAGGCTCTCCATCTGACCCAGTGCGGGCACATGAGGAGACAGCCTCCCACTCAGAGCTCCATGTACGCTAAGCAGACCATCCAGCCAACCGTAGTCCTCCACAGATACTGTCCTCTGGGCTCCTCGCTCCCTAGATCACACAACTCGTGTGGCCCGGGTCTGCCCACATGTCTCCCACCACCCAAGAATAACCTGACGTTTCCTCTCTGTCACAGTGTGTCAAGGTGAAGATCCCGGTGACCCCATATTCTTACTCATGGACAGGAACCCCCTGTCACTCACCCCAAGTCCCCGAGGACATGGCTACACAGAACTGGGATCCTCTCCAGCCAGAGGCCTGTGTATTAGAAGACCCAGAG
>CM052722.1:89136280-89163422 GCA_028551405.1 Uromys caudimaculatus | reverse complement strand
CCCCAAGTCCCCGAGGACATGGCTACACAGAACTGGGATCCTCTCCAGCCAGAGGCCTGTGTATTAGAAGACCCAGAGGGGAGTAGGTAGCTGTGACCTGCACAGGCAAGTCCTGAGCTCCCACAGACTGACAGGAGAGGGCACACAGGCCAACACAGTGCTGTGCAAAAGCTGAGGAGGGAGGAGACAAGTGGGGTGCGAAATCAGGACCGAGCCCCACTCGTGGCGGGCATCAAGGGCCCTGTCTACTACCTCCATGGGGACAGCCAGTGTGAGTTGAATTGGCTGAGATGTGTCATGAGAGGCCTGGAGGGCCCTTGAAGTCCTGCTGTTAATGGAGGTAATTTGACAGGCTTGAGGGAGCCAGGATGCCCTAGAGGCTGAGGGGAGCACAGTTTGCTGTAGATCAAATGGTAGTTAGTGATGGCCCTCCAATTCCAGATGATTCCAGTGAGGGCTTCTGAATTCCCAGAGCAGCCAGGTCTCTGTCTCTGTTTCTCTGTGTCTCTCAGTGTCTCTGTGTGTATCTCTGTGTCTCTGTATCTCTCTCTCTCTCTCCCTCCCCCCTCCCCCCAGCATGCAAGATCCCAGCACCTTCTGAACAGTGGCAGGGAGATGCCCCACCTCAGGGAGACACAGGGCCAACCTGACCAGCTCTTCTGGGCCTGGAGACTACAGGAGTCAACATCAGTCAAACATCAGGATAAGACAGGCATGGGGACACAAGCCTGTAATCTCAGCACTGAGAGGCTGAGGGGGTTGGATCAGGCGTTTAAGGCTAGCCTGGGCTACAGAATGAGACCTGGTCTCAAAAGCCCAGCAACAAAAAGAGATCAGGATAGTCTGTGCACAAAGTGACATTTGATTCCTGATATGTTTATAAAAATATATAGAGATATATATGTTATATGGGTTATGGGGAGGTAGGTGTGGGGGAAGGGGGTGCCTCAGCAGGCCCAAGCCCAGGCATCCCTTCCCCCTGAGGGACCAGCCACACAAGACGGTATAGTATAGAATACAGTTTATTTAGGGCATGGGGAGGGGAGGTAAGAGGGTAGTAGAGGCAGAGAAAGGCAGAGAGAGGAAGAGAGTAGAGAAGTAGAGAGGTGGAGGCCGGCCATGACCATGTGGAGAGAGGGGGGGAGGGAATGGGGAGAGGTAAGAGATAAGAGAAGTAAGAGAGAGGCAAGAGAAAGAGAGGAGGGGCAAGCAGCCCCTTTTATAGTGGGCCAGGCCCACCTGGCTGTTGCCAGGTAACTGTGGGGTGAAGTTTAGACAGAATGCCAACATTGCCCTGTTTTGGTTTAATTAAAAAGAAAAATTAGGGCGCACGCCTTTAATCCCAGCACTCGGGAGGCAGAGGCAAGCAGATTTCTGAGTTCGAGACCGGCCTGGTCTACAGAGTGAGTTCCAGGACAGCTAGAGCTATACAGAGAAACCCTGTCTCAAAAAAAAAAAAAGGAAAAAAAAAGAAAAGAAAAATTAGAAAGAGGCAATGGTAAAGCAGGAATAGGGGCGTCGTAATATCTGACTGCTTCATGCTGGCATTGGTGGCGATGTGTCTCTGGGGAACCTAGAAGAATGGGGGTGGGGGATGTTTGTACAGCTGTAGGAGAGTTGGCAGTTTCTTTGCTGTCCGGGGTCTGTGGAGCAATCTGAGGGTAGGTCAGAAGGAACAGGTCCAGTAGAAGCGTCTGTGTCTGAGAGGAGATTGGAGCATCTAACGGTTGCTTCTCTGGAGCTTTCCTGGGTGTAGTAAACACCTGGATTTGACAAGATATTGAAACACATTATTATAGGTAGAGAAATAAGGTTAAGTACGTGTGGGAGAAAGAAAATTTTTTAAGATGTCCATTTTAAACCCAGAGGAATCCCACCCTTTGGAATAGGTAGTAAGTGGGAACCTTGGGCAGATGTACTTATCTGGATGGAGTCTATTGGGTCCATGAGAGGCAGATCTGAGTGGATTTTCTGTAGCTTATAAGTTTATAAAAGAGATAACAACATGAGTTAACAACATGAGCTGTCTTTAAGATGAGCCTTTTGTGGAGCAGAAGGGACAAGATTAAAAAGTTGAAAAAACTGGATCATATAGTGGAATGTTTTATTAGAGTTAGGCAAATTTATAGGAACTCAGATAACATTAGGGCAGTGGTATAGCAAGAAGAGGAAATATGAAGCATTTAATTAATGGAAACTGAGTTTAGGAAAGGAGATAACAGATTACATCTGTGAAAGCTTAGCTGTCAATGTTGTCAGAAGTCTGAGAAAGAGTAAACAATAATCTAGCAGTAAACAATAATCTAGCAGTTATATTATTTAAAAAATGACAGAGTCCACTCTTAAACAGTTCCCTGGTCTCTGTGGCAACTCGGGCAGAGTCAGTCTGGCTTTCAAGCGTAGAAGATGCAGGGCTTTTTCTCTGTGGAATGGATACAGGTGACATGGGAAGTAAGCTTACCTTGGTTTAGCAGCCAAGCCCCTTGACCCAAAGTATCCGGTTTTCTCCACTGTGTTTTCAATAATTGTCATATAACAATCTAGGCAGAATCCTGCAGCTGTGTCCACATCTTCTGAGACCATCGACCATCTTGAGCCAACTGTTAAGACTTTGGGAATTCTGTCTGCTATAAACTTAATAATTAACAAACTTCTGACAGAATCGAAAACTGTATATATTGGCTATAACTGAATATAATTTAATAGCAGTAGCAAAGAGACATATGGCTAGGACCAGAATAAGGAAGCAGGCAGCAGTGGCATGGAAAGAGAGGGAGAGAGGGAGAAAGTCCCTTGTGTGTGCTGGAAGGTGGAAACACGGTCAGGGATCAGGAACTGGTGGAGCAGGAGCCAGCTGAGGGAGCTGGGCAGGACAGATACATTGCAGAGAGTGAGGGCAGGGGAGGCAGCAGAGTCCCTGGCAGGGGGCAGAGACAGAACTGGCTTGAGGCAAGGCCAAAGCGACATTTCCCGAGGCTGTGAGCTTTAGAGGGGCAGCAGGTAGTCAAATGTGCATGGGAAAGCAAATCTAAGGGAGGGGACCTCCGGCAGGATGCCCACCTTTCCCGCTGAGAACAGAGCAGAGCCAAGGAGCAGATGGGGGAAAGGCAGCAAGTGGGGTGTCCCGGCAGGGAGCACTAATCAGACTTGCTTCTCTGCTTAACTAGCTGAACCAGTGGTTTCAGCAAGCCGCAAATGAGACGGAGAGAGGGAATTCTGTACTACGGGTCCTCAGTAAGAAAGTGCCAGTTTAGGAAGATGGAGAGAGAGATTGTCTTAGACCAATACATTTCATTAAATAGGGACAAAGGCGGAGCCCTGGGTGAGACACGTGGGGGGTTTATTGGAAGAGGGGACAAGGTAGCGGCGAGAGGAGAAAGGGAAAAGAGAGGGACAAAAGAGAAAGATCAGAGGGGTCTTCCGTTTATATTTAGAGAGTGATGTAGCCGCAGATAAAGGTGGGCGGTGGGCCAAGTGGATTCTGGGAATATGGTGGCTGTTGCCTTGGCAACAGGTGGGCCGGTTGTGCTGTTGCCTGGGTGTGATGTCACTGGTTTGGTGTCCTGGTGCCAACAGCTGGAATGGCTGTTTTTGCAGCACTCAGGAACAGACTTAGAGGCCTGTGAGATGGCTTAGTGGGTGAAGCCCTTG
The DNA here is from genome assembly GCA_028551405.1 of Uromys caudimaculatus. Classification (NCBI taxonomy): domain Eukaryota; kingdom Metazoa; phylum Chordata; class Mammalia; order Rodentia; family Muridae; genus Uromys; species Uromys caudimaculatus. Next base: position 89,159,771 of record CM052722.1, on the reverse strand, counting down.
TTACCAAATGTACTGACTTGAGTTTGATCCTCAGGGCTTACATGGTAGAACCAGAAAACCAATTCCTTTAGATTGTACTATAACCTCCACACATGTGCCATGACACTTGCACCCACCCATACACACACAAACACACAGACACACCATGCGTGCACACCCACTCATACAAATAAACACATAAATGTAATACATTTTTGTTTTTTTTTTTGAGACAGGGTCTCACTATGTAGTCCTGGCTGTCCTGGAACTCACTATGTAAAGACCAAGCTGGCCTTGAACTCACAGAGATCAGCCTACCTCTGTCTCCTGAGTGCTGGGATCAAAGGTGTGCACTACAATACCTGGCCAAGTAAATATACTTCTTTCAAGAGAAGAAAAAAATAGCAGCAATGATTGCATTGCCCTAGAGGTCAAGGCATAGATCTTAAGGATGGAGGATGAGGAGATGTTTGTGGGCATTACTTCTTAATAAAGAATAGCAGGGGAGGACTGGAGAGATGGCTCAGCGGTTAAGAGCATTGTCTGCTCTTCCAGAGGTCCTGAGTTCAATTCCCAGCAAACACATGGTGGCTCACAACCATCTGTAATGGGATCTGATGCCCTTTCTGGTGTGTCTGAAGACAGCCACAGTGTACTCATATATGTAAAATAAATAAATAATTAAAAAAAAAGAATAGCAGAATAAGGAGAGCTGGGATATGGGGGAGGGGAGGCAGGGAAGAACTAGGCAGATCATTTCCCCAGTTGTATGTCACTGCACACAGTGGGATTGTATGTCACTGCATACAGTTGGGCTTCCTTCTTTTGTTGTTGTTGTTGGGAGAGGGTGTTATCAGGGGCCTGGGGTATTCAGATCACTTCTAAGGTTCCCCAGCTGAGCCTGGTGTGGCAGATCCTTCAGGATGGTCATCTTGGGCCATGAAGTGCCCTCTTATTTGCCAGAGTTGGTCCTAAAAATCAATTTCTGAGACTAGAGAGATGGCTCAGCAGTTAGGAGTGCTTGCTGTTCCTCAGAAGGACCAGAGTTTGATTCCTAGAACCCACACCAGGTGGCTTAGAACTGCCTCTAACTCCAGTTCCAGGGGATCTGACACCCTTCGGTTGGCACCTATGCACATGTGCATGCCTGTACATGTACATGTGCACACACATAAATAAAAATCATCTACAATCTCTAATGCCAAGATAAGGATAAAAACAATATAAGCATATCCAGGTGTGGTGGTACACATCTGGAATCCCAATACTTGTGGGGGATGGGCAAGGGGGATCAGGAGTTCAAATCCAGTCTGATCTACATAGTGCATTTGAGGCCAATATGGGGCACATGAGATCCTGTTTGAAAAACAAAATGAACAACAAACATCATGGTATGCAGATAAAAATAGTACAAGGTTCTGAGAGGATAAATTTAAATGTTTGTTATTTGCATATGAGATAACTATGCATGCAAACACCTCCACAGTATTTACGGATCAGTGATTAGGATTAATGAGACAGTTCAACCAGGAGGTTTGTTTATTTTACATTATTATTCTTGTGGTACTGAGGATAAATTCAAGGCTTTGTGTAGCCTAGGTGAGCACTGTCCCAACTCCATCCTCAGTCCCTCAGTTAAGATTTTGGATAGAACTGAACCCTATTCAGGGTTGTTTCCACATAGTTGTAGCCAGAAGTTACAAACTGTAAAGTAGAAAAAGAAAGAGCGTGTAGAGGAGTTTAGAGGTAAGTGTACTGGTGTGCTGCAATTTCCCATGCATGCCAGGGTTGGCACTCAGATCACCAGGCTTCACAGCAAACACTACCTATGGATCCAGCTGGCTTCCGTTCATTTTGTTCTAGTTGTAATTTGCTGAATGTGATGAACAGAGTCCGTTTTCTAAACTACATTGGGTATAATAGGAATGAGGGATAGGTTGTTGTTTTATTTTATTTTATTTTTTTATTTTTTTTGATTTTTCGAGACAGGGTTTCTCTGTGTAGCCTTGGCTGTCCTGGAACTCACTCTGTAGACCAGGCTGGCCTCGAACTCAGAAATCCACCTGCCTCTGTCTCCCAAGTGCTGGGATTAAAGGCATGTGCCACCACTGCCCAGAAGGTTGTTGTTTTAAAGACTGCTTTCTTTGTTTTTTGTTTGTTTTTGTTTTTGTTTTTTTAGTTAGAGTCTCACTTTGTAGCCCTGGCTGGCCTGAATTCACTTTGTACACCAGGTTGACCTCAAACTCACAGGCTGCTTCTCCATACTGAGTGCTGGGTCTAAGCACATGTGCCACCACACCTGAACTTATTTATTTTTAATTACGTATATATATTGCTGGAGAGATGGTTCAGAACACAGGATGTCTTCCCAGAGAATATGGCAGCTTAGAACCGTCTGTGTAATGCCAGTTCTAATTCAGATAGGGCCTCATTTTGTCACCATCTTGCTGGCCTTGCCCCTTCTTCCCAGTGCTGGAGTTACAAGCATGTACCACTACATCTAGCTTTAAACCCTACATCTTAGAGTTTCCACTGCATCTCCATATGCAGACAGACAAGCATAGGACAGCATGGCAACCTGCAACCCGCTTTGGCTTGAACTCTCCCCATCCCTCTCTTATAAGGCACTTAGTGATCCAAGACCCTCACCTACATCAAGCTGCTTGAAGCAAAACAACTGGTCACTCTGCCCCAATAGCTCCCTAGCGACACCTTACCACCTCCCCCCTTTTGTGGCTAAACACATCCTGCAATATATCCTAAAACTAGAGACAGTGGGTCAATCAAGCCTGGACCAGTGTTAGATACATGTGTACAGTAAGACAAACTGTACCCTCTGAATGTACTTTCAAGGAAAGCACTTTGCCTATTCATTTTATGCCTATACATGACTGTGCAAGCATAGGATTAAAAAATGATACTTGAGAAAGGACTGCACAGTGAACAAAGGCTTACATAATCCTAGCCTATTAATCAAAACAGAAGACCACTTATGCCTCACACCTGGTGTGCTGGCTAGTGATTGTCTTTGGAAAGAGAGAGCCTCAACTGAGAAAATGTCCCAACCAGATTGGCCTGTTTGCGAGCCTCTGGTGCCTTTTCTCTATTTATGGATGTGGGAAGGCTCAGCCCATCGTGAGTGGTGCTAATCTGGAGCAGATAGTCCTGTGGTGTATAAGAAAGGAGCGTGAGGTAGCCATAAGGAGTAAGCCTGTAAGCAGCACTCCTTTGTGAACTCTGCTTTAGTTCCCACCTTGACTTTCCTGTCCTGATTTTCTTTTGTGACGGACTGTGATGTGGAAGTGTAAGCCACAGAAACCCTTTCTTCCCCGAGTTACTTTTGATCATGACATTTTTATCACAGCAATAAAATTCCTAAACACCTAGCAATCGACTCTTCCTTCTGGACCGGTAAAATGAAGACCCAGTGATCAGGGCTCTTGAGTAAATCTCACCGAGTCCATTGTTTCCTTGCTCTTTATTTACTCTGTGGTTTGGTATAAAATGCCTTGCTGCCTTCCTACTTATATGTGATCCTTCAGTTCTCTAAATAAGACCCAGAGGCATTGGATTCAGACAGACTGACAATAACAAGACTACCACCATGAGGACCAAAATTCCAGCACATAAACCTTTAGCACATGTCTAAACTAAAACTATATCTAAACCACAGCATGTGGTCTATAAAGATACTGTTTCAGAGCTTAAAAGGCGGTGGGTTAGGGATATCCATCTGACCACCATATAGGGGGATGCTGCTTTGTTTTGAATGAGCATAGGCATAGGATTTATACGTGATTATGTTCATGGAGGAATTGGCTCCTATTTGCTGAGTAGTGGGAATCAGTACCTCAGATGTCTACAGGTAAATGAATAGATACACAGACTGGGCATGTATACGTTTAACTGTGGACGAACATTCATTATTTGTGTAAATAAATCAGCTCTAGAGAAGGAGATTGCACCTTAGGAGGTAGAATACTTGCCTCCTGCCGTGCTCAAAGTCCTGGGCTGTATCCCCAGTGCTGTACAAACTAGGGATGCTTGTAGATACATAGAATCCCAGCATTTCCATGGGAGGTGGAGGCAGGAGGATCAGAAGTACAAGTTCATTCTTGGTTGGATAGAGAGCAAGTTTGAGGCCAGCCTGGGATACAAATAACCCTGTCTGAAAATAAGCAGGAAGAAAAAACAACTCCCATTTTTTTCCTAAAACATACTCCATGGAAGCATAGACTCAGAAAAATAGTCTAATATGAGAGAAAAACAAATAGCTTAAGCACAGTGGTAAATGGTAGCCAACATTGGAGCGGAATTGTGAATGGAACGAAGTAAAGGCACCTGTTATTGCAATGTAGCTGTGCAGGAAAGCAGTTGAGCGTTGCCATATTTCCTAACTTCTAAGAGACTCTGAAGAAATCCAGATTGTGTTTTGAACAGTGAAATCTTCTGATTTTGAAATCTTGGCTCAATTTAAACAGAGTGGAAGGAAGGGGGACAAGAAGAGGGAGGGAGGGAGGGAGGGAAGTAAAAGGAGTCAGAAAACGTCCTGTGGCGGCAAAAACCTGAAGGACACCACAGGTTTTTTTCTTTTGCTCTCATGTAGCCCAGGCTGGCCTCACAGTCACTATGAAGCCTTGGCTGATTTCAAACTCCTGATTCTCCTGTCTTCATTTCCCAAGAGCCAAGAAAACTAGTCATGCAATCACCATGCTCAGCATGCTCTGCAATGCTCTGCAATTTCTCGTATAGACTATGTAAGGCCTGTCCCTGGCCCCATATCCTGAACTGTATTAAGGATCTTATTTTGACTGATTTTGTTTTGTCCCCTGGAAGAATTATCTGTTTAGTAAGTTGAGGCCATCTAGGTCTAGATATGAATCCTGAGCTAGGAAAAGAGTATCTCCCAGCTTTCTGGCCACTGGGATTGAGGCCAGTAGGCCAGTAAAGGCTCCACATGTTGTAGTAGGACATAGTATATACAGGACTCCTGACCTAGGCAGGGCCCATGTTCACTGTGCCTGGCTTTCTTCCATTTGTTTCCCTTTTTGTTTCAAAACAGGGTCTTGATATGTAACCAAGATGACTGACCTGGTGTTGCCTCCCAAGTGCTGCAGTTACAGACATGCACGACCACAGCTGGCTTGAGCTCTCCTCCTCCTATTCTTCCTCTTTCTTCTCTTCCTCTTCCTCCTCTTCCTCCTTAACCTTCTCCTCCTCTTCCTCCTCCTTTTCCTCCCTCTTCTGCCTTCATCTTCTGTTTTATTGATAGGGTCTTATTGTGTAGCCTTGGCTGTCCTGGAACTCACTATGTAGACCAGACTGGCCTCGAACTCACAAAGATCTGTCTGCCTCTGCCTTCCTGAGTGCTGGAATTAAAGGGGTGTACACCATACCTTGCTCCACCCTTGAGCTCTGTTCTTGACACAGATGATGATAAGTTAGAAAACAAATAAGTCAAGGAAAATTTGACCGTTCAAACAAAATTTGAAGAAATATTAAAAACATTGCTACAAACTGGGTGTAGTGAAATGCACCTGCAATCACAGTACTCCAAAGGCAGAGGCAAGAGGATAAGTTCAAGTTCAATCCATTCTCAGCTACAGGAGTAGTCTGAGACCATCCTAGGCTACATGAGATACTATTTCAAAAATATTGCCATAAAAATCCTTTAAAGACATTTAACAAAGATACATTGAATAGTTCATTAGCCAAGATCAAGTGAGACTCATCTATGGGATGGGATAGTTCTGTATGATGAAATTAATTAATTAATTAATTAATTAATTAATTAATGTGCTCGGGATAAAATTCAGGAATTTTTGCATGCTAAAGTTTTGCCATATCACTGAATTATGTACCTATCTCTCAATAGTTATTGAGCTAATAGATGAATAATAGATAGAAATCTTTATGATCCTTTTTTTTTTTTTTTTTTTTTTTTTTTTTGGCTTTTTGAGACAGGGTTTCTCTGTGTAGCCGTGGCTGTCCTGGAACTCACTCTGTAGACCAGGCTGGCCTTGAACTCAGAAATCCGCCTGTCTCTGCCTCCCAAGTGCTGAGATTAAAGGTGTGCACCACCACTGCCAGGCCTTTATGATCCTCTTAAATTATTGACTTCATTACTATTAATTTGTATGGGTGTGCACATGTCAGGAACATGTGTGGTGGTCAGAGGACACCTCACCAGAGTCAGTTTTCTCCTTCTAACTGGACCTGTCCAACAAAAGGAAAATCATGCCTCATATTGGAATCCTAGTCAATGACCTAGGGCTAGTTGAATGGATCTTGGAGGAGAAACTAAACCCACCACTTTACTAAACCATCACAATCCTTAAGTTGCATTATGTAAGGAGCGGTTAGGATATTCGCCATCACCAGATGGTGCTATTACTCTGAGGAAACTTGTGGATAGCGCGGGGTGGCTCGCCCGAAGCGCCTGCGCATTAAGGGTGTACGTGACTAATCACCGCCCACTCCCGGGGCGCGCCAATCAGTGGAGGACATGCTGCCTCAGGGCTATATAAGCAGCGCCATTCTGGGGCCCCGGGTTCTTCCTCTATCAACGGCTGAATAAAGCTGAACTGCAGACGAAGCCTGCGTGTCGCGTGTCTTCTTGCTGGCGAGAGGTGCGCGGGACAGCATTATGCATTGGGGATATGTGTGTGTGTGTGTGTGTGTGTGTGTGTGTGTGTGTGTGTATGTGTGTGTGTATTTAACAACAAATATTGAAGAAAGAGGCTATGAATTTAAAAGATAGTGAGGGAGCACATGGGAGGACTAGAAGGGAGGAAAGAGAAGGGGAACATGATGTAATTCTATTATAAGTCACAAAAGTAAAAGAAATAATAAAAATGTCAGTCCAACAAAAATATTTATATCTCGAGTGTTCCCCTTTCCCTATGTGCCAATTAGTCCATCAAATCAGAATGTGAAGTCAAACTTCCACCAATGGGATAAGAAGTAGTCACCACCTGGGTTAAAGGCGGAAACCATCTTGGTCAAGTGTACTAGGTAGCCCAGTTTGGGTGTTGGTGTAAAATAAATTGCTTTTTTACAAAAAGAACTGCTGGGTCTGGAGGGACAACTCAGTGCTTAAGAGCCCTGGCTGTTCTTTCAGAGGTCCTGAGTTAGATTTCCAGCACCCACACCGTGCTTTACAAACGGCCTGTAACTCCAGTTCCAGGGATCCAAGTCCCTCTTCTGGCCTCTTCAGGCACCAAACATACACACAGGCAAAACACCCGTACACAGAAAATCAAGTAATAAAAAATTACAAAAAAGAATCTATTTGCTGGGCTACTTGGCTTAAACAGGCTACTTGGGTGCACAAACAATGCATTCCTTTGAATGATACCCACATTATTCTCTGTATCTAACACTGCTGAGCCATCTCAGTAACAGCCATAGTAATGTCTTAATTAATGTGTCCCAAGAATAATCTGGATTAATTCAGTGCTTATTTATGATGCTATTCTTTTTGAGGCAGGATCTTGCTGCAGAGTGCTGCCTGGCCTGTAGTTCACTGAGTAGACCAGGCTGATGCTCAACTTGAGGTGATGGCCTTGAAATTCTGTCTCTGCCAACCAACTCTTGGGATTATAGGCATGTGCCATTATGCTTGGCTGACACTATTTTTTAAAATTTTTTAATTAAACAGGGACAGATGGAGATTGCCTTAATATGATTTTTTAAAAATTAAAAAGAAAACAGGCTTTAAGCAAAAAGCCAGAATCATGGTTTTCTTTTCCTTCTGTGTGTTCTTCCGTGATGAAGAAAGCACTAAAGCAGATGCTACAAGTTGGAATTGAAAAAAATCTTTTAATTTAATCATCTACTGAAAAAGAGAAAAAAAGATCTTTCAGTATCAGTCTCTGATTGAAGATGCATTGCTGCCCCTACCAGTGAATTTGTTGTGTAAATAACGCCATCATGGGAGATCATAACGAGTTGAGGAGGCCCTAGATGCCCTGGGTGGAAGTGGGGCAGCTGGCTCAACAGGAAGGGTCAGTATTTCTGTGTGGGCTGATGTTAAGTTACCACATCAGATTACAAAACACAGAATCAAGAGGTGTTATGTAATGAGTGGCCCAGGGCTGGTGGCTGGAGGTGGAGGGAGAGAGAGAGAGAGAGAAAGAGAGAGAGAGAGAGAGAGAGAGAGAGAGAGAAGTTGATAACATGGAGCCTGTCTGATACATGGAATATTTATAAGAAGGGGCTCAAGGAGGCTTATGGGAAACCATTTAACTAGGATAGATGAATACTTAAGGACTAGGTAAGGGGTTTAGTGCTCACTCCATGCTTTCTTTGCCTAGGTTCCTACTATTTGGTTTGTTAGTTTAAGAGTACATTTTGCAGTGTTGGAGATCAAATCCAAGGGCTCCATATATACTCTGTATCAATGAGCTGTAGTCCTAGTACTGTGCTTTGCTACAGTAAACAACATACATTGAGTCTAAACTTTGATCTTTGCAGCAGTCGCTGAGCTTCTTCTGTTTCTTCTTTGCTCCCATTTTCAGGTGTTTAGAGTGTTTATAATCTTTACATTCAACATGTCACCAGTGTCTCAGGCTGGCCTTAAATTTCATACAATAACAGCAACAGGATTATTATTATTATTATTAGTAGTAGTAGTAGTAGCAGCAGTAGTAATATATTAGTAGTGGTATGACTGTAAACTCCTCTCTCCACCTTCTGGGTGCAGGGATTACAAGGATACACCACCATGCTTGGTTTCTGCAGTGCTGGGCTTACTACATGCTGGGGAAGCATTCTGTCAGCTGAGCTCCATCTCCAGCCTGGAACCCAAGGGCTTATTCATGTTAGACAAGCGTTTCACCCTGAGCTATGTCCTCAGGTCTAATTTTACCTTTTTTTTTTTTCTTTTGAGGCCAAGTTGGCTGAGAACTGAGTCAGTAATCCACACTGGCCTTGAACTTGGCATCCTCCTCACTCAGCGTTCCGACTAGTTAGGATTACATGCCTGCACCACCTAGGCCTAGTTTCTATAGTCTTCAACTCTGGAGCAACAGTGTCAACTGGCCAGACCTCCCGGTGCTCTTGGAGGCTGGACCACCAACCAAAGAATACACATGGAGGGACCCATGGTGCTGGCCATATATGTGGCAGAGGAGGGCCTTGTTGGCCCTCAGGGGGAGGAGAGGCCCTTGGGTCTGAGGGTGTTAGGGGAATGCTAAGGAGGGCAGACAGGAGTGGGTGGGTGGGTGGGGGAGCACCCTCATTGAGACAGGGGGAGGGGAATGGAATGCGGCATTTCCAAAGGGGAAAACATTTGAAATGTATATAAAGGGAATATCCAAAAAAAAAAAAAAAAAAAAAAAAGAGTTGAAGAATGTGGTAGGTTTATAATGAAACCTATTCTACTCTGAATATCTAGTTCTTTGTTAGGTTTCCAATCTTTGATGTAAGATTCAGGTAGAATCTTCAGAAAGAGCTATTGAATAGAAAATTTCCTCAGGTCTTGAATGTATAAAATGAAATTTTTGGATTTTTTTGTTTGTTTGTTTGTTTTTTGGTTTTTCGAGACAAGGTTTCTCTGTGTAGCCTTGGCTGTCCTGGAACTCACTCTGTAGACCAGGCTGGCCTCGAACTCAGAAATCCATCTGCCTCCCCAAGTGCTGTGATTAAAGATTAAAGACGTGTGCCACCACTGCCCAGCAATTTTTGGTTCACTTTTATTTTACTTGTTTTTTATTTTTTAAAATTTTAGTGTGTGTGTGTGTGTGTGTGTGTGTGTGTGTGTGTGTGTGTGTGTGTGTGTACGCACGCATGTGCATGCTAAATGCTGTGATTTCAGGCCTGTATCATCATGCTTGGCTGACTGTACATGGTTCTTTATCATCAACATCTGTTTGGCTTAGCTCTGTTCCAGAGTTGACTGTCAATGAGTCACCAAATCCAAGTTTGCTATTTTCTTCTGGAAAAAGTCAATGGATCAAGGATCAGTGGTTGAGGCGAGGAAAAAGATTTATGTGGAAAACTAGCAAACAAAGAACCTGAAGGGTGCTGGGTATGGTGGCACACGCCTTTTGTGTCAGCATTCGAGAGGTAGAGGCAGATGGATCTCTGTTATTTCAAAGCCAGTCTGGTCTACAGAGAAAGTTCCAGGCCAGCCAGAGCTCCATAGAGAAAGCCTGCCTCGAAAGAGTCAAACCAAGCCGGGCAGTGGTAGTGCACACCTTTAGTCCCAGCACTTGGGAGGCGGAGACAGGCGGATTTCTGGGTTCAAGGCCAGCCTGGTATACAGAGTGAGTTCCAGGACAGCCAGGGCTACACAGAGAAACCCTGTCTCGAAAAACCAAAAAATAAAAGAAAGAAAGAGTCAAACCAAGCAATAAAACAAAGAAAGGGAGCTGGAAAGCAGCATGAATCATGTTAGAGAGCTCAGGTTTGCCAAAGGGCGTTATGGGACGGTTCTGGGGGAGATTATGCAGGGAAGAATTGATGTCTGCACATCTCCAGGGGGGCTGTTCCAATAACCTGGAACAGAATGCTGTTTTAATCACTCTTATTGTGGTGTGCTCATTCTTGAAACGGGGGAGAGATTCAGTAACTTGAGGCCAAATCAACCTTGTGCAGTTCTACACAAACCGTTTTTGCAATGGCTCATCTATCTACATGCAGAATTGAGAGGAAACAGTCTGACCCAAAGGTCAAGGCAGCAAAAAAAGATGTGCGGTTGGAAGGCAGAGAGGCCAAGCTTGTCTACTGAGTTAGTCACTCATTGGACATGTGCAGGGCTTAATGCTTTCAGCAAAAGTGGACTCCATGTTCCTGAAAAGTAACCTAGGCAACCATTATCCTCATTAGCCACACAGCAGAAGTGGTATTGACAGCAAGGCTAGTGGGAGACTAATAATATATTGCGCAGCTGCATGACCTCCAAAAATTAGAAATTTTAAAATCAACTGAAAGAAAGAGAAGCTAGCAGGTTTATTGAGGTTTCCCCTCAGTTACAGATGTCCTTAAGGACATGGCAGGACCTTTTAGTATATACATTTAGATGATCTTTAGTTTCCGGAGAGTTCTGTTTCAATTGTGATGAATTCAAACATGATTTGTGTGCCATGATTTTCTTTTGCTTTAAAAAAAAAAAAAAAGATATACTGAGCCCATCTTTTTTCCCCCTTTACTCCATGGACTTCATTTGGGTTTTCTTAGCTTCTTTTCATTGGCATTGCTTATGTCTTCTACCTGTTTGTGCATGTGTCTTGCAGTGCTGAGGATTGAAACCAAACTCCCCCATATGCTAGGGAACTGGCTCCACTATGACCTTGCACCATAGCCTGTTCAATTTATTCTGAGACAGAGTCTCACTAATTACTGACGATGGCCTTAATTGTGTGCTTCCTGGCACAGCCTCCCAAGTAGCTGGGATTGCAGTCTTATACCACTAGTCTCGACTTCGTACTATGCTTTATTTATTTATTTACTTAGAGTCTCACCAGGCCCTTGCTGGCCTTCAACTTGATGGGTAGCTGAGAATGGCCTTGAACTCCTGATGCGCCTCACTACAGCCTTAAAACCGCCAAGGAAGCCGGGCAGTGGTGGCACACGCCTTTAATCCCAGCACTTGGGAGGCAGAGGCAGGCGGATTTCTGAGTTCGAGGCCAGCCTGGTCTACAGAGTGAGTTCCAGGATAGCCAGGGCTACACAGAGAAACCCTGTCTCGGAAAAACCAAACCAAACCAAACCAAACCAAACCAAACCTTAATCTCCAAGGATCTTATAATTTACTCTTCTCTCCTGGAATGAGTCTTTCTTTCCCCTTCAGCGTCGTTCTTGAGTTCAGTTAACATTCCTTTCACACTTTGCTGTTTCTGTCATGGATTTTTCCATCTCCTGTAGTTTGTTAAACGAAAACATATGTTTATTTTTATTTTACTTGTCTGAGTGTTTTTGCATAAATGCTTGTGCATGCCTTGTGCCCGTGGAGGCCAGAAGAGGGCACCGGATATCCTGAACTGGAATTAAAGATGGATGGTTGTGAGCCATCATATGGATCCCAGGAACCAAGCCTGGGTCCTCTGTAAGAACAAGTGCTCTTAGCCACGGAACCATCTCTGCAGCCCAATTCCTCTGCTTTGTGGTTCTTTTTATTACAGGATGGTTATTTTTATCCACTGAAAAGTTTTGACTTTTAGAGACTGGGGTGTAGCTCAGTGGTAGATAACTTACCTAACATATGCATGGCCTTGACATCAACACCACATACAGACACCAAATAAATAAAGATATACCTGGGCTAGAGAGACCGCTCAGGGGTTAAGAGCACTGACTGCTCTTCCAAAGATCCTGAGTTCAGTTCCCAGCAATCACATGGTGGCTCACAACCATCTGTAATGGGATCTGATGCCCTCTTCTGGTGTGTCTGAAATCAGCTACAGTGTACTTACATACATAAAATAAATAAATAATTCTTTTAAAAATTAAAAGCAATCAAGAAACAATAAAGAAATAAAAGGAAAAAGAAATAATAGAATTATGACTGAGGGGCTGGAGAGATGGCTCAGCGGTTAAGAACGCCGACTGCTCTTCCAAAGGTCGTGAGTTCAAATCCCAGCAACCACATGGTGGCTCACAATCATCCCTAATGAGATCTGATGCCCTCTTCTGCGGTGTCTGAAGACAGCTACTGTGTACTTACACATAATAAAGAAATAAATTTAAAAAAAAAAAGGAAAAAAAAAAAAAAAGAATTACAACTGAGGAGATGGCCCAGTGGGTAAAAAAGCTTGCTGCTGAGCCCAAAAACCTGAGTGTCATCCTTGGGTCCTACATACCAGAAGGAAAGAACTGACTTAGGCTAGTTGTCCTCTCACCTCCTCCACCTGTGAGCTGAAAGACCCTGCCCCACCCCCACCCCATGTTAAGAATAATAAGGTAATGAAAAAAGGTTTAGATGCTTGCTTTTCTTTTATTGTGCCTTCATTCAGATGCTGTGGGTAGGGTTTTTTGTTTTGTTTTGTTTTTTCCTCATCATAATAGGGTATCCCCAGGTTTACTAGATCAGTGGTAATAGTGCTATGGGGCCAAAATATGGATGCCTTATTTGGTTGACTGACTCAAGAGCGCCCTCTTCTGTTGGTACAATGAGGTACATAGTACGTACCATCAGTATTTCATTCTTTTTATAAGTGTGTTATCTTCCATTGTATAAATATCCCATACTTTCCTTACTCATACATCAGTTAATAGATGCGTTGGACCATTCCAAATATTTGGCTATTATCTGGCTGGACTTTGTTTTATTGGTACGGGAGATTGACCCTCATACATATAAACTGTACTACTGAGGTATACTCTAGCACCATTTTCGCTATTATGAATAATGTCATTATAAAGATTTATGCACAATTTTTTTTGCAAACATATGTTTTCATTTATCTTGGGAATATACCTTGAGATAGGATTAGTAGAACTTTTAAGAGCCATATGCTTGGCATTTTGAAGAATGGCTAAATGGTATTTCTGAGTGCTTGTATGAGAGGCTAGGGATATGACTCAGTGGGCAGAATGCTTGTGTAGAATGGATGAGAGCCTTGTGGTCCCCCAGTACCACATAAACTCTATGTCATGGTACATTCCTGTAATCTCACCAGTGGGGGAGGTATAAGCAGGAGGATCAGGGATTTAAGGCCCTACTTGGCTAAATAGTGAGTTTGGAATATGTGAGACCAAGTCTAAAAATCAACCCAAAACAATCCTTGATCCTTAGGGACCCCCTTACCTCCTTCTACGGAAGCCATCTGTTGTAGGCGTCTCCTATGGTTCTCTGGTTTGGCTGTGGATGCCAAGAGGATCTTTGCCAGGTCACGAGTCTGTTGCCTCTGGCCTTTCGTCTGTCTTTCCTCCATTCGTTTCTCTGCACTTTCTCTCCCTTTAAACACTCTCTCTGCGTGAGTTCCAGGACAGAGAAACCCTGTCTTGAAAAAAACCAAAAAACCAAAAAACAAACAAACAAACAAAAAAACCTAAACCAAACAAACATTCTCTCTGCCACTATCACTAAGTCTCTCAGACTCTTTTCTCCTAACTTCTCAACTCTGGAGCTTTCTCTTGATATCTGGTGCTGCCTGGTTACTAAAGGCTAGAGATACCGCTGCTTTTGCTTCTGGAAATTCTGGGTCCATAGGGGTGTCCATGAGCTTTTCTAAGAAAGCTGCAGGGCTTTCATTATCTCCCTGACTAATATCATACCTTAGCCAGGTTAGTGGGCCTTCTTGCAGCTGCCTTGAGACCTGCCAACAAAGCCTGAGAGTAAACCAAGAGTCTTCCCTTACCTTCAGTGGTGTTAAAATCCCAATCTGGATAGGTTAAGGGAAAGCCAGCATCAATAGCTGTTGGTTATTGATGGGTTCCCCTGTGGAGCCAGGAATCAATTTCCTGGCCTCTATCTGGACTCTCTCCCTCCCCTCTCTTCTATGGTGAAGAGAACCTGCAAAAGCTATTGACAATCATCCCAAGTGCGCTAGTAGGTGAAGAGGACTGTTTCTAAGAAATTAATTAAATCTCAGGGCTTGTCTGAAAAGGGGAAGTTCTGAGTTCTCCAGTTACAAAGGTCACTAGTGGCAAAGGACCAATAGTGATGAAGGTGGTTTCCTTGGTCCTTGATCAGCACCTCTGCATGCAAGTGCAGGACAAAAAACTCTCAACTCAGGAGGCAGCCCCGTCTGTTTCATGTCCCTGTAGCGGCTGCTGTTCCACCCGAGGAGTTGAATAGGGTGGAGATGGAAAGTAACCTCCGCAGTTCCTCCTTGGAGGACCCGGTGGAGGGATGGTGCAAAAGAAGATGGACGATCCAATATGTCTTCCTTTGTATCCTTGAGTTTTTGGTAGCCAAATCAAGAACTTCTGCCTGTTGTCTGAGAAGAAAAAAATTTAAGCCAAGGGGGCAGGTCCTCTAGGAGGTCTCACCAATTCACAACATAAGATATTTGGTCCGGGTGGCCAATTTTGGGTTTGAAAATGATTTTCTCAATCCCTTGGACCAATCTCAGGTCAAAGGATCCTTCTGGGAGCCGGTCAGTGTTGAGAGCGGGCCATTCCGACCTGCAAAATGTGGTTAATTTATCTTTCTTAATAATGACAGAGAGATTCTCTCCTCTTATTTTAACATCCCAAAAGTGGTTAAAGAACAACTCAGTGAGGTTGAAGGAGCCTGTCCCATGTTAAACATCCATCAAATAGTCGCCCTGTAACGCCATCAACAACCAAGCAGCGCCAAACACAAACCACAAGAAAAATCTGTCCTTTCCTCTCTATCACGCAGGAACAGGGAACCAGAAGGTGGCGCTCACACACAAGAAGGGAAACTCGACCCTTCCTCTCAGTCAGGAAGCGACAGGACAAAATCAGAATGGTGGGCGTGGAACCGAAGCTACCTCAGAGCGGCCCTGGACCTCCACAACACTAAGCAGACAGGCCACTGCCCTATACAAATGACTGGAACGGAGACTACCTCAGAACACTTGACCAGCCACGGCCTCACGTGCTGTCCCTCCACAGCCGAGGACACCTGTGCCTCAGCTGGGGACTTTCAGTCCCCTTAATGAGAAACAACACACACACCACAGACAGTTACTGCGGAGTTCATTTTTCATATCCCATTTTATATCTCCACCCAGAAATTAGGCCACAAGTCACTTGTTAAGGTACTTGCTCTCGAAGCTAATCTGCCTGAGTTTCTCTGGGGCTGGAAGCTCCAGCCCCTGGTTTAGCACCTCATGGTGATAACAGCAGGAGGCTAGACAAAACCTTGGTAAGGAATTGTACATCTCTAAGTTGATGTCTCAGGGAGAAAAGAAGAGGGGGACTTATCTCTGCCCTTTGTTCTCAGTACTTGTAAGACTCTCAGAGCATGTGTTCACATGGTGAAAAAAAGCTCACTGTGAGTCTGCACATAAATTCAGTCATAAATTGAATAAGAGGTTCTAGCAGAAAATGCCTATATGCATATACACTAGGAGCTTAACTTTCACCATTTGTTACTAGCTTGCAGGGTCATGGAAAGTTCAAGACTGTAACTAAGGCATCCTTGAAGTTTTGTTTAGACAAACCCAGTCAATATCTCCTGTTTTTGCACTTGGGTCCAGTGGTGTATATCTTCTTTATGACCTTCGGATAATGGTTTCTGGAAACCCTTGAAATGTACCCTAAGTTTAAGAAGTCTGCTGTTGTCTCAGAAGCATTTGAGCAGTCCTGTTTATAAAAGGGACTCAAATGTCTCTGTGGTTGTTGCCAATTCTTGGTGACCCTAGCATGCTAGCTGTTTTTGAAGAATAAATCCTCTTTGTTTTTGGATACTATCTGAGTCCATTGTCTTCCTTTGGTGATTTTCTGACCCTTACATTACAAGAAGGTAGTTAAAGCTAGTCAGCAGAGAAAATAAACAGGACTGCATGTATCAGAGTTCCACATCTGCTAGTGGGGGTTCCATCTGCTCAGTCCTTCTCAGAAATTAACACCAGGGGCACTGCATCCCCCACAGGCTCTGGAATGTCTCCCAAGCCTCCATGGCAACAACGGACTAGAGTGTCCACTGCAGCCGGATTCCACATCCACTTTAGTTGTTTCTTGCCAGGAAATACAGATTTTTGGGCCTCTTCAGAACAGAATTACAGAATTATTCAGAACACACAGACACATGGACAGATACAGACTACATAAAAACATGAACAGACACTCACAGACTCAGACATTACTGGTATTGAGACCCTCTATGTTACGCCCTGGTGGCCTTGGAGTTCCTGGCCAATGCACCAAAATGTTGTGCCCCGAAATGTTTACGAACCCCAAAGGACCACCAAGGAGCTGTTTCTGATGTAATCACATTAGAGTCTCTTTATTACAAACTTGAGTTTGGGCTTACTCAACACTGGCCCACAGGACGGTTTTGTGAAGCAACCATGAGCTCTCATCAGGACAAGGTTTTTATAGAAAATGGAAACAAGTGAAGGGATGTCCATTCTGGCAAGCATCTAATTGAATGACTATTGTAAGCCCACAGGTGGGTGCTCTGAAGCAAGACTGTATACAATCATGAACAGTCTGAAAGTACATCTGAAGCAATCAGACTAATCTTTAATTAGCTGTTGCTAGGAAGTAGCTAGGGAGTAACTCTGGCCAAGGACAAGCCATGATACTTGGGTGTAGCTTGGGTTCAGCTGCGGGTCAAATTCTCAGGCTTTTTTTTTTTCCTTTCAAGATGGAGAATGGTTCCAAGATGGAGTAGGTTTGGCCTCTCATCAGTAAGTGATAGCCCTAGCAATGTTTTTTTATTTCAAATATATTCTATGTGATATTAGCATGTATCTATAAGCTTTCTTTTTTGCAGTGTTTAAATGGCATACTTTCACCCCCATTTTTGTTGCTATTGTTTATTCAAAATTTGTTTCAAACTCGCTATGTAGCCATAATGATCATACATTCTTGACTCTTCTGCTTCCAAGTATTGGGATTGCAAATAGACATGTAGCCCTAGATTTTAAGTATTTCTATACATTTTTCTAATACATACATTTCTTATTGAAGCATGCAACTGTGTGTGTACCTGCATGTGGAGAGTGAATGTAGTCTAACATCAGTTTTTAATTGATGAATTTAGTAAAATTACAGTTAATATAATTTGGTGCACAAATTATATTCTTTTTAATTGTTCTTTTTAATGTACTATTTATGTTTATGCCACCTGTTCTGTGTTTACTGTCTTCCATCTAGTCTTCGATGGTTAAGTTTTTAAAATTATTCATGGAATAGGGGCTAAGTAGATCAGTGGTACAGATTTTTCTTAACTTGTTTAAGACTTCAGGTTTAATTCCTGAGAGAGAAAGAAATTTATTCCCGGGGGCTGGAGAGATGGTTCAGTGGTTAAGAACACTGGCTGCTCTTCCAGAGATCCTAAGTTCAATTCCCAGCAGCCATATGGTGGCTCACAACCATCTGTAATGGTATCTAATGCCCTCTTCTGGTGTGTCTTAAGATAGCAACAATGTACTCATAAAATAAATAAATAATTCTTTTAAAACAAGAAATTTATTCCCTACTATAACTCACTAGCATACATTGTTTAATAACTTGGGGGGTGTTGTGTCACATGCCTTTAATCTCAGCATTCACGAGGCAGAGGCAGATAGTTCTCTGTGAGTTCAAAGCCAGTATGGTCTACATAGCCAGTTCCAGGACAACTACTGCCAGAGCCACACAATGAAACCTTATCTCCAAAAAAATTGTTTTTACTAGTTGTGATAGCACACTGTTTTCTGAAGAGGCAAAGGCAGGAAGCTCACAAGGTCAAGATCCACCTAAATTACACAGTCTTAGGTGTGGTAGCATATCACCTTAATCCCAGCACTCAGAAAGAATAAGCAGGCAGATCTCTGTGGGTTCAAGACCATTGTGGTGAGTTCCAGGCAGTCAAGGCTACATAGTGAGGCTCTTTCTCAAAAACAAATTAACAGTTTCATAAATTTATATAATGAATTTTGGTTATCTTCACTCTGTGTCGATCTATAAAAATGGTTAAGAACACTGGTAGGGGTAGGGGTGGGTGGGTGAGACCTAGTACCATTGTTTTACAAATTTATCAGTGTCTCTTTCAAAACCACTTAGTTAACCTCTTTCTTTGTTCTTCATTCCTTTTGTTCTTCATTCCTGCTCCAATCTGAGCTTCTGCCTGGGATTGTCTTCCTTCGGCCTTAAGAACAGGGTTTAAAACTTTGTTCACTGACTGATAGTAAATGATGTCATGGGAAACTGTATTTATTTTATTTTCTTTGTTCAAAAATATTTCAGTGGCATACAATTGTAGGTGGGCAGTCACTTCCTTATAACGTATTTTTCTTTTCTTTTCTCTTGTGTGGTAAGATCTCACTATTGTGAACCGAAACTCCCAGAAAAGAAGTCATGTTCCTACCAGTTGGAGACCACCACAGAAAAACACAATCAAATGAAAAGTTGTGGAATCCAGTGCTAATGGATACAGCTACAAAAAAACATTCTCACAGCAAAGGCCCAGGGAACATTTCTGAAGAGGGGGACAGAAAGAATGTAAGAGCCAAAGGATCAGAGAGTTTGCTGTGAGATTGTGTCTTAAGAACATCAGAAGCTATACCTGTAAAGTCTCACCAACATGATGACAGCCTAAACATGTGCTGAACAAGAACCACACAAAGGAGCATGTCAAACTGCATGGGGAGCGTGGAGCCCACAAGGCCTCAACCCTCCATAAAGGTCAACAGGCAACTGAACAAAACTGGGAGTAGGAGAGGTGGCTCTCCCCAGGGAAGAGCAAAGCAACTGATTGTCCAGTGCCAAATGGTCAACCTTGAAAACATATGTTCAAGTAACATTATATGAACTCAACAGGTTATATTTGGGAATGTATATGTATATACAAACACATGTACGTATGCAATAACAACTGATAAACAAGAGGCCATGAATTTGAAGGGGAATAGGGGAGGATTTGGAGGGAGGAAAGGGAAGGCAGAAATGTAATTAAAATACATTCTCAAGAATAACAAAAAAGCTATGCCTGAATTAAACATTCTATAAGGATGATTGAGAGTGGGAATGTTACAGGTTGGGAATCAAAATTATCTTGGACTGTCTTAGTCCTCTAAATAGTCATTTATTGCCTACCTATGTGTGTGACCTAACTTCTTTGTGACTAATACATAAATACATTTTGGAATATACAGACTCCCTAGTTTCCAGTAACCCAAAGGCTAAGAATTCCACCAGATAACATTTGCAGCCTATTTCAAATGGCCCTGTTTTGCTGTAGCTGGACTATCTGATTTTCCACCACTGTATTTAAAGTGTCTTGATTTATGATTGTCTTTGTTCTATTACTATAAAACTTTATGAAACTGTTACTACATTGGAACGCAATATTTGGAATAACTTAAATCTGTGCTCCTGGCTCATGGTCACTCATATTTGGCTCCAGAAATAAACTCTTATTTCCTCTGAGCTGTGAGCTGTATTTTTGCATCAGGGTTTTATAGTCCTAATGGGCCTGGAACTCACTACATAGCCCAGGCTAGTTCAGATGCACACTAGCCATAATACCCCTGTTCCCCTAGTGTTGGAATTATAGGTCTGTATCACTGCATTCTCCCCCCCCCCCCCTTTGACTTGGTCTACTCAATTGCCTATTGTCAGGACTGAACCTACTCTCTGCTCTGCTGCTCTGTCACCTCACGGCTGGACTCCATCTTGCTACAGGCCATAGTAGCAGCTCCTTCCAGATTCTATTAACCTACCAGTACACTGCTGAACCCCCTGGAATGTTGTTACAACCACTTTAACTTGTATTCATATTGTAAACACATATACGCATAGATTAGAAATATCTACTCTTTAAAGTATGGTATAAGAGTTAATGTTCATTATTTACGCTCTTAAAAATTATTTTTAAAATGTTTTGTGTGGATGTGGGTGGTGTGTGTGAACATGTGCACATGAGTGCGCATGTCTGTGGTTACCAAGGGAGTTTAATGTACTGGAATTAGAAATGCAGGAGGTGTGAACCAGCGGATGTGAATGGCAGGAATTGGACTCTGGTCCTCTGGAAGAATGATGCATGCTCTTAACTTCTGAGCCATCTCTCTAGCCCCTTACTTATGTATCATTTATTTAGTAATTAAGATTAGAATAAAAGAACCTGTCTCAGCCAAATTACTAAGGTAGGCAGGATTACCTGGCAAATTGTTGTCATTGAAACTGCTGACCTTAGTGAATTTATTGTGATTTTGGTAAATTCTGACATCATAGAAAGACACAGTTCTGTCCCCTAAATTCCTGGTGTAGTGCTTTCATGACAAATGCCTTTAGTTTGGTAAGTGCCTCTCTCTGTATAGATAGGTTCCAGTCACAGCTCTATTGGGGACACCAGCTTGTGGTCAGAACACAAAGTGACCATAATCTTTTGATTTGTTTTTTGTTTGCTTGTTTGTTTTTTCAAGATAGGGTTAATCTGTGTAGCCCTGGCTGTCCTAGAACTCAGCTCTGTAGAACAGGCTGGCCTCAAACTCAGAATCTGCCTACTTCTGCCTCCTGAGTACTGAGACTAAAGGTAAGTGCCACTGCCACCACTGCAGGGCAAGTGAGCATAATCTTATCAAACAATAAATCAAACATTTCATTCCTCTGTTTGTCCCTCCCCCAACCCTGTGGCTTTTGGACCCAATCAAAAAGAATTTTGTGGCCATCAAAGACTTACACAACTGTTGCTCTGGTTACAATTCAGATCTTATCAAGAAGACTGCAGTCAGCTAGCTGCTGGCTATTCCTCAAATGGGCCAAGAATGCTTGTGCCTCAGGGCTCCCCTCTCCCCTGCTTGCAATGTTCTTTACTAAGATACTTCCTAGTTGGTTTGTCCAACTCCACGTTTTGGCTCAAATCTCATTTGTCATCTTATGTAAAATAGCATATCCCCCTTTATTCCTGTAAAACTGTTTTCATTTATAATAAAAGGTGTGTTCCGCTGTGACAACATTTTTGTCATTTATATGCATTGAAACGTACATATATTAGCCCCTCTACTACGCTCACTTGTCCCCGCTACCCACCTCTTGCTGCTTTTCTGACTCCATGTAAACAGTTCTGCTTTTATAACACACACACACACACACACACACACACACACACACACACACAGAGAGAGAGAGAGAGACAGAGAGAGAGAGAGACAGAGAGAGAGAGAGAGACAGAGAGAGAGACAGAGAGAGACAGAGAGAGAGACAGAGAGAGAGTGAGATTGAGAGGGAGATTAAATCTAATTTCCCCATGTGACAGAAAATACTCAACATTTTGGTTTTCTTCTCCCAGTGAACAATAGCAAAACAAAACAAATCAATATAAAGCAAACAAAAAGCCCCTTCCCACAGCTCTCACTTCAAAAGCAATGAGAGACAGTTTATTCTAGAGCCTGAAAAAAGTGACCATGGCCCAGAATACCATTGGGGTATTAGACCTAACTTTTGGATCTAAAATGCTTCTCAAAAGCTTCCGCTTTAAAAGCTTCTCGCCCAACTTGCTGCTATTGGGAGGTGGTAAAACACGGAGAGAGTTTGGGCTTAGAGGATGAGCATTCTGGTCATGGAGGATGTGCCCATTCCCAGGATATAAGGATCCCATTCCTTTTCCTCCTTTTTCATTCTGTAGCTGTCCTGAGCTCTGCAGCTTCTTCTACCATATATTCCTTGCCACAGGCATATAAACAATGGAACCAAATTCACCATGGACTGAAACCTCCAATGTCAGTGTGCACTCCTGCAATCCTAGACTTTCGGGGAGGATCAGAAGCTCAAGGCCAGACTATAGGAGACCTTGTCTCAAAAAAAACCCCAAAAAACAAAAAACAAAAACCACCAAAACCAAATGAAACCAAAATCTGTCCAAAACTATGGGCCAGAAGAAACCTTTCTGCTTCCTCCATTTTGCTCTATGGAGCCCTAGACAAGTGTCACTTAAAGGTAGTTATCTCAGGCATTTGTGACATTAATGAAAAACCAAATAACATAAAAATACAATTCAGCGCGGAAAGGACAGAGCACAGCGTCCACATAAAGGAAACAAACTAAAGGCAACTCAAGGCGACATTCAAGGATCAAATTTGGCAAAGATGTTATCCCAGAATTGATTCATAAAGTTGTTGAAATTCTTGGGTTTTTTTTGTTTGTTTGTTTGTTTTTTGGGTTTTTTTGTTTTGTTTTGTTTTTTTGCTTTTTGCGGTCTGTTTTCTGGTAGAGCTAAGGTTTGAACGCTGCAGGCCCAATAGGCTGTCTTCAGCCTATAAAGGATAGCAGACGTTTGCCAAAGCTCCTAGAATACAGCTTCTTCTTTTTTATTTTTTTTTATTTTTGGTTCTTTATTTACATTTCCAATGTTTCCCCTTTTCTGGGTCTCCTCTTTGGAAACCCCCTATCCCCTCACCCTCCCCGCCTCTGTGAGGGAATTCCTCCTCCCACCTATCCACCCACCCATCCCCATATTCCCACTTTGACATTCCCCTTTACTGGGGCCTCTAGCACCCTCAGGCCCAAGGGCCTCTCCTTTCTTCCTGATGGCCATTGAGGTCATCCTCTGCCGCATATGTGGTCCGAACCATGGGTCCATAGATGTGTATTCTTTGGTTGGTGGTCCGAACTCCATGATGACCGGGGGGTAGGGTCAGGCCCATTGACGCTCTTGCTCCCTCCATGGGGCTACCAATTCCCTCCGCTCCTTCAGACCTTTCTCCAACTCCTCCACCTGGGACCTCACTCTCAGTCCAGCAGTTACTGTTAAGTGAAACTTGGGCATTCTGAACTTTTGGGCTAATATCCGCTTATCAGTGAGTACATACCATGTTCCTTCTTTTGTGACTGAGTTATCTCACTCACGATGATATTTTCAAGTTCCATCCAATTGCCTGCAAATTTCTTTACGTCATTGTTTTTAATAGCTGAGTAGTACTCCATTGTGTAAATGTACCACATTTTC
>CM052722.1:89115789-89135780 GCA_028551405.1 Uromys caudimaculatus | reverse complement strand
AAAGAAAGAAAGAAAGAAAGAAAGAAAGAAAGAAAGAAAGAAAGAAAGAAAGAAAGAAAAGAAAAAGAATCCACCGAGATCTGTTACTGTAACAGTCTTGGGGAGTAAGTTCTAAGAAGGTTGCTGTCAGTGTCTCCAGGAAGCAATGTCTGTAGGGGCTCTGCAGATTCCACTTCAGCATCATCATGGGTTGGTTTTAATTACCACGACTGATGGATGGAGGGCTTGGGCTTCTTTTGAGGGCAGGATTGTAGTGATATTAATACCCAAAATAGTAAATGCATGTGTGCCCGCCTATGTGCATGTATATACGTATGTGCATGCCTGTGTGCATTCATGTGCACATGTGTGTACATGTTTGTGTGTGTGCATGTACATGCATGTGTGTGCATACACATGTGTGCATGTATGCCTGCCTGTGTGCATGTGTGGGTGCATGTATGTGTGAGTGTGTTGTGTGTGTGAGTGTGTTGTGTGTGTGAGTGTGTTGTGTGTGTGTGTGTGTGTTTCTGTGTGTTTAGCTGATGGAATTCAGGAGTTAAGAGTACTTGCTGCTCTTTCAGAGGATCAGTTTGTTTTGAAGCCATTTTTGGAAGTGTGTGTTGGAGACTGGGGAAAAGGTTCAGTAGATAACATGTTTGCATACTAGTGTGAGGACCTGTGTTTGGATCCCTAGTACCCAACTACCAAAGCTGAAGATAGTGGCATGTGTCTGTCACTCCAGCCCTTGGTAGTAGGGGACAGAGAACAGAGAATCACTGGAGCTTGCTCTCCATCCAGTCTAGCCAATTGCAGGTCAGTGGGTTCAGCAAGAAACAGTTTCCTGGTTAGTTTTTATTGTCAGCCTGATTCAGCATAGAGTCACATGGGTAGAGGAAACTGCAGTTGTAGAATTGCCGGGGTCAGATTGGCTGGTGGGTATGTCTGTGAGGGATTGTCTTGATTGTTGGTTGACATAGCTCTCCTACGACCTCCTTGGATCAGTGTGGGTGGTGTTACTCATTGGCAGGTAGTCTTGGGCTGTAGAAGAATGCTAGGTTAGTGTGAGCTTGTAAGAAAGCTAGCTGGAAAGTGTGAGGCAGTAAGCAATGATCTTCCTTGGTTTGGTTTTAAATTTCTGCTTAATTTCCTGCCCGGACTTCCCTCAATGATAGATGTAACCCGAAAGTGTGGACTAAATAAACTCTTCCTCTTCAAGTTAAAAAAAAAAAAAAAGACATGGCACCTGATAGCCTCCTGTGGCCTGCACACACATCCTCGTACATGTACACCACACACACATATAAGGGTAACGTTTATTCTCCTGTATCAGTCGTTGTCTCAGAGGCTTACTGCCTCACTCTGCTAACCTAGGCCTAGTCCTGGAAGCCTCTAGCCTCTAGTACAATTCTATCAAGACCCAGAATGTTTTCAGCCTCTGAGACTTACTGCTGAATAAGTCCACTCTTTCCTAGTTCTTTCTGAGCTCTGGCTGGTTCAACTCAGCTGTTCTGGTTCAAACTCCTCTCCAAGCTGACTGGTTCAATCTAGCTTCTCTTGGCCTCTCCTGAGTTGCTCTGCTTGGCCTCAAACAACTGACTCTGGCAATATGTTCTAATCTTTTGGTTTATTCTCATTCTCTGGTTCATTCTGTCTTTACCTGTGTCTAGCTAGTTCTCTCTCTCTGCAACCTGTCTGTACAACTGTCCTGGTAAAATTACACACACACCCTCTCTTTCTCTCTCTCCCCCTCTCCCTCTCTCTGCACTGCTCTCTTAAGTAGCTTCCCTTTCCTCTTGGGCAGGTCCTATTCTGTCAAATCTTTCTCTGATTCATCATTTTGTCTGCCTCTCAAGGAGACATCATTTTCAAACATGCGCACTTCCTTCTTCAAACTAACTTTGCCTTCATTGGTTTGAATTAAAGGTGTGTACTATGCCAGGCAGTGATGGCACACGCCTTTAATCCCAGCACTTGGGAGGCAGAGGCAGGTGGATTTCTGAGTTCAAGGCCAGCCTGGTCTACAGAGTGAGTTCCAGGACAGCCACAGCTACACAGAGAAACCCTGTCTCGAAAAAACAAACAAACAAAAAAAGGTGTTTACTAAAGGCAAGTCTGCATTCCAGCCAGACGGGTTAAAGCAATAGACTTTTTTCAGTAAATAGCACAACTTCGGGTTCACAGTGTGATCAAATATTCTCTCTCTCTGCCAGGCAGTGGTGGCGCATGCCTTTAATCCCAGCACTTGGGAGGTAGAGGCAGGTGAGTTCCAGGCCTGCCTGGTCTACAGAACAGCCAGGGCTACACAGAGAAACCCTGTCTCGAAAAAAAAATCTCTCTCTCTCTCTCTCTCTCTCTCTCTCTCTCTCTCTCTCTCTCACACACACACACACACACACACACACACACACACACACACACACACACTGAGGTTAGGGACTGGATTGATTACTCAGTGGTTAAGAAAACTTGGAGCTCTTACAGAGGACCAGAATTTGGTTCCCAGAACCCATGTAGAAGGCTCCCAACCACCTGTAACTTCAAGTTCAAAGTAGCTGGTGTCCTGTTCTGCCCACATGCATCCACACAGGCACAGACACTGACACATAAACAAAGATAAAACCAATCTTTTTTAAAAAATGTTGGCTCTGGTTTACTGCAGTGTATTCTGAGCTTAGTAGCCTACCATCCAGAACCCATCCCTGTTCTTACTATGGATTCCATGAATGATTGCATGCCTGCTCCTGACTCTTCACGTCCTCACCCATCTGACCCCAATCTTCCAGACTGCCAATCTTGCTTTAAGGAATTCAGGTTAGTCATTAAGATGTTGGTCATTTCTAACTCTCAGAAAACAGAAGGCTGTTAGATATTCCTTCATTCTTCTTTTTCAAATTAACACTGAAGCAAGGTCTCTATAGAATTTAAAGTAAAGGAAAAACAGGGATTTTATCCTCAAATTTGAGAAGAAGGTAGTAGCTTGAACACATGGCCCACATATCCTCTTACTGAATCCTGTCTGTGAGTGATGCCACAGCCGGAACAAGAAATGATGGAGCCCGGGAGATGTATCCAAGGCTGCACTTACAGGATGGAATACAGATCTGAGGAGGGTCCAGCGAGGGATTGTATGAAGCCATGATGTCACTCACAACAATTTCTGCTTTGTGTGGGACACTTAGGCAATCTTTACTCTCAGCTTCTTCACTAAAGTGGCCAAACTCTCCAGCTTGCTTAGTGATTGGAGAGAGCCCTGGGATGGTACAGAGAATACAGCATACCTATTGATACCTAGGATAATGGGAGTCATTCTGTGGTTCTTCAAGAAAATTCTCCCTTGTGTGGAATATAGACCTACTTACCAGATTTCCTGAGGTCCTAGGGTGCCTCTCTGATTCTAACGACTTGATAGGCCTTAAAGGATACTTGTTGGCTGGCCAAGGTTGTTTTCAGCTGCTCTGATTTGGAGAGATTGCCACTTAAGCTCTGAGGAATCCAAGGCAAAGACAATTCCTTCTTATGTTTCAGCAGAAGGATAATGGGTTTTCGTCTAATTGTGAACTAATGCTGCTAAGTCTACTACTATTTACTGGCTAATCACTGCATATGAGACCCTAATAATCTGACACACCTGCAAGAAGTCCAAGTCATGACCCAACAAAGTGAAATGACTCATTCCAGATGCACCAACTAGATAAAGGAAGACCAACTTGAACAACTAGAAAAGTGGCTTCTATTGATGTAACACTACAGAATGAAGCAGAGTAAAATATTAACTGATTAAACAAGTTAATATTTGTAAAACATTTAGAAAAGAACCCAGCACATAGCATGTGTATATTTGTATGTGTCATATACAAACCTGTCAAATGAAGCAACAGAAAAGACTCATAAAAAAATTTAAAAATCTTTAAAAATAAAAAAATATATAAGCTGAAAAGGAAAGGGATTATTATATGTAGCTCAGAAACAATTCAATAATTTGGAAGATCAAATAAGAGAAATAGCATTTAGCAGGTCTTTCAAAGAGGTAGAAATCATGAGGGATTAAAAGAATAGAGAACTGATTCAAGAGACTTGTCATGGAAAACATTAGGAGTCCAGAAGAGCAAAGCAAGAGTAAGGAAGAGAGTTAACTAATTAATTTATTAACAACAGAAGAAAGTTTCCCGGAGTTGAACAGAGAGCTGAGTTTACCAACTGAAGGTATTCACTGAATCTCATGAATGATACTGGAAAAACACACACACACACAAACACACACACACACACACACACACACACACACACACACACACACACACACACACACACACACAAAAGACATACACAAAACCTGCCCTTGAGGAGTCCCCTGAATTCTAAGATAAAGAGAAGGTCTTATAAGCTTCGGAACAGAAAGAACACTTTGTGGCTGGCAGCTGGCTTTGGGTAGTAGGAGATGCTGGTGGAAGGCTGGAGCCAGAGATACAGGAGAAGGTAAGGCACTTCGCCTTCTCTCTCCCTCAATGCCTTTGGCTAGTGCCTATAGCAACTCAGATACTGACAGATAGGCTTCCATTATGACCTTGAGCTTCGGACTCCAGGAATAGTTTTTACTTCGTTTTGACTTTCTATCTAGAGATTATCTCACATTGTCCCTGCTTGGTTTATCAATTCTTCCATTCTTTGTGTAATTTATTCTCTGAATTGCTATATTCTCTGGGGTTTTTTTGGCCTGTGTTTGTTTCTTTGTTTGTTTGTTTGTTTTGAGACAGGGTCTCAAGTAGCTGGGGCTGGCCTACGCAGCAAAATATGACCTTGAAATTTTGATCCTCTTACCTCTGCTTCTCTGGTGCTGGGCTTATAGGCATGTGTCACTCATCATGTCCAATTATTTTATATATTTTAACTTATTATTGTCATTGTTGTTGGTGGTGGTGGTGGTGGTGGTGGTGGCGGCGGTGGCAGCAGCGGCAGCAGCGGTGGCGGTGGTGGTGGTGTGTGTATGTGTATGTGTGTGCATGATATGAGTGCATGGGCACTAGTACCAGAGTGAGCATGTGGATGTCAAAGGACATTTTTGTGGAATCAGTTCTCTCCTTCTAGGGTGGGTTATAGCAATCGATCCCAGGTTGTGAACAGCTTTTGAGGCAAGGGCTTTTATCTGCTGAGCAACCTTGTGGGCCCTATTATATTTACTTTTAATTAGTCTTTGAGTCTCACTGTGTAGCCCAGGCTGGCTACAAACTTGTCATCTTACTGCCTCTACCTCCTCATCTATTCTTTTTATTTAGAGCAGTTTCTATTTTCTAGTTGGACTGTACCTGAGACATCTGCCAAGGAAAATGAATTAGGATTAGACCTTTTATCCACACCACAAAGGCTGCAACACAGTCGATTATAGTATTAGGGTTCTTTAGAAGAACAACTTTTATAGAATGAATATATATCAGAATATATATTTTCTAAATATATTATTACACACACACACACACACACACACACACACACACACACACACACACACACACACATATATA
The DNA here is from genome assembly GCA_028551405.1 of Uromys caudimaculatus. Classification (NCBI taxonomy): domain Eukaryota; kingdom Metazoa; phylum Chordata; class Mammalia; order Rodentia; family Muridae; genus Uromys; species Uromys caudimaculatus. Next base: position 89,130,279 of record CM052722.1, on the reverse strand, counting down.
TATGGATGATTTACAGGCACTGTCCAGCTAAACCAACAGTGGCTGCCTGTGAATGGAAGGTCCAAGCATCCATTAGTTGTTCAGTACACAAGGCTGGATGTCTCAACCGGTCTTCAGTATATGCCAAAATTCCTAAAAATTCCTCACGGGCTCTAATGCCAGTGAAGGAATGGGCTTGCTAGCAAGGCAAAAGCAAGCACAGGCAAAGAGTAAAAACTTCCTTCTTCTATGTTTTTATGTGGGCTTCCAGCAGAAGGTATGGCCAAGATTAAAGCTGTGCCTTCCCACCTCAAAGATACAGATTAGAAATGGATCTTCCATTTGAAATTAAGCCAAAAAAAGAAAGAAAGAAAGAAAGAAAGGAAGGAAGGAAGGAAGGAAGGAAGGAAGGAAGGAAGGAAGGAAGGAAGGAAAGAAGGAAGGAAGGAAGGAAAAAAGAAAAAATACCTCACAGGTGTGCCTCATTTTGGAGCTTTAGTTAATTCCAGACATAGTGAAGTTGACAACCAAGAATAACCACCACAAATACCAACACCAAACTGTTGAGAGAAAAGAACTAAAACTCTTCTGTTCAGCTGTGGTTGGCTGCTTCAACAAGGGCTTCTAATGATTCCTCAGCTCTTGGCATTCATGGTCATATGAAAATCTTTCAAAGCCAGGCATACTGGCCCCTACCTTAAGTCCTAGCACTCAGAAGGCAGAGGCAGGCAGATCTCTGTGAGTCTGAGGCTAACCTGATCTACACACTGAATTCCAGGACAACCAGGTCTACATAGTGAGACCTTCTCTCAAACGAATGAACAAGCAAACACCTTTCCATCTTAATGTGTGTGTGTGTGTGTGTGTGTGTGTGTGTGTGTGTGTGTGTGTGTGTGTCTGTGTCTGTGTCGTGACTAATAAAAACTGACTTTAGCAAATGTAGAAGCCTGGAACATGAAAGACAGCTTCTACACTTTGCTTGCCTTCTCTGTCTGCCTCTGTGTGTGGTGACTGTTGTAGAGGACTACCTGGCAAGGGACAGAAGCCTTCCAACAAACATCATGTAAATTAGATTCTATCCCAGAGGAGTCTTGCGCTGAGACTGTAGCTACTTGATAAGAGCCTAGGAAAGACCCTGAGTGGACACACTGCTTACAGTCTTTTGAAGCAAATCAGGCTATGCCTGAATTCCTATAACTCCTCTGAAATCATGAGACTATAATGTATGCCAATTACGTCACCATGCGTGGTTTTTTTTTTTTTTTCTTTCTTTTCTTGTTTTGGAACACTAGAAATTGAAATCAGGGTCATATAGAGGTTACACACATGCCGTACCACTGAGTCACATTCCAAGCTCAGGGATTAAGTCTTATGAAGCTAAAAAATTGCCTGTGTATTTTTCATGGTTCTGTTTGAGACAGGCTCTCTTGTAGTTCAGGTTGGCCTACAATATGCTGTGTAGTCATGGACTTTAAACTTCTAACCTTTTTGCTTCTACCATCCTAGTTCTGGGATTAGTCCGAGCACCACACCGAGTTTCTATGGTGCTGGGTATTGAACCCAGGGTTTTCTGCATGCTAGGCAAGCACTTTATCAACTGAGCTATAGTCCCAGCACTGCTGAATGCTTTTGATGTACAGTTTGGGAGACATGGCTTGTGGAGACTTGGAAAGTATCGCATTCAAGTTCACAGCATGGAATAGCCCGTTACTGTAAATGCTTTTATCATTCAAAACAATTTTTAAAACATTCAAACTCGCCAGGCAGTGGTGGTGCACGCCTTTAATCCCAGCACTTGGGAGGCAGAGGCAGGTGGATTTCTGAGTTTGAGGCCAGCCTGGTCTACAGAGTGAGTTCCAGGACAGCCCAGGGCTACACAGAGAAACCCTGTCTCAGAAAAAAACAAAACAAAAACAAAAACAAAAAACAAAACAAAACAAAAAAAACCATGCAAACTCTGGAATCTTCTAAGAGCACATAAACCACAACTTAGCAAAACAAAAGACAAACAGGCTATTAATGAAAGATAAAGCTGAAATAACCCAAAGAGAAAATCCATCACTGTTTGACTTCTCTGGGAAATAAGTTGAGGGATTAAGGTCACAGAATGGTTTTTAGAGGAATAGACTGTAAAAACAGAGGCAGGGTATGCGGTGAGAGTGCAGCGCCTCATCAGGGAATTGGGGAGCAATTACTGCCCCTCAGATGAGCCGTGCAATGAACAGAAAATGTCAGACCCCAGCACCTCCTCTCATTTCATCTTTTGCCTTGAGCATCCTGAGAGGATGGCCTCAGCCTCAGCTCAAAACACTGAGGTGGACCCTGGAGGAGCTAACAGCGTGTACCACTAACAGTTACTTGCACGCTGTCCAATGGGATAGTGAGACCTTTTTGAAGCAAGGCGTTATGATTCCTCTTTGTGTCTCACACACCACCACCACCACCACCACCACCACCACCACCACCACCACCACCACCACCACCACCACCACCACCACCAGAAGCCCCAAAGCAAAAGCTACATTTAAAAAGGTAAATTCAGCCTACTAAAGTATCTATCTTTTTTGTCTATATGCAATTTGTAAAATGGTTTTACAAGTGGAATACGTGTGCGTGAATCTGCAGAGTGGATATTTCAGATCTCTCAAATGATATATTAAGCAAAACTAAGTAATGTTCAGAGGGCTGCCTGCCAGCATGAGGCCTTTAAATGAAACTATTTTGATGCCAACCTTTCTTGCATTGTCTCTAAACAAGGCAGACAATTTGTGACAAAATGAAATCTTAAAGGGGATACTTTTTTAAAAAATAAAAACACCTGTTCTGTTAGATTGAGGTCTGCCAGAATTAAAGGCAGTATTTTGGTTTTTGAACTTTTCATTTTTGGGTTTTGTTTTGATTTTCTGAGACAGAGTCTCACTATGGAGCCCTGGTGGAATTGATACTCTGTGTTGATCAGGCTGGTATCAGAATCCCAGGTTATCTGTCCGCCTCTGTCTCCTGAGTGCTGGGATTAAAGGCGTGCGCCACCACTAATGGCAAGGGGCCAAGGGCAGTATTTTAACATGTGTCAGGAAAGCAGAGGTAATGTTACTCTGTGTGGGTGGTGGGGAGAAGAAGAATAGGAAGAGGCACCAGAGAACTGAAGTATGTATGAAAATACCATAATAAAACCCATTATTTTGTATGCTAATTAAAAACAGAACAGTATTTTGGGAAGGATGGGCTGAGCTGAGCCCATGAACAGAATTTGACTACACGTAATGGCACTCCTGAGGATGGAGAGCCTTGGGAGGCCCAGAGAGCTCCAGCTGCTCAACTCACTAAGCAATCCTGACTATTTCAACACTGACCTGACTGGGTCTAAATCAAACAGGGAAAGTTCACAGATGTCCCCATGTTCTGGACCTCTATGACAATGATACTAGCTAGCTTAGTGGGTTCTTTTTTTAAAAAGATTTATTTATTTATCTATCCTATGCATATGTGCGCTCTATTTGCATGTATACTTGCACGACAGAAGAGGGCGTCAGATACCACTATAGGTGGTTTTGAGCCACCATGTGGTTGCTGCAAATTAAATTTAAAACCTCTGGAGCATCCAGTACTTTTAACCACTAAGCCATCTCTTCAGCTTCCTCATTCAGTTAAAGAATCAAAGCAATAGCTCAGAGCAAAGTGAGAGTGAAGTTGATTGGCAAAGACTCTTCAAATATACAAAGAAGGTCCCCAGAGCTTGGAATCTACTGACTCTAGGGGACACTGGGATTTTATTTTGGGTTCAAGTACCCAGGGCCTGGTGACTCCTCTACTGTACGACTAGACCTATAGTATTTAAACATCTTATCAGTTGAAGGGATTGGGTCACTGTGTCCATGAGCAGGGAATAATTGCAGGAGGACTCCTTGTCTTGGTGCATGAGCACAGAAGCAGCTTCAGTATGGTCCCTTCCTTGGTGCACAGGTATGAAAGCAATTGTTGGTTAGTTGATTGGTTGGGAAAAGAGTCCCCAGTCTTCTCTTTCCTTTGTGATATAATGAGAATAAATAAACTTGCTGTGAGTGATGGAAAAATGAGATTTACTGCTAGAGAGGAAGACTCAAAAAGGTCATTAAGATCCTCTTCTCTCATGTAGGGACCCATGGTCTTAACAGCATTTAATAACACCCATTGGGATGTAGTAATTTATTATTCTGTGGTGTTTCTCTGAGTAATCTATGAAATATATGTAATCCACTTGTTCTGTACTACTCTGACATATCTTATCCATATTTGATTTAGCACCATCAATAGATTTATAAAACTTTCCTGAACATTCTTTATAATAAGTGTTCAAAAAATTTACTTTAATAGCAGGGATGGAAAAAGCTGATTAAAATGTAGGCAGCTATCAAACACCCAAGGTGCAGCTAATCTGATAGGAAATGCTCTGAAAGTATTAAGGCTCTCATGCTTTCAAAATTTAAAATGAGGGCTTGAGAGGTGGCTGTCTCAACACATAATGGAGCTTACCACCAAGTCTGCCGATCAGAGTCTGCTCTCTGGAATCCACATGGTAGGAAGACAACATTGACTTCTTTGTTTGTTAAAAATTTATTCAGAGGCTTGGGGAAAGATTGTAGACGTCCACAATGCCTGCTGTCCTCTGCAGGGCAGATCTTAGTGGTCAAAATTATTCTCTTACCTCCACAACGTGCCCACCTACACCAAAAAAAGTGCAATAAAGGTATTTATAATGAGAAGTTAAATGATCTCATGAGTTTACACTGATTAATTGTATATTTGTGCATATGAATATATATTAAATATACTCACACATACCCTTATAAAAGTGATATATATACTTCTGAAATTTTTTGAGATGAGATCTCACATTACTTACTGTAAGTACACACCACCATTGAACTCTGTGTCCTCAGCAGAGAGATATGGGTCTAGTTTCATTCTTTTCCATGAGAGATGCTTTCTTTCTTTTCCTTTTCCCTCTTCCTCTCTCTCTCTCTCCCTCTCTCCACTTCCTTCCTTCCTTCCTTCCTTCCTTCCTTCCTTCCTTCCTTCCTTCCTTCCTTCCTTCTTTCTTTCTTTCTTTCTTTCTTTCTTTCTTTCTTTCTTTCTTTCTTTCTTTCTTTCTTTCTTTCTTTCTTTCTTTCTTTCTTTCTTTCTTTCTTTCTTTGGAATTGAGTCTAATGTAGCCCAGGCTGGCCTCCAATTTGAACTCTCCCTGTAACCTGAGAAGGTCTTATTTTCCTGCCTCCATATTCCAGAGTGTTTAGATTATGGGTACTTGTCACCACAGTGCATTTATTCAGTACTGAAAATGGAATCCACGGTTTCATGCACGGTAGGTATCTCCCACTGAGCTCCATCTCCAAACCTGTGTTTTTAAGCATGGTGAGGGTGAGCAAGTGTGTAGGCATACCTCCAAACATTACTTTATCCTATTTGGGAAAACTGGAATACCCGAAACAATGCTGAACAAAAATGATGATAGCATCCCTTAATTTTGTATTTTAATGAAAAGGACTTTATATTTTCACCATTTAGTGTCCTGTTGCTGTGGAGTTTTCCTAAGCAATTTAATCATATTTCATTGTTAACTTTTAATCTGTATTACTGTGAATATTAGAATGGCTGCTGAATTTTTAAGTGCCTTTTCAATATCTATTGATACAATAATATGTATTTTCTCCTTTAATTGCTTCATATGAATTATGTTGATAGACTTCCTAATGTTAAATCATTTTTGCATTTCTGAACTAAGCTCCACTTGGTCATGGTGTGTTATTTTTTGACACAATGCTGGATTCAATTTATTACTATTTTATTTGGAATTTTTTATGTGTATATTTTGTACAGATATATTTAATATATTATTAGACTTAGTTCTACAAAATGAGTGTGAGTTCTTATCTTTCTCTGTGGCCAGAGGCCCTATCATGAAATTAATATAGAAATGGAGAAAAGGTCTGGAAACCTTTACAGTAGTTTGGCCACCGTCGTGACACCCAGATAGATCTCAGTCAGTGCACACACATCAATGACTAGTATAGTCTTTCCTAATCATTTTCTCTATCTTTATGTTAAATTTATTCTGATTATCTTTAACCAAAAGTACTTTTATTTTGCTGATTTAAAAAATTTAGAATCAGGGGCTGGAGAGATAGCTCAGCAGTTAAGAGCACTTGCTCTTCTTCCAGTGGTCCTGAGTTCAATTACCAGCAACGACATGGTGATTCACAACCATCTGTAATTGGAATTGGATGCCTTCTTCTGGTATATATGAAAACATCACAGTGTACTCACATACATAGAACAAATAAACTTAAAAAAAAATTAGAATGGGAAGAAAACTAGACATTCAGTAGCCTAAACTAGACTAAGTAGCTTAAAGTTAAAAATGAATAACTTTTTAAAAAAAGATTTATTTATTTATTTATTTATTTATTTATTTCATGTATGTGAGTACACTGTCACTCTCTTTAGACACACCAGAAGAGGGCATCGAATCCCATTACACATGGTTGTGAGCCACCATGTGGTTGCTGGGACTTGAACTCAGGACCTTCTAGAAGAGCAGACAATGCTCTTAACCTCAGAGCCATCTCTCCAGCCCCTCTTCTCACGTTTTCTATTTCTTGGGTTGCTTTGTAGACCAGACTAGCCTCAAATTCACAAAGATCCTCCCATGTGCTGGGATGAAAGGCTTACGCCACCATGCTTGGTCATTTAAAAAATAATTAATGGTTAAAAGAATTATTTTATTTTAAATTATGTGGATGCAGAAGAGGGTATCAAATCCCCTGGATGGGAAGTTACAGATGGTTATGAGCTGCTTGACTGATGTGTGCACTGGGAACTAAATTCTGGTCCTCTGAACAACAGCACATGTGCGCTTAACTGCTAGGCCGTCCAACCCTCTAGCATTTTTAGAACTTCTATTTTATGCTATAATTAAAAAAAAAAAACCTGGATTCTCACAGATTTCAGAATCATTTATTTATATTTACAGATTTTAAAATTACATTTATTTATTTTGTGTGTACAGGAGTAGAACCCACATATGCCAAGGCAAATGTGGTCAAATGTGGTCAGAGGACAACTTACAGGAGTCGGTTGTGTCCTTTCACAGTGTGGGTTCTGGGATTCAAGCTTAGGTCACCAGGCTCACAGGCAAGCACTTTAACCAACCGCGTCCCCTCAGCAGCCCATAGGTATGGTTTGTGAACTTTGTTCTTTTTTTTTTTTTTTTTTTTAAGAATTACTTATTTATTTATGTATGTGAGTACACTGTAGCTGTCTTCAGACACACCAGAAGAGGGCATCAGATCTCATTATGGATGGTTGTGAGCCATCATGTGGTTGCTGGGATTTGAACTCACGACCTTCGGAAGAGCAGTCAGCACTTTTAACCACTGAGCCATCTCTCCAGCCCCCGTGAACTTTGTTCTTATTCCTAACTTTGCTCCAATACCTTTCCCCACATACCTTTCTTCCCCATGGCTGGTCCTCCTTTTGCACAATCATGCTTTCTGTTTTTATATTCCTTCTCTTTTCCCACTACCCTCAGCCCATGAGATCTTTCTATTATCATGGTCTGGTTTGTACTTTCATGACTCATGCACACCTAGCACCATATATACTTAAATTTAGATTCTTTGTATGAGAGAAAACAGGAAGGATTGCTTTTTGGGGTCTGTTTTTTTTTTTTTTTTTTTTTTTTTTAGAGACAGGGTTTCTCTGTGTAGCCCTGGCTGTCCTGGAACTCACTCTGTAGACCAGGCTGGCCTTGAACTCAGAAATCCACCTGCCTCTGCCTCCCAAGTGCACTTTTTGGGGTCTGAATTATGTTACCCACTTATCTGAAAATGGCATGATTTCATTTTCCTTTATGGGTGAAAAATTGTATTGTGTGTTTGTGCCACATTTTATTTTCTTTACCCATTATTTATTGATAGACACTTACGCTAGTTCACTTCCTGCTTCTTTCAAATAGTCCAGCAATAAATGTCAATGTACACGTATCAATATAGTATGATTTTCATAGTGGGTACGCCAGTCTGCACTCCAATGAATATATAAATGTACCTCTTTCTCCTCAACCTTACCAGTATTTGTTTTAAATGATAGCCATTCCAACTGTGTATGAATGTTTTTAATCTTGATTATGTCTGTCCGTCATGTGAATGTAGTGCCTACAGAGTCCAGAAGAGGGCAGCAGATATCTTAGACAGTGGTGAGCTGCCATCTAGGTACTGGGAACCAAATCTGTGTCCTCTAGAAGAGGAGCCAGTGTTCTTAACTGCTGAGCCATCTCTCAACCCACGTATGTAATATATTTTTAAAAAAATTTTATGAAAGAGATTTTCCCCTGATTTGTTGTTTGTTTGAGGCAGTCGCATGTAGCTCAGGCTGCCCTCAAGTTTGCTATGTAGAGGATAGCCTTGGCATCCAGATCTTCCTGCTCTTGCTGGGATCGCAGGCATGAGCCCTTTTTTGTGGTTTCTTTTTTGACAAGTTTATTGCTGGTATATAGAAAGGCTATGGAATTTTGTATGTTTATTTTTTTAGGGTTATTTTATTTATTTATTTATTTATTTATTGTTGGAACTCAGTTCTTTATCAAGTCCCTTGTAAAAACAAAACAGAATGAAAACAAACCTTAAAGGGTAGGGCAAATTTTTAAAAAAGAAAGTAAAAAAAGTGATTCATTGCTTCTCCTCAGACTTCTTTTCAGCCTCGTCTCTGGCCTCCCTCCCCGAAAGGGCTTCCAGCTTCTCAGCCACCTTTTCGGCATTATCATTTTTGCCTGGTCCTTTCTTTTCTCTCTCTTCAAATTTCTTTCCTGCATTCTTCAAACGTTGTTTTGAACTTTTGAGCATTCTCAACATTTAGGAAGCGGATGGCGCCGCGAGCAGCTCAGGCTTGGGTCAGCAAAGTTGGCGTGGGTACTCTAGGCCCCGGCTCAGTCACTGCCAGCATTCGGCTTCAGCTCCATCATCCGTGGGATACAGTGGTTGGCACATATCTTCAAGGTTTTGTCCCTCCTAAGAAGGCGGATGGTCCTTTCTCCTTAGGCTTCAGAAGCTTGACATCTCCAGTGCCTCCCTCCTTCCATTCTCTGAAGCAAACCGCAACAGCTTTGCACGCATCTTAAAAAGTTCATCTTGCCGGGCAGTGGTGGCGCACGCCTTTAATCCCAGCACTTGGGAGGCAGAGACAGGCGGATTTCTGAGTTCAAGGCCAGCCTGGTCTACAGAGTGCGTTTCAGGACAGCCAGGGCTACACAGAGAAACCTGTCTCGAAAAGTCAAAAAAGCCAAGTTCATCTTCCTCCAGCGTTGTAATTTCTGCTCAGGAAGAGAAACTACTGGTTGGAACTGGGGGTCGTGGTTGGATGCATCTGCATTCTCTGTGGAAGTATCATGGTCCTCGTGACTGTCCTTGGCGGCTCGACTAGCTCAGGCATCACTGGCTCGGCGGACTCTGGACGGCTAGTCGCAGTTACTTCCCTCTGCGTCTGGCATGAGGGTTATGTTACAGACTCAGACTTGTGCCAAGTCCCAGTCGCAGTTACTTCCATCATGGCTGCAGCTCACTTGAGTTCCCGTCTTCAGTTCAGAAAATCATCGTCCCTGTACTGTGCTTATTGTTTACAAATGATTCACTGAACAGAATTAACTTGATGATGGAAATGATGAATAGGCCTAGTGTAGGTATAAAGGTGGATTCCAATTCTAGCATGGTTAATCAGATTTTAATTCAACCATACACACTTAATCCTTTGTAACCATTTTTCTTTTAGTGAGGATACCTACTGTCCGCCTCAGTTTTCCTTTGGGGTATACTTCACAAGATTTCAGAAGTCCTTCCAGTCTGCAGGTCTCTATGTCCACATAGTTAAGGAATGCCTAACTAATGAAAACTTAAGTTCCTTCTAGCCATTAGAACAAAAGGAAGATGGATTTAGATCCCGGAAAACTGTATTGGAAAAATAATCTTCCTGTATACTTTCCCACACCTGTGCTCAGTAACAGATACTTTCTGCTTTGAAGATTTAATTTAAAAACTTTATAGCAAATCCTTTTCTGCTTTCCTTTTTGAGACAGAGTCTTGGTAGCTCATGCCAGCCTCCAGTTCTCTATGTAGCTAAAGATGACTTTGAATACCTGATGTTTCTGTCTCTACTTTTCAGTTTCTGGGACCACAGGTGTGTGCCACCATGGCCAGCTTTGGATAGGAAAACGTTTTAATTTGTTCTTGATTTGTATGATGTTGGGGGCATTAGCATTCGGTATTGAATATTTTCAGTAAGAGGGAAAGAATCCATCTCCAGAATAGAGGGTTGTTCTTTGAAGAAAAGTATGAGGACATAATTTGCTTGTCGTAGACTTTACAAACAATTTTTTTTTTTTTTTGGTTTTTCAAGACAGGGTTTCTCTGTGTAGCCCTGGCTGTCCTGGAACTCACTCTGTAGACCAGGCTGGCCTCGAACTCAGAAATCCACCTGCCTCTGCCTCCCAAGTGCTGGGATTAAAGGTGTTCGCCACCACTGTCTGGCATAAACAAAATTTCTAAAACAACTTGGTTAATCTGCCTAAAATGATCTACTGACTTTTGCTTATGATTAAAAAAACCTCAAATCTATCTTCTACATTTTAGAAGGAAGAAAAAAAGCAAATAATTGAATGATTATAGAAAACTTTAGACCTGTGGAGGGTTTTTTTGTTGCTGTTTTAAATTACAAAAGAAGTTGGTACGATAAAATGATGTTTTTTTTCTTATATAAGTAAAATGCAAATCAAAGATGTAAAAACAATTAAATGTATGTTGATTCTGTATCCTACTTCATTGAAAGTAAGTATGAGGCATAGATTTTCTGTAGAATCTTCATGGTGTTTCAAGTATAGATTCATGTGTGCAAGTAGGATACTTGGGCTTCTTCCTTTCCTATTTGCACCCTTCTCTTTCTTTTTAGCTAGAGTAATAAGACAGATGAGTGGTGTGTTTTTCCTCTTTTATTTTGGGGAAAAGTTTGTAGTATATTGCTGTCAGTGCTTCTTTAAAGGATTGGTAAACTTTGGGAATGCATTGATCCGGGATTTGTTTATTGAGGGACTTTAAGTTTTTTGAAATTCTATTTAAAATGTCTGCCCCTTCCCTTTTCCTCTTGCTCACTCCTTGCTACCCCTCCCATATCCCCCTCATTTCCTTTCTAATTCATAACATCTTCTTCCTTGACTAGTATTGTACACACATATAAATACACAAATAGATATCATAGCCTGATGTGTCCATTCACTGTTGCTTCTGTGTATATGATTTTAGGGCTGATCACTTGGGATTAGATAATCAATTAGGGGGCTCAACCCAGGGAAAGACTAACACTACCTTTCTTGGCAGTCATTAGTTGCCTGCAGTTCTTTTGCTAAGGGTTGGACCCTGTGAGATACACAGTGAGATCTCCGTCTCCAAAACAACAAACAGAGCGGACTTAATTGCATCCCAAAGGTTTTTAGAAATGGTGCTTTCCTTTGATTCTAGAAGTGTTTTAATTTTTCTTCTTGACTTCTTCAGTGACTCACTGCTGGTTCAAGAATATATTATTCAGTCTCCAATAATTTCTCTAGTTTCTGTACTGCCTCTCACTATTTATTACTAGTTTATTTTCACCATGTTCTGATAAAACAGTATAAACTATTTTGGGTTTTTTTTCATATTTGTTAAGACTTGTTTTGTGGCCTATAATGTGGGTTTATTTTAGAGAAGGTTCCATGGGCTGCTCAGAAGAATATATGTTCTCTATTTGGTGTATGTATCTGTTAAGTCTGTGTCAACTATGCTACAGTTTGCTTCAGAAGTTGCTGCTGCTTCTTCTTCTTCTTCTTCTTCTTCTTCTTCTTCTTCTTCTTCTTCTTCTTCTTCTTCTTCTTCTTCCTCCTCCTCCTCCTCCTCCTCCTCCTCCTCCTCTTCTTCCTCCTCCTCTCCTCTTCCTCCTCTTCCTCCTTCTCCTCCTCTTCTTCTTTGAAGTGATTTTACTTTTATTTCCTTCACTTTAAGCCTATCATTAAATTTCACAGTGATTTCTGGGGTGGGGCAGAAGGAAGGTGTCATTCAGAATGGAGGCCGTGGCCCAGCTGGCCTCATTGGGAAGCTGGAGGAGCACGGACTGCCCCACTGGCAGTTAGGTGATGTTCCCAGAGCGGGAGAGCTGGTAGGCGATGTCCTCAGCAGCTTCCAGCTTCCGCAGCTCAATCAGGCCATCGCTGGCTGTGGCCAGCGAGTCGGCGATCAGCTCAGCTGCCTTAGAGTCATCCTCAGTAGAGATGACGGCTACCTTCTTCTGCTCAGCCTTTTCCACCACAAATCTGGCTCTCTCCGCTTTCTGCTGTGTGGCTTCTCTGTGAACTCCTTCCCGAAGGTCAGATGTGTCAGGGATGCGTCATCCAGGATAAGCCCAAATGTTGCTGCTCGCTCTGTGAGTCATCACTCACCTGCCTGGAGACCAGCTCTCGCTGGGTAATCAATGCTCCAGCATCGAACCGTGCCACCACAGACTTGAGGATGTCTGCGGTGATAGATGGCAACACCCGTTCATCACAGTCCTCACCAATGCTGGTGTAGATACGAGGAAGCTGGCTGGCCACTGGCCGGAAGAGGATGCGTAGTGTGATGTTGACAGTCTGCAAGTCTTGTCTACCAGTGATGACCGGTACATCCCGTGGTCGAGAGCGGCAGTCAAAGATATTGGCCTCTGTACCCAAGGGATGAGAAAGTGGGTTCCTTCTCCTACCACAGTGTCCTGTACTCCACGGAATTGGTCAAAGATGGCAGCTCTGTGCCCCGCATCCACATTATATAAAGCAGAGTTCACCACGCCTCCTGTAACTGCTAACGCCAGGCGGAACTTTTCTGATGAACTCAAACACTTTGGCGGCCATGACTCTTTCTGTTGCTTCCACTCACACCTGCTTTCACTCTGACCTCCACATGAATTCCCAGAAGCTTCTTTTCTTTTTTTGGTTTTCTTTGAGACAGGGTTTCTCTGTGTAAACCTGGCTGTCCTGGAACTCACTCTGTAGACCAGGCTGGCCTCGAACTCAGAAATCCACCTGCCTCTGCCTCCCAAGTGTTGGGATTAAAGGCGTGCGCCACCACTGCCCAGTCAGAAGCTTCTTTTTTTATTCTTAGTTTGAGTGAACTTTTTAAGACATATGAAATATTTTATAGATGTGAATGACATTTTTGCACAGAAGCATGCTAATATCTATATTCCTCCAAATTTTGTATGTGTGTTGCTAAAGTGAGCACTCCATTTGGTTTTATTAACAATTATTTTATATTTTATCCACTCCCTAAATTTGAGACTAAACAGTGTTATTTCTCGAATGTTTTTACCTGTGTACTGTTTTAAACAAAATTGACAATATCGGCAAATGGAATTTTACAATTATTATACTTCTGGGTTAATGTTTTGATGCCAGAGTTCAGAAGCTCTAATTCTGATTGTTTTAATCCAAACTTCAACACCTCATTCAAGTGGTCGGAGTCTTGCGAGGATATTAAATCCTAGGTCATGGGAGAGTGTTCCATTGTGAGCATCCATACACCCGTCCTCACAGTCTTCCATATCCAACCTCCTAAGATCCATCTCCAGCTTTTTGTCTTCATATCCCTACAAATACAGACATATCATCTGTAGATAATTTTTAAAGATTCATTTGGGGGCTGGAAAGATGGCTTAGTGGTTAGAGAGCATTTGCTGCTCTCTGCAAAATTGTGAGTATGATTTCCCAGCATCCATATGGAAGCTCAGAAATGTCTGTATCTGCACCTATCTGCCATACACATACATACACACAGTGTACAAACACACACACATACACATGGGGGGGGGGAGAGGGAGAAAGATACACATACCCACAATTCAATAAAAAGAAAAATAAATCTTAAAAATAAATGAAAATGAAATTAAATATACAAAACCCTTCATTAACTTTGTTCAACATCCCACAGATTTAGTACACATTCCTCAAAGACAAAATCTGTGAGTCTTGAGAAGACTATAGTCATTGTGAGTGTATACTTTGTAATAAAATGCCCCAGTTTCTTCCTGTGTCTCCTCTTACAGTTCATTCTTTCATTATGACCAAAATTTCAAAACTATAGGTAGAGATTCTTTCTGGTTTCTCTACCTTAAGGGTCTACTTTAAAGGATCACTTCTGATCCAATGGTCTTACTTTGACTAAAACACACCCTGGGGTGATTATCTGAGGGCAAGAGTTTTATCTGGTAGGCAATCCCAGGGAGCAATGGTGAGAAATGAGAAAGGAAAAAAGAGAACAATACAGCTGTTTAATGAATAGGTTATGCTATGGACAAATGGCATTCAACTCCCCTGGGATCTCAGGAAGATTAACTAGAAAGAACATGCCTAGCCTTTCCCACCTAAGAAACAAGAAAGCTGAAGTAGCCTCCTTCCGTTCACAGGGTTATGTCCCTCATCAGGACCAG
>CM052722.1:88958371-89115689 GCA_028551405.1 Uromys caudimaculatus | reverse complement strand
CCCCCCCCCCCCCCGCGTTTGGTTACTATGAGGTGACCACTGTTGTTGCTTTTCCCAGCCCTCGTCACCACAATGCTCTGTCTAACCCAGAAATAATGGGAGCACCCAACTAAGGACCAAGCCTCGAAGATCCGGAGCCAAAATACAGGTTGACCAGCTGGGCACTTTGTCACAGCAGTGTATTTTTTAAGAATAAATAAATAAATAAAGCATCGTCATCATTGATTAAGGGTTGCTTCTGGTGCCCTTAACATTTTGGCATTTCTTTGGCCCACCTTATATTTGGATCAAACACAGTTATGTGGACAGAAAGTTCTCAGGCAGTGAGGCATGGGTGCTTCTAGTAAGAAACTACCAGTACAGAAGCAATGGATGCCTGGGGCACACAGAGAGGAGCAACAGAGAGCTGCCTGTAGGCAGTCGGGAGAGAGCAGAACCTTTTCTTGATGTATCTTTGTCTCCCTCCCTTTTTGGTGGTGGTGGTGGGTAACAGGTGTCCGTGCAATGGTTGCCAAAGGCATAGAGATGGAACATTTCCTCCTTAGAGATCCAATATTTCCTCTTTAGATTCTGAGCTAGTAGGATGGATAGTGCACTCCATAAAAGCTGTGCATGGTGGGAAACTCCTGCTTCATATGAGTGGGAGTAAAGCAAAAGGGGAAGAAAGTAAACTTCCATTTTCTTTTTTATTTAATTTTATTTAATTTTATTTTATTTTTGGTTTTTTCGAGACAGGGTTTCTCCGTGTAGCCCTGGCTATCCTGGAACTGACTCTGTAGACCAAGCTGGCCTCGAACTCAGAAATCCACCTGCCTCTGCCTCCCGAGTGCTGGGATTAAAGGTGTGCGCCACTACTGCCCGGCTTTATTTTATTTTTTGATAATTTATTTACATTTCAAATGTTTCCCCCTTTCCAGGTCTTCCCTTTGGAAACCCCCTATCCCATCCCCCCTCCCCTGCCTCTATGAGGGTATTCCACCTCCCACCCACCCACCCACCGACTCTCGTCTTCCCTCCTTGGCATTCCCTTATACTGAGGCCTCTAACACCCTCAGGCCCAAGGGCCTGTCCTCCCGCTGATGGCCAAAAAGGCCCTCCTCCGCCACATATGTGGCCAGCACCATGGGTCCCTCCATGTGTATTCTTTGGTTGGTGATTCAGTCTCCAGGAACATCGTGGGGAGGGGGGGTAAGCTCCATTTTCTATACAGAGACCTTCAATGCCTATGTCGAGTCCCTGTAACAGCTCTCACAGCTCTGGAGCCTCTACCTTGTGGCTCAGATGTTTTTGTCAGTATGAGGGCTTTATTTGCTCGCAGGAAGGCTTGAGAGTGGGAGCTGCTGACACTTGTTTCACAGTTCAACAATGTCAGGGATGGTGAATTTGCAGTCTTCTTGACCTTTCCCCCAATGTCACTAGGTCTATATTCAAGGCGAAAATAAGCAAGAGGAGAAAATACCTGCCTCAGGGAAGCTAGCATGTTTCCAAAGAAGCCATGTGATGGTTGTTTCTTCCAACTAATATATCAACATATCACAAATTTAGTGGCTTCAAGGAATACAAGATTAATATCATCATCTTAGAGTTTTGGACATCCAAAGTGGAGTTCACTGGGCTAAAATCACTGACAGTAGGGCCAAGTTTCTTCTGGAAGCTGTAGGAAATGTCTTTTTCTTGAAGGAGTTAAATTCTTGGTCGTTCTTTCATTTTTACAGTCAATGAGTATATCAGTCTGGTACATCTCTCTCTCTCTCTCTCTCTCTCTCTCTCTCTCTCTCTCTTTCTCTCTCTCTCTCTCTCCCCCCCCCCCGTGTGTGTGTGTGTGTGTGTGTGTGTGTGTGTTTATGTTTGTGAGCACAGTATTTCATGCAAGTCCTCTACTACTGAGTCACACACTGAGACCCTCACTTCCGTTTCCACGAGCATGTGTTCTTTTCTGAGTCTGCAACCCTCCAGCTTCCACACTTAAGAATGCCTGAGCCAGGCAGTGGTGGCGCACGCCTTTAATCCCAGCACTTGGGAGGCAGAGGCAGGCGGATTTCTGAGTTCGAGGCCAGCCTGGTCTACAGAGTGAGTTTCAGGACAGCCAGGGCTACACAGAGAAACCCTGTCTTGAAAAACCAAAAAAAAAAAAAAAAAAAAAAAAAAGAATGCCTGATATTCTTCTTTCATTGTCTTTGCAACCTTAGTTTTCTTTTGCCATGCAATCTAAAGTAGTCACAGACTCTCAGGATATGGACAAGGACATTTTTAGGGGGCGTACATTATAATGCCCACTATGACCCACTATGGTCTTGTTAGTCAAAACTCAAGCCAGAAAGGAGCTGATAGGCAAAATGGGACTAGGAGGGAGCACTGTGTCAGCTGAACAGCAATGTCTCACATACCTTGATATAATTCCCTCCACTCATCAGTTTTATTTATTGTATGATTTTTATCCCATACTCAAACAGTCCATGAGAAAAGGAATAGTGTCTGTTTTGTTTACTATTGTGTTCTCTCTCTCTCTCTCTCTCTCTCTCTCTCTCTCTCTCTCTCTCTCTCTTTCATGTGTGTGAGTACACTGTCACTCTCTCAGACACACCAGAAGAGGACATCAGATCCCATTACAGATGGCTGTGAGCCACCATGTGGTTGCTGGGAATTGAACTCAGGCCCTCGAGGAAGAGCAGACAGTGCTCTTAACCACTGAGCCATCTCTCCAGCCCTTACTATTGTGTTTTCAACATGTAACCTGGTACCTAACACACAGCACACTATAGTGTGCACAGGGGGCATGCTGAAGTACACATGCATGCAAAGTGTGCGTCCTCATTAAGGACATTTGGAGTCCTTAAGCCAGGCTTGGTGTTGTACACCTTTAGTCCTAGTACCCGGGAAGCAGAGGAGGGCAGATCTCTGAGTTCCAGGACAGCCAGAGCTACACAAAGAAACCCTGTCTTTAAAAGTAAAATAACAAAAAATAACCCAAAACAATAATACCAATAACAACAACAGAACTGGAAACAATTTAACTGTTCATATGGAGAAAATAAACAAAACAACTGATTTTTTCCAAAGTAAATCTTTGTACATTTTATACAAGAAAATACCCTGCAACCTTTATAAACAAGGTAGATTTTAAATATAATCACATGAATACTTGTGATTTATCATCAAGGGAAAATGCAAGTTGCAGATGTGTTGTATGACCTTATTTATGTTGTAGAAAATAACGAAAACTTATTGTCCTGGGAAAGAAAGAGCACAAAAATATCAACTTCTTGGTTTGGAAACAAGGGTGTGGTCGTTGCACACACTTATGATCCCAGAGGTCAGGAGCCAGAAACAGGAGAACCCAGAGTTCAAGGCCAACCTTATAAGTAACTAGTTTAAGGAAAACCTGGTTTATAATGAGATCCTGTCTCAAAAAAGTAAATAAATAAAGAGCATAAAAACAAAACAATTCTTAAGGCCAGAGAGGTGGCTCAGTGGATAAAGGTGTTCGCCACCAAATCTCAGAGCCTGAGTTCAGTCCGTGGAACTCACGTGGTGGATGGACAGAGCCAGTTCCTGTATGTTGTCCTATGCCCTCCACAAGCCTGTCCACATACACTCTTCACCATCCAAAGCAAACAAATATAAAAACAGAGTCAAGAAACCACTTCTTGGCTTTTTAACTGTTCCAGAAACATACCATATTCTCATTTTCTTTGCACTGACTCCTCCATTGTGCATTAAAATATTAATATGTAACTGCTCTTCGCTGCTTTGTGTGTTCTTCTTTTTCCAATCCTTTATCCCCATGGTGTCACCTCCTAACACTAGTCAAGAGAGAAACAATGGTAGAGGCAAGAGAGGGCTTAGGAAAATCCATGAATCTAATTTCTTTCCTTTTGTTTCTTCTTTGACCACAGGTACTAACAAACCGCAACCAACCTCCCGAAATGACCAACAACCACACGCACTCTGCCTCTGGGGCCCATGAATTAATGCACCCTCTGAAAAGTTTCTGGAATTCCAAACATCATGCAATCACAGAACTGATCTAGGGCTATCAAAACCATACTTCTTAGAAGAAGATGATCAGGAGGCAAACCATGGTCAGCTGTTGTGGACAGTCAGAAGCAGTCCACATCCCTGCATCTGGGATCCAACAAAAGCACATTCTTATAATATTTCTATGCTGTGTTAAAGAAACCCTGATTCCAGAATTCTTAAAAATGTCACTACATGTTTTAAGTCATTAATTCTGCTGTGTGTAGCAAGAAATTATAGGCAGGGACATTTTCAATACAATAAGTGCTTTTCGGGTTAGTGGCCAAGGTTTTCAGGAGACCTCTCCTGCTCAGTTCTAATCTGTATTCTGAATTATACATCCAAGCCTTTCAATTTGTCCTGTTTTCGGTGTGTGCTTCCCGGGGTTATCAGAGTTGGCCATAACTGCATCCCCACGCCCACAGCTTTTCATTTCCTGTGGAAGAACTTTCTGCTGCTATCTTTTTACAGATTGAACATTATTATAAGTAGGCGCTATGAAAGCAGACCCTTTCCTAACCTGCTCATGCAAGGGAATAGTAAAAAAAAGCAATCTTTTAAATCAATTACTATCACAGGCCATGCCTTAGGTAATAAAGATGGTAAAAGAAATCCAGGCTGTAACAGACCCATTGGTTGAATTACTCTAGTAATTCACCACTCTTAAATCTGTTAACATTCTCCATTAATGTATCTTCAACATAGAAAAAAATTTAGAGGAAATATTAATATGATCTGTCACAATTGGTAGTTCTGTTGTCTGTGTATTAAGGTCTCTGTACAATGGTTTCTTCATAGAGCTACCTGCCTTGACTGTCATCTCTAACAGCAAGCTCTGTCACTCTCCCATCCTTATCCTCCCCTTTGTTTTCACGACATTCTGTGTCCATTTGTTATTCTCATCCCATGAGGCTGTGGATCGAGGATGGACACTGATTGTGATCTCGGTTGCTGAGAACCATTTCTTACATTTAAGCCAGTGATTCTCAAAACTTGGTCTCCAGGCAAACAGCATCAGCGTCATCTGGGAACTTGTTAGAAATGCAAATTATCTAAGCCCCACCCAGAACTACTAAGCCAAAAGCCTTGGGAATTGGGCCTAGCAGCCACTGTTTTAACAAGCCCTCCAGGGGATTGTGACACCTTGGCTTTCTTTTTCTTTCTTTCTTTTTTTCTTTTGTTTTTTTTTTTTTTTCCGAGACAGGGTTTCTCTGTGTAGTCCTGACTGTCCTGGATCTCACTCTGTAGACCAGGCTGGCCTCGAACTCAGAAATCTACCTGCCTGTGCCTCCCAAGTGCTGGGATTAAAGGTTTGAGCCACCACTGCCAGGCTGGCTTTCTTTTTCTAGTCAACACTTCCCTGGCTTTCTTCTTTGGTATCTTTTCGAGGAGGAAATAAGGTAGTTGTCTCACCTACTCTAACCTCCACAGTACACCTTTCTTTTCTAAGATTTATTTTTATTTTTATGTCTGTCTGTGTGTGAACTTGTGTGTGAGTGCCCAAAGCCAGAAGAGAGCACCATATCTTCTGGAGCTGGAGTGACAGGTGGTTGTGGGCACTGGGAACTGGACACAAGTCCTGTGCAAGAAGCAGTACATGCACCTAGCTGCTGAGCCATCTCTCCAGCCCTGAGGATTCACTTTTACATGGGTGATTTAGCTGCTGTTGCATTCCCAAGAAACCAACAACAAAAACCAATACTGAACTCTCTTTGTTGTCGTTATTGGTTTATTTAGTTTTTTGTTTTTGTTTTTGTTTTATTTTGTTTTTTGAGACAGGGTTCTCTGTGTAGCCCTGGCTGTTCTGGGACTCACACTCACTATGTAGACCAGGCTGGCCTTGAACACAGAGATCCACCTGTCTCTGCCATAAGTGCTGGGATCAAAGACATGCACTACCATCACCACCGTGCTCTGAACTTTTGATAAAGTACCAGTGACTGAAGAGACACCAACCAAACTCCCTGTGAAAGTTAATTGCATTGTGCCCTTCTGCCTTGAAAGATGGGGACAGTGAGTTGTCCTAAACTGAATCAGTA
Organism: Uromys caudimaculatus; assembly: GCA_028551405.1. Taxonomy (NCBI): domain Eukaryota; kingdom Metazoa; phylum Chordata; class Mammalia; order Rodentia; family Muridae; genus Uromys; species Uromys caudimaculatus. The sequence goes on along the minus strand of CM052722.1, from coordinate 89,109,633 downwards.
AATATTTCGTTAGGAATTGCTTTGCTAGCACTTGGGAGGCAGAGACAGGTGGATTTCTGAGTTCGAGGCCAGCCTGGTCTACAGAGTGAGTTCCAGTACAGCCAGGGCTACACAAAGAAACCCTGTCTCAAAAAACCAAAAAAAAAAAAAAAAAAAAAAAAAAAAGAATTGCTTTGCTGCCTGCGTTGTCTTTGTCCAACCCTACAACTTCCTCCTTTCCTCTGTGGCTCTTTCTTATCACTAAATCCTTTGCACTGTTTTTGCAGTTTCAATTTCTCCTTCCTAAAGAATGCAATCTGCAAGGCACTCTCTGCTAATGAGAAGTGGGATACTCATAATGGGGCATGTGCTGATGGTGATTACTCGAATTATCACCCACATCGGTTTGAATCTAATGGGATTTTAAGTAAAGCTTTGCAAATTCAAGTGGCCAGAGCACCTAATCCTTATGATGGTGATGATGATTGCAAAGGATGCACTTATGGCCAACTCTTTCAACTAACCCTGGAGAACTTACACAGAAAAGAGGACAGTTTGAAAGGCTTGAATGTAGAACTCAGAATACAGTGGAAAAAATCAAAGGGCATCCTCGGCAGCATTAAAGTAGTCTTTAGAGCCCCAGAACAGATATGCCTGAAGAGCGTGCTCGGGGACTGATTAGAAATGTTACAGAGGCGCTGCATCAATTAAAGGAACAGATTTGCCAGGACTCTTAGGCCAAGTTAAAGGCACACCTGGGGAAAGAATAAGACCCTAACGTGTTGGCTGGAAATATTTGGCATAAACAGATGAGGCTGAGAAAAAAATTAATCCCTATAGTCCTATGAACCTTTCTTGCAAATTTAAGTAGTCCTTTATCCCTTCTTAAAGGTACTAATCTACCTCTTTAATAAGTTCCACTGAAGTGTTCTTTAAAGAAATGCTGATTCTTCTCAGAGCCAACCCTCACTCTGCCTCAGTGCCCTGCCTCTCATAGGAATTGTTAGCTCTCAGCTGGGCTCTGGCGGTGCAACTGTGCAGGCAAAGGCAGGTGGATCTCTGTGAGTTTGAGGCCAGTTTGGTCTGTAGAGCAAGTTCTGGGACAGCCAAGGTTACACAGAGAAACCCTGTCTCAACCCCCTCAAAACAGAATTGTTAGATCTCAAGCCAAGTGTGGCCGGGCATGCCCTTAAACCCTGTGCTCTGGAGGTGGAGGCAGGAGTTTTCTCACAAGCACTCAGAATCTCCTCACACAACTCCATTTTTGGACCATGTTCCAATATCTCCCCGATTTTATTTTTATTTTTTTAATAGCAGAATATCCAGCGTAGTTCTGAGTTGAGTTGTAGATAAATTTAATTGCCGTTGGATGCCTGAGTAATGAATAATATTAGGACAGTGACAACATTGTGTCTAGTGCTCTGCCACCTACAACAGGGATCCCAAGGATCCAGTACTATTGGTTACATTATTATATTGATCAGAAAAATCTAGAGAATAGCTTGAAAAGAGATCCCCATGATTGGTAGTTCTGGTATCTTGTACAACATAAGCCCATAATTGTCTTGCAATAGGAATTCAAATGTTATGTCCTTTGCAAATAGAAAGTGATTCAAATCCTAAGGAAAAATTAATTGCGCTCCCTTTTTCAGATGAATAAATGAGTCTCTTACAGTCCCATTGTCCAATCAGAAACAGTCATTAGTAAAGATAACAGGAGCTCGATCCATCCAGTCTGCATGCTGACCCAAAGGAGGACAAGGAACATAAACGCAACCCATGTGCTCAGAGGCACTCACTGCAGACGCACAGGCTAAAGCAGCTGCCTTGCCACAAAGAGATTCTCAAGTGACACGGGGCTCTGTGTTATTTGTAGAATAACTTCTCCCTTGGTGCCCAGGGCCTTAACTTGGCCCCAGGTGGGTAGACCTGATTTCTGATGACAGTGGCAAAATGACAGGTATGAAGTAGCAACGAAAATAATGTTATGGTTGGGGGTCAGCTCAGCATGAAGAACTGTATTAATGGGTTGCAGCATTAGGAAGGTGGAGAACACTGTTCTAGAGGATAATATTTAAGTATTACAGCTAAAGTTGGCAAAATTAACATAATAAAGTTCAGGTATAGGATGGCAACAAGAGACTGTTCCCTTTTTAAAACTGCAGTTGTCGACTGTGGAATTCAATTGTTTCATGCCATATAGATAGATGCTGACTAGGTACTTGGCAGACTTCTCAACACTCTTCCCTGATCTACTAAGCCAATTCACAGGTCTGGAATCCCTACATGAGGCTAGAAACTGAATGTCTTTGAAAAAGAGCCAGCCCTACTGCTATGCTATGCTAAACACACGTGTGCTCCACCCCCTACAAACCCTCCCTTAGATTAGGAGGGTCGGTAGACATTTATTATAGAACCTTGATCAAGGAAAAAGAAATACTTCTAGCCTTCTCAGCGTTATCTTGTCTTTAATTGATACTAACTCTTCTATAATTTTTTTAAAAACTCATTTTTTTTTGATACAGGGTCTCATTATATGTAGTCCAAGCTGTTCTGGGGCTCATTATGTTGCTCAAGTTGGGCTTTATCTTGCTATAATCCCTGCCTTAGCCTACCAACTGTAAAAGTAACTGTTAGGCCTAGGTAAAATATTAAGGCCTAGATGGAATATAAGGAAATTTTCTCATATGCTGTTTCTGCTGTTATTAAGAAACTTTCTCATGCCCAAGTTGATTACATATTCTTTTATGTTCTGTGCCCTTAGAAACCAATCACAATAGAAGTCAGTAGAATTGCTTTGTAGAGTTTCCCACAATAAGCTTGGACCCGAACCAACCACCCAGCAGCACCTCCTGCACCTATGTATAAGCTTTTATGGTATTTGCTTTTATAGGCTGGCCCTGGGATGGACTCCAATATAAGTGACACCTATACCAATATAAGAAACTATTTGGAATAAGATTTCCATTTTGAGTAGGGGTCGAGTAAAGTTTATGTTCCAAGACCTCCCTGGGAACTAGGCAGAAAGAGACATGTATGTGGGTAACTAACATCCTGGTTGACAAGTTAAGACATGAATGTTAGACAAGGTAAGTCCCCTACAACAGTTGAATACCCCAACCAATGGGAACAGGATAAATGTACAACATAGACATGTTCCTAAGGAAATCCCCTATCCCTAAATCTTGATTGCATCCCTAAGCCCTGTAGGATCTTAACTGGAGGTCACCGTTCAGTTCCCTAGCCAGGAACATGGCCATCCCCATTTGACTGAGATTGGTAGTTGAGTGGTTTGTCTTGGGAATTCCCAGACCCCAACAGTAACTTTTATCCACCAGATGTGATTTTCATCTCAGAGGCTTACTGCTGCCTAAGCTCACCCTTTTTAGTTCTTTCTGAACTCTGGCTGGCTGGTTCAACTCAGTTTTTCTGGCTTAAAACTCTTTCTCCAGGCTGACTGATTCAAATGGGCTTCTCACTGAATTGCTGTGCTTAGAGAAACTGCCTCTAAATTCCACAAACTGAACCGCCCTGACTGCATGAACCGAACAGAATGGAATGACTTGAACTCAGCTGAACTGAGCTGCACCGAACAATCTCACTGAACCGCACAGATTAATGGCATGTGCCACCACACCTAGTCTTTATCCTTTTTATTTATGTGTATGTGCATGTACGTCTATGTGCATGTATCTGTAGGTCCATACGAATGCACTTGGAAGCCAAAAAGGAATGTTAGATTCTGTGGCGCTGGAATTACAGAGAGTTGTGAGCTCTTCAACATACATGCTAAGAACCAAACCCACATCAAGTGTTCTTAACCACTGAGCCATCTCTCCAGCCTCCCAAGATGATATCTTTACTGAAAAAAATTAATGTAGTATTCGGCACATGTTGCCTTATCAAAAACAGCTGCCCTCATGGATGTGGACTGAAAAAAATGGGTCAGAGGTTTAGGTTACTCACAGCTCTTACAGTTCCTAGCACCCACTCGGTGAATCACAATTTGTAACTGTTCCAGGGAATCTGAGTCCTTCTTCCCACTGCACCGGGCATGAACTCATGTAGTACACAGACACACATACACTCAAACATTCATACACATAAGATAAAATAAAACTAAAATACAACTTTAAAAAGAACATAGATGTTTACCTTCATTCTCTAACTTCGCTGTTACCTGCTGTCACAATCTATTCCGAAAGAAAGCTGGTTGTTTTTATTTATCCCACAGGCATAATGATGACATTATTATTCTAATGATTACATTGAACAGGAAGAGTGAAGCACGCAAAGAGCTTTATTGACAAAGTATAGAAGATAAATTCCGTGTCTTAGTTTGGGTTTTCGTTGCTATGAAGAAACACCATAACCAAAGCAACTCTTATAAGGAAAAACATTAATTGGGGCTGGCAAACAGTTTCAGCGGTTTAGTCCATTATCGTCATGGTGGGAAGCATGGTAGCATGCAGGTAGACATGGGGCTGGAGAAGGAACTGAGACTTCTACATCTTGATCTGAAGGCTGCTTGGAGAAGTCTATCTTCTGCACTGGGCAGAGCTCGAGCATAGGAAACGTCAAAGCCCACCTACATACATGTGGTGTACTTTCTCCAACAAGGCCACACCTCTTCCAACAAGGCCACACCTCCTAATAATGCCACTCCCTGTGGACAAGCATTCAAACACATGAGTCTATTGTGGCCAAGCCTGTTCAAACTACCACACCCTATGAGTGTTCAAATGTCTGTTACATGGATGTTTCTAGATGGTTGAGCTATTTGAAGCATGTTAAGATGTCCTTTAAGCTAGGTGTGGTGGCACATGCCTTTAGTCCCAGCACTTGGGAGGCAGAAGCTGCCAGATCTCTGTGGGTTTGAAGCCAGCCTGGTCTACAAAGCGAGTCCAGGACACCCAGGGCTATTACACAGAGAAACCCTGTCTCAAAAAAAAAAAAAAAAAAGACATATTCTTTAAAAAGTCAATTAAAGGCTTTGGTACATTGCTTGGTAGAATGCTTGTCCAACATACATGAGGCTCTAGATTCAAATCCTAGCGCCACACAAACTCAGTGTATTGGCAGTGGCCCACAATTCTATCACTTGGGAGATAAAGACAGGAGCATCAAAAGTTGAGAGTCATCCTCAGTAGGAAGATTGAGGTCAGCCTGGGAAACGTGTGGCCTGTCTCGAAAATGAATAAATATACAAACAAACAAATAAACAAACACACTAAAGTCAAGCTGTTTTCTTGTGCCTCCACCACCATGGATAAATCCATCTTCAGTAGCCTGTCTGGATTTACACGGTAATGTATATTATCTTTAGGTACATTGTTTAGACCCATTTCCTGGGTAAACTGTAAGAGTGCCAATTTTTGAGTGGGATCTGAAGAAATGGCTCAGCAACAAATCTGGCCTGCAGTGCAGACAGTTCTGTTCCATGGCCTCATGACTCAGCAAGCTCATATAATTGTATGGCAATGTATTACACTATGACAGAACAATGGGAAAAGCATGCAGTAAAATCCTCACTTTCTCCCAAGTAACATGTCTCATTATCTACTTTGGAGACAAAAGAAATAAACTAGCCTAATGTGATGGCTCACACCTTTAACCCCAGCACTTGGTTGGCAGAGGCAGGGGGAAGGATATCTCTGAGTTCCAGGACAGCCTGGTCCAGCATAAATAATGCTACACTGAGAGACCTGGTCAAAAAGAAAGAAAGAAAGAAAGAAAGAAAGAAAGAAAGAAAGAAAGAAAGAAAGAAAGAAAGAAAGAAAGAAAGAAAGAAAGAAAGAAAGAAAGAAAGAAAGAAAGAGAGAAAGAGAGAAAGAAAGAGAGAAAAGAAAAGAAACTACTAAACTACTCTACACTTACTCATGAGCAAACAGTAACAAGCTACCCAGTTTACTGAAGAATGAGGAAAAACAAGTTAGGAATTTGGTGATAAGAAGGCCCAGAGTGGATAGACCTTTAGAAGGGGCCCCTGCTGTGAAGATGTAACTGCCTTCAAAGTGTTATCTGCTGTGGAGGAGGCCCTGTGATCTAATGAGCTATTTGAAAGATGTTAGTCACTGGGCAGTGGTGGTCCACGCCTTTAATCCCAGCACTTGGGAGGCAGAGGCAGGCGGATTTCTGAGTTCGAGGCCAGCCTGTTCTACAGAGTGAGTTCCAGGACAGCCAGGGCTACACAGAGAAACCCTGTCTTGAAAAACCAAAAAAAAAAAAAAAAAAAGAAAGAAAGATGTTAGTCGATCTGTTTCCTCAGCTACCTTAGTGCTTCCTCCGTAGGCTCATGAATAAATGCCAGAAACTGCTGACATGGGCCCTAGGTGTGGACACAACAGCAGTGTCTCCCTCACTGAAGCTCATCTGTCTGGCACCACTGTTGAACAGGCAGTCTGCTTATCAGCAGAGACCAAAATCTGAAATACCAAAGTGGCTCCATTCTTCAAGGGGAGCAGATGGTCACCTGGTGGAAGAAGGTTGGTCACACTGGAACTCTTCCATCATTTAGTGGGTTCTAATGTCTTCACAGGATGAGAAATATACAATATGGGTTGGCTTTTCATGGGAAGACTGCTTCTGCTGGCCCCATCCTGTGAACTCAGAGTATTTTAGTCATTATCATGGTAATCCCTTCTAATATTGTCACTGTCAGTTCATTTTTAGGATGGAGGACATGTCATGATAGATTGATCAATCCTGTTAGCATTCTGTCTAAACTCTACCCCACAGTTACCTGGCAACAACCAGGTATGCTCCTCCCCACAGTTGCCTGGCAACATCCAGGTGGGCCTGACCCTCTATAAAAGGGGCTGCTTGCCCCTCCTCTCTCTCTTATCTCTTTCTCTTGCCTCTCTCTTACATCTCTTATCTCTTACCTCTCCCCATTCCCTTCCCCCCTCTCTCCACGTGGTCATGGCCGGCCTCCACCTCTCTACTTCTCTACTCTCTTCCTCTCTCTGCCTTTCTCTGCCTCTACTACCCTGTTAACTCCCCTCCCCATGCCCTAAATAAACTGTATTTCTATACTATACCTTCGTGTGTGGCTGGTCCCTTGGGGGAAGGGATGCCTGGGCTTGGGCCTGCTGAGGCACACCCTTCCCTCATACCTCCCTACCTCCCCCCAACCTCTATAACATATGTATCTCTCTATATTTTTATAAACACATAAAATCCCCATGGAATTTATTGGTTTCTATCCAGTCTTCCATCACCTGGAAAAAGGTGGCTTGATAGAGTAGTGACATTTCCTGCTGGAAGCACAGTTATGGCACTAACTGGAAAACTGCAACTTTAGACATTTGCTCGTTTTGAGTATTTTCCTAAAGAACCTTGGAAGTACCTTTTTAAAAAAAGATTTACTTATTTATTTATATGAGTACACTGTAGCTGTCTTCAGACACACCAGAAGAGGGCATCGGATCCCATTACAGATAGTTGTGAGCCACCATGTGGTTGCTGGGAATTGAACTCAGGACCTATGGAAGAGCAGTCAGTTGGAGCTCTTAACCGCTGAGCCATCTCTTCAGCTCGGAAGTACTTTTAATAACTACCATTTATTTTAGTTTTGTTTATGTGCATGTGTTTGTGCCATGAGTGTGGCTGCCAACAGAACCAGAACAGGGTATCAAATCCCCTAGAACGGGAGTCACAGGTGGTGTGAGCCACCCCATGTGGGTGCTAGGAACCAAACTTGGGGCTTCTACAAGAGCAGCAAAAGCCTTTAACCAGTGTGCATCCTCCCCAGTTCCCCTTGTAAGTCTTTTAAATCAGATTAATATGACTTTTTATCCTGCTTGTATCTAGAATGCATGGGTCCAAGATTCAAGGGGGAGAATGATTCTTTTCTAAAACAATTTAGTTTTTTTTTTAAGTTCTGTATCTGTGTGGGTGTCCATGTGCGTGTCCCATGACGGCCGGAAGAGGGCGTTATATATCCTAGAATTAGAGTCACAGAGAGCTGTGAGCCACTGAACTTGGATCCTCCGCAAGAGCAAAACCTGTTTTTAACCACTGAGCCATCTCTTCAGCCCTTCAGTTGATCCTTCTCAGTAATATTTGCTTTCCATCTTTACAGGTAGGAATCAGTGAATCAGAAAGTTCTAGCAACAAAGAGAGGGCTGCTTCTGCTTTGGAAGCATTGGGAATGTAGTATTTTAGGCACTGGCCCTGGTCCCAGACCTTTTATAGTTCTCAGATGTTGCACGAACAGGCAGACTGAAGTCACAGTACTGAGTTAGGTTGCTTGCAATGGTTATTGTTGTTGTTGTTATTATTATTATTATTACTATTATTATTAATTTTTATTATTATTGCAACAAGGTCTTATGTAGGCCAGGCTGGCCTTGAAGTTACTATGTAGTAGAGAATGAGTTTGAAATCCTGATCCTTTTTCATGACACAGGGCAACAACAGGATAACTGGGAGGAGTTCCACTGTGGATCCTTTATTGGTGTCACAGAAGCCAGAGATCTTGAACCAGCCCAATGACTCATTCCCAAGAACAAGTGAATGTGTGGACAGAGGGATAGACTGTGGGGCACACTGTGTGACATACTGTGGCTTCCATGATGTGATGGTTTTCTATAATTTTTTTTGCTTTGCTTTTTGTTTGTGTATGTATTTTTATTTGGTGGGGGAAGGCTGCAAGAGTGAAGGGCAGATATGAGGAGAGGGTAAGATGAGTGGGACTGGGGTACATGATGTGAAACTCACAAAAAATATCAATAGAGAGAGACAGAGAGACAGAGAGACAGAGAGACAGAGAGAGAGGAGAGAGATATCCTGATATCTTTGGTTTCTTCCTCCATAAGTGCTAGGATTACAGTCATATGCAGCCACACACAGTTTGAATCCGGGGCCCTTTGGAAGTGAGGTATTCATTCATTCTATAAACTGAACTACATCCTTAACCCTGGACCAGTTTTTGAGACACTGGCACTGAATATATATATCAAGTTAGCCTTGAAGTCACAGCAATTCTTTTTGAAAGTCCCAAGTTCCAAGATAACATCCTGTTAGACTTTTGTGTTTGGAACATTTTAAGATGGATGCTTAGTTTTTTATTTCCAATCTCATTTCCTTAATAACAATAATAGTAATAAATTTAAACACACAGTTTTATTTTTAAATCTCACTTTAGCTTTGAGATTTTCATTAGTTATTGAGGTATAATATTTTCAATAATTCTGGTGTTTCTTTTATCCTGTAGTATGTATTTTCCTTGAGCTGTGGTTTATTTCAAAGTATGTTTTTATGTTTCCAAAGATGACTATTTTATTTATCATTTTATTACTGGTTCCCAATTTAGTGGCATCCGTGTGAAGACTGTAATCTGAATGAGAGTGATTTTTTGAATGTGCTTACATGTGCTTTCTTGTGCCTAGTTTATGGTTTCACAAATGTTTCCTGTGCTAAGCCAAAAATTGATGACACATTCCTTTTGTGTAGTTTAGGATAATGAGCTCTGCTTTTCTGGTAGATGCAGTACGATGCTTTATAGGTGAGTTGGCAAGTGGAAAATACCATCAGTGTGGCCCAATTGGTTCCTTTGTTTTGGTACTTTCACAAATGAGCATATGGCCTTGTTCATGTGTTTGCAAAGCACGTTTGTTTTCTAGCTGCTAGGTATAGCGATATATATATGTTATAATATATAATATATTAATACTTACAACATGTAAATGATATATATTAATATAGATACTATATTATTTAATATACAATATATTAAAATAATATATAAATAAATATAAATGTAGAATATATAAAATATATAATATATAAATGAATATAAATATAAGTATATATATATATGTATATACACACACACACACACACACAAATGCTTGTTCTGTTTTTCTACATCATCACTGACTATTTTGTCTACTTCATCTATCAATTTCTGAGAGAAAGTCTCTTAATATGGAAGTAGGTTTATCTATTTCTTCTTGTAATACAGTTAGTTTTTTTCTTCACATATTTCAGAGTTGTAACTGAATACAGTTAAGATTTGGATTATTTATTTATATAGTTAGTTGAAATTTTATGAAAGCAACTATTTTCTCAGAGAAATGTAACTTATAGGACTTCTATTTTTTTCTGAGTGTCGTGGGGCATACCTTTAATCCCAGTGTTGGGGTGGGGGGATAGAGGCACACAGATGCATGAGTTCGAGATCACCCTGATCTACATAGTGAGTTTCAGGCCACCGAGGCTGAATAGAGAGAGCCTGTCTCAAACAGGCAGCAGCAGCAGCAGCAACAGACTTTTTCCAGCACACAGCATTTACAATTCAAGTTCTTTTTACAACATGTGTGGGCCATTTGTGAAGAAAAAGTATCAAGGTCATGATCTACACTACCACTTAGAGTTTAAAAAGGGTTCACGGTATCAGTTATCCAACCCACTGTATAATGACATATATCAAAGCATGTTGAATGTCAAGATTTATCTAGACATAAAAACAAACAAACAAACAAACAAAACCGTTATATTTCAGCCAGGCAGTTGTAGTACATGCCTTTAATCCCAGCACTTGGGAGGCAGATGCAGGCGGATTCCTGAGTTCGAGGCCAGCCTGGTCTACAGAGTGAGTTCCAGGACAGCCAGGGCTACACAGAGAAACCCTGTCTCGAAAAAGAAAAACAAAAACAAACAAACAAACAAAAAACCAAAACAAATAAAACAAAATCAAAAGTAAAGCAAACAAAACTATGTCATACTTTTTAAAAATGCGAATTTTCAGTAGCCTGTCACTGATGGCCTATAGACTAAATCTGGTTGTGGCCTGTTTTTGTATAGGGTCATATTTAAATGGTTATTTTAAAAACAACTAAACAACAACAAAAAGAAAAATATGTGGCAGAGACACATATGTGCTAAAATTATATATCATCTGGTTTTATAGAGAAAAAGGTTGTTGACTCCTATTTTGTACAAAATCAATTAGAAGAGAAAACCACTGGCACATTACAATAGAAACTGCAACAGTGGGCGGGGCCAGCAGCAAGACTTACTCCTCAAAGGAGGCACTTTTGTTCGAATATGTACATTTCCAAAGCAATTTCATCTGGCAAGCTGCACTGCTACTTAACGCTACTCCTTGGTAATTAGGCCCACATGTGAAATCAATACATGCTCAGGGACCAGTACGAAGCAGCACAGAGTAGTTTGCATGTCAGTAGTTAGTGGTTTGAGACCACTGAAATGTTAATAAGATCTGCAATGTAGATGCCGTGGATAGGTGACATCAATGCATTATTTAAACACTATAAAGGCACGTATGAACATCCTGATTTATTATTTGCAGAAGCAAGAATAACTAGTGAACTTTGTAGATACTTATTCTAAACATGGGAAATTGAATATAACAGAAATGCGATAGGGGGACTACTTTGACGGAGGAAAGAGACTTAAGGGTAGGAAGGGGACTAGTGGGGACAGATATTTGAGGGTAATGTGGAGCAAATATGAGCAAAATATGATGAGACATATATATGAAAATATAATGAAGAAACTCATTTTGTATGCTTATTAAAATTAATTTCTTAAAAAAATGGATAAAAAGGAAAACAAAATTGAAAACTGTAACTTGAACCCTCTGGAACGCGAAGACTAGGATCTCTCAATCATTGCTCCCAAACTGGCCTGGGCTTCTGTATTAGTTCACAGGGACAGCAGTGGGAAGTGTAGCTTGCCAGTAGGGCTTTTAATAAATAGTGAGTGGCAGGCCCTTGAACAAATGCTTCCAAAGTCAAACCTGCTCAGAGTTGTTCATCATGTGTGGTTTCAGTGTGTTGATTAGATAGTTCCTGGCCAGTGTGCACTATGTTTAAGCCACAGAAAAGCGTGAGGTCCTGTCTTCAAACCAAGATGGCTAATCTTCAAATTCCATCCTTACAAATTTGTATCTTTTGTGTAGTACGTGTAGGAGTGTATGAAGGTGTGTGTGCAGGTGTGCTTTTGTCTAAGCCTAGAGGCCAGAGATTGAGAATCAGATAGTTTCCTCTATTACTCTCTACCTTATTATTTGAAAGTATCTCTCTCACTGATTCTAGAGTCTACTAAATAGGCCGTCTGGCCAGCAAGCCCCAAGGATCCATTTGTCTCTACCTCCCTGGTGCTAGCATGTATGGCCATGCGTAGCTCTTTATGTGGGTGTCTGAAATCCAAATTCAGGTTCTCAGGCTTGCATGGCAAGGTCTCTACTATGAATATACATTTTAGAGTCTCAGGAAATGCTGAAGTTTTGGATTTTCTTTTTAAAAAATCTTCTAAAAATGTGTAACTTTATTGTATATACATTGGTGTATGTCTGTGTGAGACTGTCAGATCTTGCAGTTACAGACAGTTGTGAGCTGCCATGTAGGTGCTGGGATTTGAACCCAGGTCTTCTGAAAAAGCAGTCAGTGCCTTAACCAGTGAGCAATCTCTCCAACTCCTCCTCCCTTTTAGGGAGTTTTTTTTTTTTAATTGTTTTATGTGCATTGGTGTTTTGTCTGCATGTATGTGTGAAGGTGTCAAATCTTGGAGTTACATGTATGTATGTATGTATATATGTATGTATGTGTGTGTGTGTATGTATGTATGTTGCCACATGGCAGTTGGGAGCTGACATGTGGGTGCTGAGATTTGAACCTGGGTCCTCTGGAAGAGGAGTCAGTGCTCTTAATTAGTGAACCATCTCTTCCAGTCCAGGATTTTTCTTTTTAAAAGGCTGTTCACAGCCGGGCAGTGGTGGCGCACGCCTTTAATCCCAGCACTTGGGAGGCAGAGGCAGGTGGATTTCTGAGTTCGAGGCCAGCCTGGTCTACAGAGTGAGTTCCAGGACAGCCAAGGCTACACAGAGAAACCCTGTTTCAAAAAAACAAACAAACGAAAAAAGGCTGTTCACAGTCCCTAAATGTCAAATGTTTTATTTGTGTACATGATGCTCAATTCAAAATGCCACTGTTCTTTTCTTTTTGACCCTCTTTTAAATTTTAATTCAGCATACAAAGTGATGAGTTTCATCATCCATTGTGGTGTGTGTGTGTGTGTGAACATGTATATGGTTATACTTTATTTTCATTCCTCTCCTCTCCTTTCCAGTGATCCATCTACCTCCAGCTATTCCTCCCACTGCTGCTTTCTTTTTTTTATTGTATATAATTAATTTTTTAAATTTTTATTGGTTATTTTATTTATTTACATTTCAAATGTTATCCCCCATCCCATCTCCCTTCTCCCTGCTTCTATGAGGGTGCTCCCACTCCTGCCTCACCACTCTAGCATTCCCCTACACTGGGGCATCCATCGAGCCTTCATAGGACCAAGGGCCTCTCCTCCCACTGATGCCTGACAAGGCCAGCCTCTGCTACATAAGCAGCTGGAGCCATGGGTCCCTCCATGTGAACTCTTTGGTTGGTGGTTTAGTCCCTGGGAGCTCTGAGGGGTCTTATCACATGCATTTAATTACAGTCTCTTGTTTCCCAACTGTTGTGTGACAAAACTTTTCCTGGGGAGACACAACACACATCTAATCATCCAAGGTAGGGAAACCATGCCAGACCAAAGTATGGATACCACCACCAAAGTCTAATTTGGTGAATCAATAAGTTTTGGGGGGTTACTTCCAGGAGCAGAGTGACTCAAGACAGCTGTATTGCCAAAGTCCACCCCAGCATGGGTGACAACTCACAAAGCTCTGAACCTGGAGCACACTGCCCAGCCTGCAGGCAGCCCAAAAAGTTACAGAGTGTCCTGTCCAGGTGCCTCAGTTGATCTAAGTCTCTTCCAGGACGTTGAACTGCTTTCTGCTTCTTCCTGTCAGCTAGTCTGCTTTCAGAGACTTCTTTGCAGTGCAGCTTGTCTTGAGTCTTTTTGGCAGCTTGGCTCTGTTGCATCTGAGGGGGAATCTCAGCTTTTATTGCTTCTTCTGGTACAGAGGGGCTTAGTGAATCTGTTCAGTTTCAGGACTTCCTGAAGCTCTTTTGCATTGTTTACCTTGTTGTGTAAGAAGCGTCCGTATAGGATGGAATGTTTCAATTTTGAAGAAATGAATATACAACACATGGTCTCTCTTTTTTTTTTTTTAAATAAAGGTTTATTTATATAAGAGTACACTGTCACTGTCTTCAGACCCATCAGAAGAAGGGCACTGGATCCTATTACAGAGGGTTGTGAGCCACCATGTGGTTGCTGGGAACTCAGGACCTTAGGAAGAGCAGCCAGTGCTCTTAACTGCTGAGCCATCTCTCCAGCCTACCAGCTCTCTTAAGATCTTCAAGTTAAGCCGGGCAGTGGTGGCACACGCCTTTAATCCCAGCACTTGGGAGGCAGAGGCAGGCGGATTTCTGAGTTCGAGGCCAGCCTGGTCTACAGAGTGAGTTGCAGGACATTCAGAGCTACACAGAGAAACCCTGTCTCGAAAAACCAAAAGAAAAAAAAAAAGAAAGAAAAGAAAAAAGAAAAATAAAGGACAACATTTAATTGGGGCTGACTTACAGGTTCAGAGGTTCAGTCCATTATCATCAAGACAGGAACATGGCAGCATCCAGGCAGGCATGGTGCAGGCAGAGCTGAGAGTTCTACATCTTCATCTGAAGGCAGCTAGTGGAAGACTGACTTCCAGGCAGCTAGACAGCTTGGGTGAGGGTCTTAAGCCCACATCCACAGTGACACACCTACTTCAACAAGGCCACACCTCCTAATAGAGCCGCTCCCCAGGCCAAGCATGTACAAACCATCACCCACTGGATATCATTTAGCTGAGTTATATTAGCTGGAAGCATTTTTTGAGTAATTTATTCATCTGTGTTCCAGAGTTGTCAAATGGTGTAAACTTAAAGGCAGGTCATGAATTCTGGTAGCCAGTATTTAGATTTTCTGTCAGACAGATACCAGCTTGGTTTGTATCAATTTCATTAAAGACGTGTGTCCTGGATAGTTTGGTGTTGACTCAAGCTAGAGTCATCTGGGAAGAGGGGCTTTAACTGTGAAAATGCCTCCATAAGATTTGCCTGTAGAGCTGAGTGTGGTGGCATGTACCCTGCTGTCAAGTATGTGGCTCTCAGGTGGCATAATTAGAGACACCTTTCTATTGTTAACACCCCAGCCTGCCACAGTTTCTTGGGTCTTACTTTCTAACTTCAATCTTGCTTTGATTTCCAAAACCAATCATAGATTCTGATCCTGGTTAGTGCTCATATACCTTTTTTTGGTTTATTTATTTTTTTCATGTACATTGGTGTTTTGCCTACATGTCTCTATGAGGGAGTCAGATCTACCTGAACTTGAGTTACAGTTGTGAGCTGCCATGTGGGTGCTGGGACTTGAACTCAGGTCCTCTGGAAGAGCAGCCTATGCTCTTAAGGGCTGAGCCATCTCTCCAGCCCCCATGCCGGTACACTTATTTTCCCTGCTGGGAATGCTAGCTTCTGTTATCTTTGAGAAGTTGCAACATTGCCTGAGTTTTGTGAACTGGTTTGTCCAGTAGGGCCTCTAAGTTGTCCTTTACTTTGTCTGTCAGTAAGTCACCAATTTGTGTTTTTACTTTAGTAACTTGTAAGTTCATCAGGAATGACCTCAGCATAGCCCGACCTGTATAGACTGTAACCCTTCAACATGGTTCTCCATGTTTCAGTTTCAAATCCAAGTTGCTGAGACTCAAATCTCTTTCAGAAGGAGTCAAACATTTACCAGGGGGGATTTTCACCTCCTATGGGACTCTCCAGGTCACGTTAACACCACGTTTTGTGACCTTTTTGGAGTGTTTTTCTCTGAGAACATCCTGAAAAGAGATTTTTGCCTCTAGAAGAACAGTGAAAAGGCTGACCAATTTTTTAAAAACAAGGTTTCTGGGTTGTAGAATTCAGTTTTGGTGGCTCCCTGTACCCACCTCTACTGCTGTCTGGAGTTTGAACACTTCCTCATCTGTGCTTTGCAACGTGAACTGAAAATCTGTAGTGGCTGCCTCCAGTCCACCCTCCACCCCGAGGCAGGCAACTCACCTCTTACCAGCAGAATCTTGCTGGATCACTGGGCTGACATAGAAGGCACCTTCAGTTCCTCTTTTGACTATTTGTGAAAAGCGGAAATAAGGGAAGACCTCTCCTTTGGAGTGACATAGTGAGTCTGGTCTGGGAGCTGAGTTTACTTTACACAGTTCATGAAAATGTTCTTGCCCACAGTCCTCATCATCAAACCCACACTGAACCAGGAATCAACATGTTCTTACTTACAACAAGAAATACTATTTCTAAAAAAAAAAAAAAAAAAAGAAATACTATTTCTTTCTGAAACTGTCAAATCTAATACCAATATTTCTGATAGCCCTGCCTCCAGAGATATAGGTGACTCCCTCCACTGCTTCCAGAGAAATCACTACCATCCCAGATTTTTTTAAAAAATACTTGATCAGTTAATTATTTTTATTTATTTGGTTTTTGAGATAGAGTTTCTCTAGGTAGTCCTGGCAGTCTTACTTACTATGGCAGACTTACTATGTAGGTCAAGTTGGTCTGGAACTCACAGAAATTCTCCTGCCTTTGCCTCCTGAGTGCTGGGATTAAAGGAGTACACCAATGAGCCAGCTTATTTATTTTTAAATTGTTATGATTTTCTGTGTATGAGTGTTTTGCCTACATGGGTATGTGTGTACCAGGTGTACGCTTAGTGCCTGCAGAAGCCAGAAGAAGGTGTCAGGTCCCTGGTGTTACAGATAGTTGTGAGGTACATCATATGGGTACTTGGATCCCAACTTGGGTCCTCTGGAACAGCAGAGTCAGTTCTCCAGGTAATCTAGAAGCCCTGATAAACATCGGCCCAGTTTGGTATAGGTCATATCTAATACACCTGACTTTGGAGTGACTATAGAAATCATCTGGCCAGATGTCTTTCCCAAACAGGACATATTCATTTCGGTAAATACATGTCAGTGACAGTTGTTGGATATGACGGGGGAGGCCTTCCACAGCAAATGAACTGAAAGTAGGCAAGGGGCTTAAATTTGGAAAAACACGCTGGCATCTGTTACTATTCTCACTCAAGGATCATCAAGAATCATCCAGGATGGAATTTGCCTATAGGTGCCAGTGAATATATCCCATAAGCCATGGTGTGTATTTTAATGGATCACAGGGATTACCTCAGCTCTTCATTACCTCCAAAATGGGTGGGAGAAATGTTTTTCCACGTAAGTGGAACAATGAGTTCTCTGTCAACGATGGTTCTTTTCTTCTCTGTTTGCTTATGCAGCATGCAGTTCTTAGGAACCTTTGGAGTTAAATTCCATTTATAAAGGCCACAGTAGCCTCTGACCGAATACAACTGCAACTGGTTTGGTTTTATTTTGGTCTAACTCTTTTTACATTTATTTATTTACTTGTGTGGGTGTGGGTACATATGCCCTGGCAGGTGTGTGGAGGTCAGGGGTCAAAGCTCAGAGGTCAGAGGACAGCTTGCCGGAGTTGATTCTCTGCTTCCATCATGTGGGGTCCTGGGAGGCAGCTCTGCTTGTTAGGCTTGGAGGTAGGCACCTTTACCTGCTGAGCCAAAAGGACAACCCCAGTGTTTTTTCAGAAGAAAGACTTTCTGGTAATTTTTGTTTTAACTGATTTGTTCCTGGTGGACTGCTGAAAATATGTCTAGGAAAGGCAAATCACCCATTAGCATTAACCCAAGGGCTTCTTTCTTCGGTATCAAGTAAACTCCTCTGAACTGTCTGTCCTTCCTTATCTTTCAACAGTCCAGTGTGAGTATCTGCACCAGCCTTGGTACTGTTGAAAAGAACAGAAACCGTACTACAAGAAACTTGATTTTGCCACATTGAATACATGTCAGGCAGCATGTAAAGAAGAAAATAGGTGCCAGGTCCTTCAGGGTGTTTGGGCCAGGGTGTGTCCAGGACAAGCACTGGCATCTTCATGCATTGCATCAGCAGACATTCCAACGGCTCCTTAACTCTTGGCTGGGTCTGTTATGTGTCTCACAAGCATTTCTCTCACTGTCTTCTGATCCTTGTCCACCTGATCTCTGAACTGCTGAAGGACAGTGTATGATCTGAGCTGGTCACCAAGGTCTAAAACTAGTCAATTGGCTTGGGCAGACAGAGCCAATCCTAAAAGGGTTTCTCAGCACATCATCTTTATAGGAACTAAATAGAACATTCCAGGGCTATCTCTTGGAACAGGAATGTGGAAACCACGGTTATAACGATGCCCATAAAACAGAGGTAGTGCCCATGCCTGGGAGACCGAAAGATACAGATTTGTCTCTGTAGCAGCAGCATTGCCCAGTACCACTGCAGAAGAATGAATGATGCCAGTAGGCTGTGGTTAGAGGGATTCCCGAGCCATGGGTGCACTGGAGGCTACAACACAGGCCAGCTCTGGGGCTACTGGGCTCTCTGGTTGTTGGGTCAGAAGAGGTGGAAGAGAGGTGCTGCTTCAAGTCTATAAATCTTCCAGTTATTTTCTCTTCAGTGTGTGTGTGTGTGTGTGTGTTTGTGTGTGTGTGTGTGTGTGTGTGTGTGTGTTGTTCTGGGTATTGAAGCTAGGGCTTATCACTTGTTAGTTACCCTCCAGCCTCTAGTCTTTAATTTAATACCAATCTTTTGTTGATCTTAGTACCTACCTGATATATTTCCTCATTATTGTATTTTCAAACTTTTTGTGTCCTTGTGCTTTAAGGCTATCTCTTAACATTTAGTATATTTACATTTCAAGAAATTACTGCTACATTTAGGTTTTAAATCCTATATTTGCCTTTATTTATCCAACTTTTGCATTTTCCTGCTGTGCTATCTTTTAAAACATGCTTTAAATATGTAAATAGATTTTTAAAATTTCCATATTAAATTTAAAGTATAACATAATTACATCATTTCCCTGTCCCTTTTCTCTCTTTAATCCCTCCCATGTAACCCCTCTTTGTCTTCGTTTTTTTAAAGATTAATTTATTTATTTTATGTATATGAATACAGTGTCTTCAGACACACCAGAAGAGGGCATCATATCCCATTACAGATGGTTGTGAGCCACCATGTGGTTGCTGAGACTTGAACTCAGGACCTCTGCTAGAGCAGTCAGTGCTCTTAACCGCTGAGCCGTCTCTCCAGTCCCCTCTTTGCTTTCTTGGTATTGGCTACTTTTTTCTCCCTCTTTAATTTGCCCACTGCTAACTCTCCTAGTTATTAGTTCCCCCAGTACTTTCATACTTGTAGGAATTTTCATTTGAATATTTAGTATAAATAAGACTTCATACTTTAAAATTATAATCTTTCTCTCTGTGTGTGTGTGTGTGTGTGTGTGTGTGTGTGTGTGTGTGTGTGTGTGTTGGTCAAAGGACAATTGGTGGGAGGTGTTTTCTTCTACCATGTGGATCCTGGGGATTAAACTCAGACTTAGTAGCAAGCACCTTTATGCACTGAATTATCTTGCTGGCCCAAGTAAGATTTTAGTTAATGAAAATGCATTAACAATACCTAGCATTCCATGAAACAATCTTGTATAGATTATGGTCTATAACAACATCCAGCACAAGAAATAGGTTCTAGTCAGAACAAAGAATGTATCTAACACTACTGCAAAGCACACTAGAAGAAATCCTCTTATTATGCATAGGCTGCATGTCTCTTGACTCTCAATTACCAGTTTTTTGCCAACCATCTTCTTCCTTTTGTGAAATTTAAAAATGAATGACTCTATTAACTTTCACTGACTAACAAAGAGCAACGAGTGTGCTTTGTTTTAACTGCATACAAATCTATACATACACAGCAGTTAATATTTCTCCTGGGCTGGTCTGTAGTTATTGACTGGCCCCTGTGGAAGTTTGAATGCCTGACTACCTTACCTTGGACACTTTCTGAAGAACTCATTTGGTTTTACAGTGCTGCAGATTGGTCCCAGGGCCTCACACATGCTAAGCAAGTGCTGTGCCACTGAGCTGTACCCGTAGCTTCATCTCAAACTTTAAAACAGGGTCTCACTATTTTACCCAGACTGATACTGAACTCAAAATTCTCCTGCCTTAGCCTCTCACATAGCTGCAGAAAAACTATATTCTAGAGCTTACTTATGGGATCAGGAAGAATCTGGTACTTTTAAAAAATATCCTTCCTTAGCTCATCTCCTGCTCAGACTTGTTCTCCTCTTTTACTTATATCTCCTGTGTACACTTCCTTAATAAACCTTTGTGTTTAAGTCTTCAACTCAGCATACACATATATGAAAACTAGTTTACAATAGAGTATATCCATGCAACAAAACTCCATATACCATTACTTCAAAACTCTTCAATTCGGCCTCAGTCATATTTTTAGGACAAGAGGGGAAAATCCCCTTCTTTTTTTTTTTTTTTTTTTTTTTGCCAAAATAGAAGAATGGTGTCTAGGCCAGTTGTTAATACCATTCCACTCTGAACGTTCTTGAGCAGAGTCTAGTCCACATTGTTCTCAGCAGTATTGTCTTGCAAGCTCTTACTTGGAAGGCCCACTAAGCGTTGCTCACAGCAAGTCCCAAAGTTTCCCACATTCATCCCTTGAACACCGTGGTCAATCATCAGCAATAGCCAATTATAGTTTGAATTAATGTCACTGGGACAGGAGATTTCAAGATAGCCTAGTATTGACTACGTTATGTGGTTGTTAGTAGTCACACTTATGCAGATCTATGTGAAAAGAAGCAAACTGAACAAAGAGAAACACTAACTATACAGTTTGCGGAGAAAAGGAACACCATGAACTGTAATGGAGCCAAGTCCAGTGTTGAAGAAGATAAAGTTTAAGGAAAAGCCTGATGCAAAACTAAATAAAGGGAGTGGTGACCTTAGGGCAAGACCCCACCCAGATAAGCTTGTGAAAAGGAATCGAAGAAAAATTTAAGCAGCCAGGAAACCATCAGCAACAGAAAGCTGACGCAAATGTAACCAAATGCCAGGGCCCAATTCCAGCCTTGGAACTTGGCAGCATCTGCCACGTGCTTCTGGCTTTAGAATCAAAGCTACACAGATAGGAGTTGTGGAATCTCCCTTCCAGGCTAAGGAAAACCCGCTGAGGCCTGGAGCGTGTAGGGGTGTCCCTGCGTGGAGGCCCAGAGAGACCATTGTCGGATGCTGTGAAGGTGAAGCCTGGATTGTTCGGAAGGCCACAGATGTCAGGGATACCAGAGCCACAGGATTCCAGCCAAGGAAAACTGCAGACCTGGTGTGGAAATCAGCCCAAGAGAGAGAAGTGTGCTGCAGTCAACAAAGCTGAAGGGAGTTGGAGATTTGAAGCGCGCTTTGACATCAGACATTAAGATGTAGGATCTGGACTTTGCCCTGCTTTTTTTTTTTTAGTATTGCTTTGGTCCAGTATTTCCTCACTATGCTCCCCTTTCTCCATTTTGGAATAGTAATGTATATTTTGTGCCATTGTATATTGGAAGTATGTGATCTGCTTTTTTACTTTTGCTTTTACACGGAGTTACAGTTAAGAGATTGCCTTGAGTCTCAGAAGAAACTTTGGACTTGAACCAGTGTAGAGACTGAAAGACTATAAGGGCTTTAGAAGTTGGACTGAACGCATTTTGCATTATGATATGGCTACAAGCCCATGGGGGCCAGGGTGTGGAATTGGCTCTTCACAGCAATAGAACAGTGACTAAAACAAGGAGTGTGAGTCATTTGGCCCCTTCCAGTCCCAGTAGATACTTTTAGCCTTATTTGATAAAGCAAGACACAGAATCAAAGAGAAAAAATTATGTGGCCAAGTCTATGATGCCAAGTAGTGAAACGTGAGGTCCTAGTCTAATGTTAAGGCTAGGGGATGGGGTTTAGCAAAGGAGCACTTACCTGCCTAACATGTGTGAGACCCTGGTTCCATGTATACCATCACCAAGAAGCCAACCTAAACAAAACAACAACCAACCAACCAACCAACAAAACCCCAAGAAAACAGAACAATCTTTTCTCTGAGCAATGTACAGTGAGGAAGGTGGGCTCTGTTACCTGACTGAGTTGCAAGAGAGTAGAGGAACATGAAATTGAAGGGAGACCAGCAATAAAACATTGACAGGAGACAAGATTGCAATCTGGGTTCCGATAATGCCTGTGAGATACTGAGATACGTAGTAAAGTCAGTTATCAAACTGATTGTTTTGACACTGCTGATGTTGAGAACTTCTCTTTTAGGATTCTGGGTCAACCTTTGCCCTGCTGTTTCTTTCTTCTCTGCCTCGCCTTTGGGATTCCAGTTTCAAACTGAAGTTTTTACCACTAACAGACAATGTAAAGATCTTTTTTCACACCAAAGAAACAGCTTGAATAGGATGGAGCTAAGGAGACCAGCCTGGCATAAACAACGCTAACCTAAAATGCAGAAGTTGTAAGGTAGCTTGTGGTAAGGAACTTCACTTTGTTTGGTTTTCATGTTTTGTTTTGTTTTTTTTTTTTGTCCCCCTTTGGTTCTAGCTCCTAAACTCTCATATGCTGTCAAGACTGTTTGACCTTACAATTGCCTACACTCTACCTCATTCCATGTATGAGCTTGTCAACATAGTAAGCGCCCAGTTGTAGCGTTTTCCACAGACTTTGTTGGTCCCCATGAGTTGTTGCGATCACTAAGGAACAATATTCTTACCCACTGAGACAACAACCAGATGTTGGTGGCAAAGAGCAAGCAGGCAATGATAGAAAAGATATGATAGCTTTGAAATCTTGTAGGGCAAGAAGCCAATTAGCTCTGAGCAATTCCTAAGGAGTCATCATATCATATAAAAATAGTTCTGCTGGCTCCATGAAAAGGGAAAACCAAGTCCCCAAAGGACACCATTGCACTTTAGTCATACTGCACTTATGACACACTGAGTTTGAGAGGACACATCATCCCGATGTGTGACAAGGTAAGTTACAATGTAGCAAAAGGGGACAATTTTGCCCTCCAGGTGACACTGGTGTGTGTGTGTGTGTGTGTGTGTGTGTGTGTTACTGGTATATAGTAGACTGAGCCTACAGACGTTCAGCATCCTTTAGTGCATTGGACCTACCTCCAACACACACACAGAGAGAATGATAGCACCTAAAATGTAGATGAAGCCCAAAGTTGGAAAGATCTCTAAGTTGGAGAGGAGATCCCTATGAGAGATTATGGAGAGAAATGAACATAAAAATCCATTTAGTGTTTCCTGTCATGTGCAAAATACTCCATAATAATGGCTTCAAAAAATTTCCAAGGAGAATAATGCTACATAAAGATTCACAACCTCGTTCTTTTTAACTTTGTGTATATTTAGTTTTTTTCATGAAAAAGAAATCTGAAGAGAGCTAAGGATATTCATACTCAGACTGACTTTGAAACAGCAGACTTTTAAAAAAATGAGTCAAGTTATTGAAACGCAATGCTGTATAGCTTTCTATTGAGTAGCTTTCAAAGTTTTGAGTCAGATAAGAGATTAGTTGCAGGTATAATATAAAACTGAATAATAGTCTGAAATCTTTCCTCTTCTATTAAAATTCATTGCTCTCTAAAAAGATATAGCTGGTGGAAACAGTAATACATATTTTTATTTTTCTTCAGACACACTTTGAACACAGCCTGTTCCTCAGTTTATTAGCACCAATAAACGTGGATCATTTCGGACTGGAAAAATGGCTCAGCAGTTAAGAGCACCGACTGCTCTTCCGAAGGTCGTGAGTTCAAATCCCAGCAACCACATGATGGCTCACAACCATCTGTAATGGTATCTGATGCCCTCTTCTGGGGTGTCTAAAGACAGCTCCAGTGTGCCTGGAGGGAGCAGAAAAAGTGTCTGAAGACAGCTACAGTGTACTTACATAATAAACAAACAAACAAACAAACAAATAAATAAATAAAATTCTCCTAAAAAAGCATGCATCATTTCATAAAACTTGCTAAAATTTAGAAGAAGCTAGTTGTAAATTTCCTACATTAGAGGCTGGTGATATAGCACAGCAGTCAAGAAATCAAGTGTGATGACCCAAGTGCGATCCCCAGGCCCCACATGGTGGTTAGAGGAACTGAGCACATGGTCTTCCACATAAGCACTGTGGCACATGAGTGCAGCCATATACACACACTAAAAATAAATGTAAAATAAAGTCCATCTATTAATATGTGTTGTAAAATTTATTTTCTTATGTGTGTTAATAAACTTTCTGCCAAATGTGTATTTCTTTTTACATCTTTATTGATGAACAGGTTATCAATCTACCTCCCTGGCCCCAAATATGTGTTTTTAAACCCATTTATATTTTAAGAAGTTTTACAAACAGAAAAGCATCCCTGTATGTCTTTTATCCTGAATAACATAGCTATCCTGTTAATGTTCCTAAATGAATTGATAAAATAAATGGACCTTAGATTAGAGAAAGAAAACTGTTCGCCGGGCCGTGGTGGCGCACGCCTTTTATCCCAGCACTCGGGAGGCAGAGGCAGGTGGATTTCTGAGTTCAAGGCCAGCCTGGTCTACAGAGCGAGTTCCAGGACAGCCAGGGCTACACAGAGAAACCCTGTCTCGAAAAACCAAAAAAGAAAAAAAGAAAACTGTTCAAATTACTATATATATACAAGGACATCACAGAAAATCAAATGATTCAACTAAGTTTGATCTGGAATTTTATATGCCCACTTTATAAATTATTATTACTATTTGAAATTTGAACTGGGGCTATGCCCCTCCCCTGAACTCTGCATCCATGTAAAAAGCCACTTTTTTACATGGCAGTACATCTTTGTAATCCAATTACTGATGGAGTGAAGACAGGAGAATTCAAGGACTGCTGGTGAGCCAGTCTAGCCAATTGGTGAGCTCAAGGTTTGGTGAGAGACCAGTTTTAAAAAATGAAGTGTGTGGGTGTGGGTGTGGGATGGGATGAAGAACTGTGGGAGGGGGGACTTGGAGGAGGCAACGTCTGAAAGGTAAATCAATAATAATTAATAAAAAGGAAGTGTAAGAGGATAGAGACAGATACTCAGTACCTACCTCTGACCTTTACCCTAGCACACACACACTCATTGGAGAGGGAAGAGTAGGTAAAGCCCTTGCGAGTCTGATAACTTAAAGGGGTTGGTGGAGAACAGACTTGCAGAAGTTGTTCTCTGACTTCTACATGTATGGATTCACACCCACAGTTCAAACACACAATATTTTGAGACGCGGTTTCTCCACATAGCCCTGGCTGTCCTAGCACTCACTATGTAGACCAGGCTGGCTTGAAAGTCACAGAGATTCACCTGCTTCTCTCTCCTGAATGCTAGAATTAATGGTACGTGCTACAACACCTGGTTAAATTTATTCTTTTGCATGTAAAATAGTGTTTCCTTGTGGCACTTTCATAATATACACATTGTAGTTTTCTAATATTTACTCCCATTAGCGTCCCTGGTACACCCTATTCCTATAGTATCCCTTCTGCTTTCACACCATATATACACATGTGTGTATCTAGATTCTCAGTGAGAGAAAACATGCAAGATCTGTCTCATTTTTGTTTACATTTCATGTTTATTCATGTATTTGTCAACTGAAATCACAATGCTATTCTTCTCAGATAACACCTAATGAGTCCAATGATAAGAATCGAGACGTCTGTGATTTGCTACTGATTATTGAGAAGAGCACCATTGGAACTGCCTTACTGTTTTAATTCTGAAATGTGCATTTGGTTGGACAAAAGAAGGCGTGAGAGCTTTGAGAAAAGCAGCAGAGGCTAGGCT
Organism: Uromys caudimaculatus; assembly: GCA_028551405.1. NCBI lineage: Eukaryota > Metazoa > Chordata > Mammalia > Rodentia > Muridae > Uromys > Uromys caudimaculatus. The sequence continues at coordinate 89,083,949 of CM052722.1, read as the reverse complement.
GGGCTCTCAGGTAGAACATATATTTTTAGACATGTTATTTTTGTCTGTCGGTTCATTGATTATTTCCATCCATTTCTTCAGTAATCTGAGGCACGCCATTCATTTTCTGTAATTTCCCTCACCTGTGTCCTGTGCGCCTTCACACTATTACAGTGATTCACATCCTTTGTGTGTTTTACTTGAGCCTTTCTCTGACTGGTATTTCATCAGTACTTTGTGAGACTTTTTCCACACATTTGGTCCTTTTCCCACACTGACATTTTCTAGGATCATTTTCCTTTGCTTCTTTGCCTTTAACAAGTTTTTTTTTTTTTCATAGTGAGATCAGAAAATGAATACTTTCAACCAGGGCCAAAGTGTTGAAGCTATTATGAATGGGCTAATAGAGATGGCAGAGAGGAGATAATATCTCTGTGTCATCTTCAGCAATATGAAGGAAGTAGGCACTAACTTTGGCACTGAGCTTTGACTCCTACCTTCACTTGTGTAGTGGCGATAGATGAACCCAATGAGGGCCTGCACCATGCCTGGCACTTGCCATAGTTGCCATGGTCTTTGGCAGTCTGTTCTGGCTCAAATGTAGGGGGTAGATATCTATTTTCTTACTTGCAGGTGTTCTCAGTAACCCTTGCCATTAAATTTAGATTACCCACTAAACACATTATGTGGCTACAGAGGGCACTGCTCCTGGCATACAGATAATATGGACTGCTTTCTTGAAGGTTTTTCTCCCTTTAAGCATGCTTAATTAACTTCATTTTTCTTATATAAATACCCTATATGATAACCCCAGAAAAAGCCTGGATTCTCTGCTCAGGGAATCTGATGGTTAAAGAGTTCCTGATAGGGAGATTTGATGAATATGTTCTCTTTCCTGAGGTCATGGGTCAGATTGCTGTAGGTCTTGGAGATGACATCAAAGGTGGCCTTGGTGAAATTGTCTAGGGTGGCAGTGAAGCCATGGTGACATGTGGAAGTCAAAAATACTAGCCATGAGCAGTAGTTTCTTGGGCACTGGAGCAGAGACAATGCCAGTGTGTCTAGGGGTAGGGATGAGACTCACCAGCACAGAGCCATTACAGCCTGTCACCTTGCACGGAATAGAGTGGGACTTGGCAGTCTTGTTTTCTCTGTAGCCTCTCCACACAGGGACAGTGATGAACTTGGCCAATAATGATGGCCCCTGGGGTGCCAGTGGCAACCATCTTGGGTCTGTTAATACTCAGGCAAACATGACATTGTAGTCCCCAGTGTTAACAAAAATCTTGAATCTGATTTGCTGGCTAGCCTGAGTCTGCTTCTGCACTGGTATAACCCTCTGGTCTTTAGACCTTCATCCTTAAGGGATGCATTCAGAAAAAAAGTTAATATTCTCAACTCTTTGATGAGCAGGAAGAATAGGTAGATCTCATTCATGGACTTGATTCTCATTGACTAGGCTGCCCAGCTCGGTGACAGAAATCCACTCCTCTCTGGCTTAGCCTCTATGAGCACTGTGGCCTTAGCCTGTTCCTAGAGGAAATTCCTTGGCTTCCCCAGCCTGAGTTGCACAGGTCTTTGAGGCCATTCTCTTGAAGTGGCATCATCCACTATTTGGTGGAAGCAAGGGATTTTAAACAAACACCTTGCCCCTGAACCAGGGTCTTGTAGTGCTAGCTAGCTACAGGGATGTGACTCCATACTCATCACAACTAGTTCTATCCCTCATTCTCACAAATTGATTTGTTTTAAACTCCTGAGTTGATAGTTTATTATTTTTTCCACAGAATACGTTCTGCTTTTAATCTGGCTTTGCCTGTTTTTAGAGTTGTTGTGTTTGAGCATCTGCTACTATCAAAGTCCCAAGTTGAGGTGATAGCAACTGGGTGTATCTATAGTCCCGAGTCTCACCGCTGCATCCCTGAATTTCTAACCCACTGTCTTCAGGCCTGTGAGGAGGTGAGTCTTCTCCAGGTTAATATCATGATCAGTGACAACCATCTTGCACATTTTCCTTATGAGTATTGGTTACTTGGGACTATTAAATATGACCCAGAATTGTAAGTCCTTGGATTGTCAAAAAAGGTCATCTTTTCTGGTGTCCAGTTTCCTTAAAGGGCTCATTTCTGTTAGACAAATGATTTCTCCACATCATCTACTTGAAGTTGTTTCCACACTATGGGTGGCCAGGAGACATATCTTTTAACTAGAGGTATAGGCTGCTTCATACTCTCAGGTCCCTGCCTCTAACTACTCTCTTGGATTCTAAGGAACCAGTGTTCCTCTTGTCCAGATCCATTAAGTTGTCTTTTCCCAAACTCACCCTCGTACTCCTGTCTGCTCTCTGCAATAGTACACACACAGTTTGCTTTGTGCCCTATAAGCAGATAAACCTGGTAAAGCCACCCAGGTGTACCGAAAGTCTCCTGCTGGGAAGGTGCTATTTTATCTACCTGCTATATTGCCCTCTTTCAGTCTTTTGTCTCCTCCTCTTCTATACCTCTAGAAACTGTTTCCTTTCCTCACACAGTTTCCCATCTATTTTCATAATTTATACCTATCTATCTATCTATCTACCTACCTATCTTAATCTGTATTTACATACGTTCATAAATGTTTGATTAAAGCTTCCTCTTCTATGATAATAGCGGTATGTATTTTTGTTGTTGACTATACTTAATTAATGAGTTTTCCATGGAGATGATCCTTGACAATTGAACAACTGACAGTTTTTTTTCTTCAGCCAGGGTTATTCAAAGAGGACTCCTCTCTGTAACAATTTCTTAAGCAGGTGTAGTCCCTGCGGTCTGTAAACCCAGTGCTCAGGAGACTGAGGCAGGCTACTCATTGATAGTCTAGCTATCATGAAGTAACCTGAATATTAAAAGTACATATTGTAGGGGTAGTAGTTTCTAAATGCCCTCAATTAACATTCCTAAAGTGACTTTACATTTGCTTAGTCAAATTGAAATCCCTTTTAACCCCCTTCCCTCCAAGAAACATGTTTGAGAATAAGTTGAAAAATGTGTCATTATTTCAGAGAGACTTTTTTTTAGGGAGGTTGTTTGCAGTTTGTTAGTAGCTGTGGTCAAAGAAGAAACTATAGGGAAGAAATTAGCTTTCAGTAATCTCTTTCTCCGTTCTCCTTCTTTCTCCCCTATTTAGTGTTAGGGGGTGAAACAGGAGGGGGTAAAGGGTGGGAAAAAGGAGAACCCACCAAATAGCAAAGACCAGCTACACATAGCCCCAAGATGGCTTCAGTTTGGGGATCCTTCTGGCTCTGCCTTTGAGTCCTGGGATTATATAGGCTTGTGCCACCATGCTTGGCTGAGTCTTGTTTCTTTTCTTTTCTTTTTTTATTAATCATTTTATTTGTTTACATTTCAAATGTTATCCCCCTTCCAGGTCTTTCCTCCAGCAACCCCCTCCCCCTTTCCACCCTCCTTCCCCTCTACCTCTACCCACCTACCCTCAGCCCTCTAGCATTAATGGATGGAACTAGAAAATATCATCTTGAATGAGGTCTTGTTTCTTTTAAAAGATTTATTTATTTTGTGTATGGATGCTTCGTCCACATGTATGTCTTGTACCATATATGTACATTCTCATCAGAGGTCAGAAGAGGGTGTCAGATCCTTTGGGATCGGAGTTACACATTGTTTCAAATCACCACTTGGGTGCTGTAATCCAACCTGCTTACACATTGTTTCAAATCACCACTTGGGTGCTGTAATCCAACCTGCTTGGAAGAGCAACCAATGCTCTTAACTGCAGAGTCATTACGCCAGCCAAGTCTTGTCTTTTAAAACAGGATTGATCTGTAATAAATATAAATATTTCTGTAATATGTAATTACTCAGGAATATTGGAGGGGAGCGTGTCATCTATGTGAAGGTTTAGAAGTGACCCAGCCATTGAGCTGTTTAAGGCATATTAAAATTGGAGGCTTTACTTGTCTTTTATTCGAAAACCCAGAACATTGGGGCAGGTATGCAGGAGTGCTGCCACCACCACAGGAATGATTGAATAGACTTATTTGGGTTCAATAACACGATACAATATAATCACTTAATTACAGATATCCTAATGAAGTCAATTGGGCCAGTAATACTCTCTATAGCAAAAGAAAAATATGATTTTTGGAGGGGAGAAAACCGTTATAATTCTTGTCTTCATTAATCTTTTTAAGACAGTCTGTAACCTTTTGGCTGGCTTGGAGCTTGCTATGTAGATAATACTGGCTTCTGACTCACAGAGATTCTTCTGCCTCTGCCTTCAGCCTTCATAAATCTTGAAAAATTACTATCTTCTAAGAGCTTGACAACTTTGAAAAGTACAGGCCAGTAATTTTGTAGATTCTCCCTCAATAATGGTTATGTCTGCTGCCCTACAATATTAAGTTAATATATAAAATTTGGGTATTAACAATTTTAAAAAGTTGAGTGGTGTTTTTCCTAGCACTTCATTGCTAGTCCCGTGATGTTCATTTCTTTTCACTTGCTTGCCTACCTAGCATTATTAATTACTTTCAGGCTGATGGGAAGTCACTATGCTCCTGCCTCAGGCTCCCAGTGTTGGAATTATATCTGAGTAAGCCTGTGTCTGGTTCACTTGTCCTGTTTCTGAAATAATTTAGCTTTTTTTCCCCAAGTAGTGAATTATCAAACCAGAGCCTGGTACAGTTCTAACCCTGGTGAAATTTATTTTCACCAACACAGGGTGATATCTTCCATATTTTTCTATACTAACATTTTCCCTTTGTAATAAGAAATATTTTGTGGAGACATTATAACATCTTAAAGGTCGTTTCTCGGCATACTAATGCTCCCTAGTTTGGCAGCTAAAGTAAGGAGTTAGGATTTTGGGGATCATGCGGTACCCAGCTTTTATCCATTATGTTAGCATGGCGTGCCAAGTATCGTAGCCTTATCCGTATTAATTTTCTATTCAGTAGTTAGTTGAGGTATTTCTTATCTCATATTCCTCTTTTCCAGAAGCTCATGTCATGGCTTACAGTTCCAGCATCCGCCAGTGCCTAACATAACAAGCGCTTGAAAAATTACGTGTTTGAAATAGTGGCTTGGGGAAGATATTACGGGAGATCATAAAGGCCACAGCAGTCTGGGCGTTTCGTGTTTTTAATTTTTTTTTTAATGTGTAAATCTTCTAAAGGGAAGTAGGGGTGAAAGCTGTGGAGACCTCCCGCGCCCGCCACCTCTTTGTCCGCAAGACGGTGGCTTCCTTTGGGTGGGGAGGTAGGTGGGGCGGGAAATCTAAAACCGAACTCGCAGCTTCCGTCACTCCCCGTGGGCGGTGCTCCCCTTTGACCCCTCGCTCGCGAGCTACACATCCGGGCCACTGTTACTAGCGAGGGGAAGATGGCGGCCGCGACTGTGGTGGTTCCCGCAGAGTGGATAAAGAACTGGGAGAAATCAGGGAGAGGCGAATTGTGAGTGTTCCGGCTGGGGGAAGGCGCCGGGCGCCCTGAGGTCGGGGCGCTGGGCGCTTTCGGAAGTGGGGTTCAGGGGCCGGGGGCAGCGGCGCCCCCTCCCCCACCCGGGCGGCGATTGAGGATGGTTGGTTGGTCAGGAGTTTCGAACTGCCAGAGGAGCAGAGCCGGTAGCCGCCGCCGGCCGCCGCCGAGTGTCTCCCTTCCCCCGACCTCCCCGAAAGCCCCGTGGTCCCCCCGGAGCCCCGCTTCCTTTTGGTCTCTTCAGCAGAACTTCCGTCTCGTCCCCTCAGGTCCCCCTGTGCTCCTGCCCTGTCTCTTTTTGTCTGTCTCGCTTGTTTGGCCTCAGCTCACTCACTGGGCTCCTTTCCTCTCCGTGGGTTCGCAGCCGGGGCTGTTTGGGTCCACACTTGCCATTTCTCTCTCTGTCCCGTTTTTCTCTCACTCCGTACCTAAGGCGACTCCCGCAGTTTGGCGCCCGGCCTCTCCTGTGCCCGAAGTCTTAGGAGGGCGAACTGTCCCGAACTCTCTCCGGTCCTCGCCGCCAGTGGCAGAGGAGCACGGGGCGTTGGGGACAGCCAGGCTTGGCACCTCTGCTTTCTCAGGGAGCGTCAGCTTGCGCTGCCCTGGCCCTGCGGTCCTCGGGAAAGTGTGGCAGGGATTGCCGCTTTTTGCCAAGTCCCTACCGGCATGTCACCTCAGAGTGGTTTCGGGATGGGATTCAACTTTTCCTGGGAAAATGTTTATGAAACGCCTGGAACTGCAGCTAGTTCTTGCCCTCCTGGAAGCTTTTCTAGTACTTTAGGATGTTCTGTTTCCTTTAAGTTGTAAACTTATTTTGTACCCCTCTCTGGTAATTTCCCAGAGTAGCGACTTTCTCGTCCCCAGTAGCCACCCCACCCCCACTCCCCGTTTAAGTGGCAAAATTAAGCACTGATGTGAAAAAAAGTTTAATTTCTTCTGAGTCGCTCTGGAAGCTTAGCAGTCAATCCTGTGTGAGATTAACTCTCCTTAGCTGCTTCAGTTGTCTCCCTCCACCCTCCCACACTCCAGTCCAGTATCAGGTTCCCAGTTGCTCGCGGGAAGATAGGCATCTTTAAAACTTTGTTACTTCAAAGAAACACAGTACACCAATTGCTGGATAGTGCTCTTGTAACGTGACTTACTCCCACAGACAACTAACTCTCTTTGCTGTTCTGTGAAACGTAACAGCATGAGTCCTGCAATTGGATTGTCTGAGTAAGTGGCTAGCTTAGCCCACTTAACTAGCAGAGTGACCTTGGAAAAATTCTTAACCACTTGGACCGTTTCCCCTTGAGTAAATTGGGAATAATAAACGCTCTACTCAAAGGATTGTTGTGAAGAGTAAATGTCTGTGAAGCACTTGGCTTATAGTAAGTGCTCAAGAGATAGCTATTAAAAGTAATATTAGTCCAGCTTTTAGATATTTAAACTTCTCTGGACATCTCTTGCACATGCAGGCTCTACCTCTTTACTTAGCAATTAATTGACCTCTGACATCATGCATATTTACTTTTGTATGCTAATGAGTTGAGAGGCCCTTGAAGAAAAGTCATGGCATCTCATTTCTTTTTGGCACAACATGTCCTCCAGCATATACTTATAGTACCTTAGTGTCTTGCTAACTCACAGGTATGTCTCATATAGAAGAGAAGCATTCGTTTTTAAGTTTTTATCTATCAGGTGCCCTGAGTGCTGGGAAGGCAGGATGGGAAGCAACTCAACTCACCCATTCCAGATTTGAGGGTGATCTTCTCCAAACAATTCAGTTCATCATTATTCAATATCTAAAGCCTATTCATTTAGGAACTATCATGTTTGTGGGCTGCTCACCTTCCTTCTTCTGGATGGATTTCAGTGTGTGTGTGTGTGAGGGGGGGCAGGGTAGCATGTGCTCCATCAGTGAGCTACATCCACAGGCATAGCTAGTTGTTTTTTTTTTTTTAACAGTTTAATGTTTTTACTTCCACCTTAGAATGAGTATTAGGAATAGGAGGAGGAGCTTTGCTTAACTTCTGACTGGCAATAGGTGGAGAAAAACTAAGTGATGTATGAAGCCAAGAATATAAAGTGGAATTTTGAGTTTATGTATGTTTACATGATCCATGCTACCTGATGTTAAAAGAGCTACTTAAAAACTGTACTTAGGATCTCATGTGTGTATTTATTGTATAGCTTGTGGAATGTGGTTTGAACGACAGTAGTTCCAAATTAGTGTGATAGTTTAATGATTATATAAATATATATATAATTTCTGTTACTATATCAAGAGAACTTATCTCTTTTGAGATGACCTTGTAGCTTATACTGACCTTGACTTTACAATCATCTGGGTGCTAAGGTTATAGGCATGTCCCACTATACTAGCTGAGAATTTACAGTTAGATGGCACAGCATGGTGTGGTGGCTCACATCTATAATCCTAGCACTTGGAAGGATGGAGGAGTCCCAGGAGTTTGACATCAGCAGGGGCTACACAGTTAAATTTTGTTTGAAACAAAACAATAAAAGGCAAAAGAAAATTAAACAAAGCCACAAGGCCTTGAGAGATGTCTGGGGTGGGGAGTTAGGAACATTTACTGATTTCAGTTCTCAGGACCCACATCTGATGGCTTATGGTCTCCTGTAACTCTAGCTCCAGGGGATCTAAAACCTCTGGTCTCATAGGCACCTGCACACACACACACACACACACACACACACATATACACACACCAAACACACCAAACACATACATACAGACACACATACAATTAAAACATATCTAAAAAAAAATCCAAAAACTGAAGCTATTTAATATAATGAAATATTCTAAGTTTTGCCTTTCTGGTGAATGAATCTAGAGGCTTTATACATACTAAGCAAGTACTACTACTGAACTGTATCTTCAGTCCTTTACCAAATTATTTACATTAGCATACAAAGTAACACATTTTATTATGGCAGTTTCACACACGTGTCATACTTTAATTTGCTGGTTTCCTTCCTAGTGCTTTCCTTTACCCACTTCTTGCTTGCCCTTTTCTTCTAACTAGTGCTGCCATTGTAGTTTTCTTTCTTTTTCCTCTCTTTTCTTTTCTTTTCTTTTCTTTTCTTTTCTTTTCTTTTCTTTTCTTTTCTTTTCTTTTCTTTTCTTTTCCCTCTTTTCTTTTTTTTTCTTGGACTCTGTAGTCATGGCTGGCCTGGAATTCACTTTGTTGAGCAGGCTAGAAAATGCTGGGATTAAAGACATACATACACCACCATGGCTGACCTTCATTACCTACTCTTAACCTACCCTTTTCTTTCCTTTGAATTCTCTCCTCCTCCCTCATTGTACCTTTCTATTTTCATGACTTACACATATGTATATGTACACTTAAAAATGTGGTATTAGTCTTGCTTAAAATAATAATTTTCTGTTTTATCTGTTTTCCTGTAAATGTAATGATTTTGTTTTCCTTTATGCCTAGTCCATTTTGTTGTCACCTCCTCCTCCTCCTCTTCTTCCTCCTCTTCCTCCTCCTCTTCCTCCTCCTCTTCCTCCTCCTAATCCTCCTCCTCTTCTTCTTCCTCCCCCTCCTTCTCCTCCTCCTCTTTTCTTCTTTTGGGTTCTCTGTGTAGCTCTAGCTGTCCTGGTCTGCCAACCAAATGCTGGGATTAAAAGTGTGTCCCCACCACAGTCAGGCTTCCTTTTTTAAAGACAGTGTCTCATGTATCCCAAGCTGAACTGCAGTATAACTGAGAATGACCTTGAATTTATGATCTTTCCTCTATTACCCAAGTGCTGGAAAGTCCTAGAAAGGCATACCACACCTGGTTTATTCAGTCCTGGGGATTGAACCCAGGGCATGAGGCATGCTAAGGCAAGCACTGTACCAACAGAGTTACATCCTTAGCCCTTTAATTTTCAATTTTGAGACAGGATCTTGTTCAATTGTCCAGGCCAGCATTGAACATGAACTCATCCCATTCCAGTCTGTCAAGTTGCTGAGATTGTAGGCCTGCACTGTCAGTTCCTGCCATATTGAAATATTTTAAACAATTATATTTAAATATTGTAAACACATCACCATCCTCTACTTTGTTTTCATTTATTTGACTTTTCCTTATGTACAAACTTTGTTTCATATAGCTTAATTTTAGAGGTTTTAAAAAATCATGTTACAGATATTAGCATTTTCATTTCATTAAAACAAATAGCATTGTAAATATATTACAAAAAATTCTTTGTTTGGAAAAAATGTCTTAAATATGAAATAGCAACTGGAAATGCTAAAAGTGAGGGTAGAGTGAATACATTTGGTTTTTGGAGTGTGGCCATATGTAAAATTATTTCTTAGGTGAGTTTTCCCTTTTCATTTAATAATTTTAAATGTTTTTGGTTTTTAGAGATAAAGTCTTATGTAGCCCAGGCTGATCTGGAACTTACTTTGTAGTTCAGGGTGACCTTGAATTCATTATCTTCCTGCTTTGACCTCCTCACTGTTGGGATCTCAGGCTTGTACCACAAAGGCTAGCTGATTATTCATTTATAAAAGAGCAACAAGTGTTCTCCAGACCTGAATTTTTTTTTCAAGTATGTGTTGTGTTTCATGAGATTCCCAAGTTTGTATTGTTTGTAACATCGTAGCACTATATAGCTATTGTGAGAGTTACAGTGTCTGTAGTAATAAAAGCAGCATGACTGGTGAGAATAAGCTCAGAGGTAAAGCAGTTTGCATAGTGTAGCTGGTCTTTGCTATTTTCTGAGTTCTTCTTTTTCTCACCCTTTAACCCCACGGTTTCACCTCCTAACACTAGTTAGAGGAGGAACAAGGATAGAGGGGAGAGGAGGAAGAGGAAGAGGAGGAGGAGGGAGAAAGATCCCTGAATCTAGTCCTTTGTTTCTTCTTTGACCACACAGCTACTAACAAACTGTGCAACAAACCCCCATCACTCTTCTGGGGGATGGGTCCTCGAATTTATGTACCCCCTGTAAAGTTCCCAGAATTCCAAATGCCACACAATGGCAGAAATTATCTGCAGCTGGCAAAGCCGTTTCTTCTAGAATACAAGGCAAATCATGGTCACCTGCTGTAGACAGTCTGAAGCAACCCCACATCCCTTCATGTGGGATTAAGACAAAAGCACATTCTTATAATATTTCTGTATTTTTTAAAAGAAACCAAAATTCCAGAATTCTCAAAAATGTCACTGTAGCATAGCATGCTCTGAGTTCCCTCATCTTCAGCACTGAAAAAAGAAACAGAAAAATGAAAAATGAAAAACAAAACCACAAACTGTATAGGGCATTTTATAATTTTCAAGGAAGTAAATTCTTTTTTTTAGTGAAATATTCCTTAATTTTTTTAATTCCTGGTACTAGTACCACAATTTTCAGGGCAGTATATCTGATGTAATGAAAAGAACAGTGCTAGGGCTGAGACATTAGGAACGAACATCAAATTCACATTCTACTGCATTAATCAATAGTTGCTCTCCCCCCCAAACTGGGCCTCTGTTTGGGGGAGGGGGAAGAAAGGTTGCCTATTTAAGCTGCTACTAGGAACTTTTGGCTATAGATCATCATTGCTTCTGTCTCAGACTTTCACTTCCTGTCTCAAAGTAACCTGCAGTTCCCCTGACAACTCCTTTCCAGCTAATAAGTGTAGGCCTTTTCTGGTGTCTTTAAAAAGGACAAAACAAAACAAAACAAAACAAAAACAACCCTCCCAAAAACCTCCTTTTACTGTATCCACACACCAGGGACTTTTAAAAATGTTTCTTTTATTTTTTGAGATTATATGATTACATCATTCTCCCTTCCCCTTTTCTCTTCAAACCCTCTGTATAACCTCTTGCCTTCTTTCAGATTTATGACTGACAGAGCTTTTAACAACAAATATTTGTGTATGTATGTATGCTAATGCATGCTAGGATGCAGGACAGAAGACATTTCTTGGTAATTGTTTTTTTTTTTCACCATGTGAGACCAGGGGATTGAATTCAGATCAACAGGCCCAATTGGCAGCAAGTGCCTTTACCCACTAATATACTTCTCTGACCCACCAAATATATTTTTAGATGATAAATTATATAACTGATAGGGCCAGAGAAAATGCTCAGTGTAAGAACATGTACTGCTCTTCCATAGGACCAGAGTTTCATTCCCATTGTCCATGTTGGGGTGACTCATAAGCAGTTACAAGTGGTAACTAGCTGCGTAGGAATCCATCACCTCTGGCATCCCCAGACACCTGTATATGACATGTACACACTCAAAGACACACATGCACATAATTAAGGGTAATCAAAGTAAATCTTTAGGTGCTGAAGAGCTATCTCAGCAGTTAAGAACATTTACTGCTCTTAGGACCTGGGTTTAACTGCCCCAAACTAGTTCTAGGAGATATGTCTTCTACCCTCTTTTAATTTTGCAGGTTCTAGTGTGTGTTCACATGGTGCACATATATACACTTTAAACACACATACATACACCAAAAAATTAAACAAATCTTTAAAAGATTATAAAACTTGTATCATGATTTTTTTTTTCCACAAGAGGTCTCCTGAAGGTTTTTATTGTTTTATTGATTCAGTTAGTAATTTGTAAGTATTGTTCAAGCTGGCCTAGAATGCCTAGTAATTCTCCTACTTCAGTGTGCTTGGTCTCCAGCCCCTGAAACTTGTGGGGTTTTTTTTTTTTTTTTGAGACAGGGTGTCATGTATTCTAGGCTGGCCTTGAACTGGCTGTGTAGCTAAGGATCTTGAATTTCTAATCTTATGCCTTCACTCCTCAAGGACAAGGATTCCATACAGACTGATGGTATCACACCTATTTTATGTGCCACTGTGGATCAAACCAAAGGCACAGAATACATTGGCAAGCGCTCTATGCACTGAACTACATTTCTGGTCCTGAAATCTTTCCTAATTTGATTTCATATTTTAACTTGTATTCATGAATTAAGTGCGAATCTTGGTCTGTTTTTCTGTTAAGAGAAATTCATTCTTCAGAACATGTTGATGCACCATTAGGAAGTTATTAAGTTACTACTTTGTTTGCTAAGTTATTTTATAATGCTGAAATAGAGAATTTGCCATTAATGAAACTGCTTTTCCCTATTTACAAGGGTAAAGCTTTTGTTAATTTGTCTTTTATGACATTTCTTGCTTTCTTCATAAGTTCATGTTTCTACAAGGTAAAATAGTTTTGTCCTCATATTTTTTTTTCTTTTGGTTTTTCACAGGGTTTCTCTGTGTAGCCCTGGCTGTTGGAACTCACTCTGTAGACCAGGCTGGCCTCGAACTCAGAAATCCACCTGCCTCTGCCTCCCAAGTGCTGGGATTAAAGGCGTGCGCCACCACTGCCCGGCTCGTCCTCATATTTTTGAGGGTAGTATTTTTGTTATAACATTGAAACTATTTAGCCTTTCTTGCTGTTTTGTTTTTAAAAACTAATTGAAGCACAGGTGAATATCAGTCTTTTATATGTGAAGCAAGCTTGCAAGCTGTGAGCACAAGTACTTCAGGTTTGTTTGTGTTTCCTTTTTGCTGAAAATGGGGAGTAATAATGAAAAGCTAAATATTCATGTTAAGAAGATTCACAATATACTTCTGAAATCATTAGAAGAACATAACTCATTCATTCACGTTTTCACAGATGTTTGACAGAAAGTATATTTCTGTGTTTGTCCTCGGGGAGTTGAGGCAGCATTTCCATAACAGCACAAAACTATTTGACAAGAGGAAAAACTGGTCAACTTAAAGATTAAGGGCATAAATTAATGCTGATGTTTGGACTGAGACAGAATATTTGAATATTTTTAAGGTCATATTATAATGGGCAAGTATTTGAAGTCCTTTTGTCTGTTATTGTCCTGTAATGTAGGTTAGTTTACCAGAAGTGTTTGACAGGGCAGTAAGATAGATGCAACATTCGGAACCAATTACTTTTAAGGATACTTGTGGGCCTACTGTTTGTGGATTGCTTCCAGAGGACATAGTTAAACGATGCTTGAAAAAAACTTTTGAGACAGGGTACTCCTATATCTACATCTGCCTTAATCTTTCCATCTTCTTGCCTCAGGTTCTAAGTGCTTGTTTTTGTTTTAAGTACACATATCTGTTATGCAAGTGAACTGCCTAAATATGATAACTCATTAATGATTTTTTTTTTTTTTTTTGGTTTTTTCGAGACAGGGTTTCTCTGTATAGCCCTTGCTGTCCTGGAACTCACTCTATAGACCAGGCTGACCTCGAACTCAGAAATCCACCTGCCTCTGCCTCCCAAGTGCTGGGATTAAAGGCGTGTGCCACCACTGCCTGGCTCATTAATGATTTTGTACACAATTTTAGCAAATCTTTGAGGTGATGACAATATTATCTGCAGGCTACTAAATGTGCTTGTGACTTAGTGACTGGCAATATAAAATGACATTTCAGTTATTTCTTAGTTATGTAATGATGAATGTACCATAGGTAGGAGTTCAGAACACTGACACAATCTCTCTTCAGTCATTGGAAGACTTATTGAAAAAGACGTGTGTTCCCACTGCTGAAAGTAGTAGAAGATAAAGCTGGTGGAAATTCGAGGGAACAAAGGCATTTGTAATAAGGAAGAATAAACCAATTTCAACACTCTCCCCCTTTGAGACAGGATTTTACTCTGTATTCCATACTGGTCTAGAACTTGTGGTAACCCTGCCTCAGTCTTTCAAGGGTTTGGGATTTCAATTGCATGAATTCCTACAGCTAGTTCCAATTTCTTTTTCTCTGTCCCTCCTATCCTTCCTTCAAGATATCATACATCCCAGGTACAAGCTTACTGATACAGTTCAAGTTGATTTTGATTTCTGATCTTTCTGCTACTATATCCCAAGCTCTGGAATACAGGTGTATGCCACTGTACCAGGTTTGTGTGCTGCTCGGAATCAAACCCACGGCTTATGTATGCTAGGTGGTCACTAGGCCATACCCTGAGCCCACAGTGAGCATTCAGTACATGTATACAAAGCTAAGTACACCCAATATATGGAAGTTGGAGGCATGGAGGATCAGTTCAGTGCCAGCTTGAACTGCATAGTGAGTTTTAAGTCATCTTGGGTTATGTGAACTTTTGCTTCAAGAACCAAAATCCCAAACCCCTCCAACAATAACACATGTATATAGTGTATAATCACCAGACCAGGGTAATTGGCATATCCATTACTTCAGATCATCCATTCTCAACCTTCCTAATGCTGTGACTCTTTAATGTAGTTGTTCATATTGTGGAGACCCCCAGCCATAATATTGTTTCATTGCTACTTCATACCTGATTTTGCTACTGTTACGAATCGTAATATAAATATCTTATATGCAGGATATCTAATATGCTACTCCCAAAGGGGTTTTGACCCACAGGTTGAGAACAGCTGCATCAGATGTTTATCCTTTGTGCTCAGAATACTTGAAAATCCTATCTACTGGCAACTTTTTTGAGACAGGTCTTTTTCCACTGAACCATCTTGCTAGCCCTGTCTAGTTGAATTTTTTAAATAGGTTGTGGGTGCTTAATAGTTTATAATGGAGATCTTCAATTTTTATATAGATTTAAGTAATTGTTTCACATTGGCCTTTTATTCTTAATTTTGAACATAATTGTATAGCGAGGATAGGTGTTACTTGAGATAGGAGAATCATAGTTTGTGGTTTGTCTGGGCTACAGAGTGAGTTCAAGGCTAGCTTAATAAACTTGTCCAGACTGTCCAAAGAAAAAAATAGAAGAGGGATAAGGGTCTATCTTATTGATAGAGTGCTTGCCTAGCACGTGCAAGGCCATAGGTTCGGCTACAGTAGTAAAACAGCAAAGAAAAAAAAATATAAGTGAATTGTGGACCAGAAAATGTTTATTGGGTTTTTCTAGCCAACAAATGGAATATTAAAATATATGATACTGAGGTAAGATGTAGGGATGTGGGTAACCTACAGTATAGATACTCTCTGTAAGTGATGGTATTGTGGCATCATATTAGCATAAGGTGGGGTAGATAGACAGAATCTATAAGCTTTTTTCTCTCAGTGCTGAGGATTGAACTCCAGGCTTTGCATATGCCAGGGACATGTTCAACCCACTCATAAATTGGACAGGAATGAAGGAGGTGCTGGCAGTAGTTGGAGGTGAGAAAGGGTAGAGTGGAATTGAGTAAATACAGTACTCATGAAATTGTCATAAAAGAAAGAAAGAAGCGCGTTGGTTCTCTTCATTTACTTTAAAATGTTGGTATGGCTGGCCATGATGGCCCATGTTTTTAATCATAGCACTCAGAAAGCAGTGACAGGCAGACCTCTGTGAGTTCAAAGACAGACTGGTGTACATAATGAATTCTAGGTCAGCCAAGGCTACATATTGAGATCCTATCTCAAAAAAAAAAAAAAAAGTTGACCCGTAGGATTTTTTTCTAAATTGTGAAATTGAACAAAAATATAGAGATGTGCCTAAATATTAACATGTAGAGCTTAGAGAACTGTATAACTCAAATGCAAGTCACATGCCTATAATTAACATTCAGAAGGTAAAACAAGAGAATCATGAATTTGAGGCCAGCCTCAGCTACATAATAGAAGTAGAGTCAAAAAAGCAAGCTAACAGCTACATGCATGGTAGGCACACATTTAATCCCAGCACTGAAGAGATGTGCAGATATCTGAATTCAAAACCAGCCTGGTCTATTGAGCAAGTTCTAGGCCAGCTAAGGTTGCATAGGAAGACCCAGTCTCAAAACAAAACAAAATGCAAACTTACAAACAAAACAGCAAAAACCAAAATGCATCTACCGCCTATTTTACATCCCCATCAGATAACATAACCTCTTTCTGATCTCTTCACCGCCTCTGTGGTAATCATTAATTTGACATTTATGTTTTGGTCCTCTGTATTCTACCTCATAAGTTCTGGGATTATAGGCATGTGTCATTATACTTGACTTTTAAAGTTAGGATCACATAGTAATGAGGACGGGAAGATTGGCCAAGCTGAGACAGGAGGATCAGGAATTTAAGGTTAGCCTGAGCAGCATGAAACCTTGTTTTAAAAACAACAGCAGCAAAACTTAGAAAAATGTCAGTGTGATTTGTGTGTACTTCACTGTAGCTTATATTTTCATTGAGTATCTTTTTAAATATATATTATTGGTCTTTAGAAGTTCTGGTTTTCCTTGTGAGGATCTTCTTTATATCTTTTTGTCTGTGTTTCCTACTTTTTCTTTGCTATCTTTGAGACACCCCATGTTGTTTGTGGGTTATATTGCATTTTTTGCAGGTACATGCATGTTCTTAGTACATATTCAGTCTTCAAACAGTGACCTCTAAACATTTTTTTTTTTGAGGTTAGGTCTTGAGTTTGTAGCCCTGGATGTCTTAGAACTCTATGTAACCTAGGCTGATCTCTAACCCACAGTAAATTTTCCTTCCTCAGCCGCCTATATGCTGGTATGTCCAGGAATGTGCTGTCATACCTAGCTAATAGTGATCTTTTTGATGTTTGTTTTTGAAATAAGGTCCGTTTTTGAAATTTTTTGAAATTTTGAAATTGTTTTTGAAATAGCCCAGGGTGATTAGCATCTGTGTCCACACTTGGACTGACTTAATGGTGACTCTTGATGAACAAAATGATTGATTTTACTATTGGCAAATTGATCCAGTAGTTGCTATACTGGCAACCTTTATGCTTAATGCCCCCCTCCCACTTTCTCATTCTTTGTTTTCGTCAGGCAGGGTTTCATGCTAGCCCAGATTTTCTTGGAACTCAAGACAGTCCTCCTGTCTCAGTCCTCTGAGTGTTGGAATAATCCGCCCCGACTCCAAGGTTAATGAAGTTGTCCTATATTATTTTGGGAACTTAATTTTCTTTTTGAAATGGGGTCTTGATCTGTAATCTACCCTGGAACCTTGATATGTAATCTGCTAGAATTCACTTCATAGGCCAGATTGGCCTCAACTTCAAGGTAGTCCTTCTGCCTCCACCTCAGGACTGAGGTGTATAGGTGTGAGGCATACATACACCCAGATCCTTTTCATTGTGAGTTAGCATTTAAAATCATTATTCTTTTGTGTATGTGAATGTGTGTGGCATATGTGTACGTGGTGTATGTGTGTGTGTTTTGTACATGCAATAGCATGTATGTGGTGGTCAGAGGAAATGTTCTCACTTTCCATTTTGTGTAGGTTCTCTCCTCTCCTTCTACCTTTGTGTAGGTTCCTTGGATTAAATTCAAATTCTCAGGCTTGGTGGCAAGCACCTTTATCTGGTAAGCCATCTTGCCAGCCCTTCATTTTTCAGACTTTTGTAGCTGGCATTGATTTTTATTGTGAGTTAGGGATTGTAATAGGTCATTGTGATTGAGGTTATGAAGAAAATCTAGTCTCACACAGCTAAATATCTGGCAAGGGCAGCACAATTGTACTAAGCTTCTTGGGTAATTATGTACATTATTGTTAGATATCATGTCAAAATTCTAATCTCAATCTCTCCCTTTCTCCTCTCTGTCTGTCTCTGTCTCTCTCTCTCTCTCTCCCTGTGTGTATTTTCTCCTTCCCCTTTCATGTGATTCCCAGAGATTGACCTCAGTTCCTATGTTTATCTATCATCTCAACTGGCCCTGCTTTTTATTTTATTATTTTTTTAAAGAGAGATTCTGTGTTTCCCAGGCTGGTTTAGAATTCAAGGGCTCAAGTGATCCTTTCTCCCTTTACCCCAGTTTAAATTACCTTGGTACCAGGTATGGTGGTGCAAAATTGTAAAGCCAGTACTCAGGAAGTGGAGGCAGGAGGACTGTGGCAAATTGCAAGTCAGCCTGGTCTATATAGTCAGCTAGGGCTGCATAGTGGGAGTCTGCCTTCTAACCCCCCAATCTCTAACAAAAAAGTAAAAGAAACCAAACCAGAAACCCCTAACTAAACTAGACCTCCCTCCCCCAAACCAAATACAAAGCAATGACATTTTGATACTTTGTAAATAAAATTCATTTGATTCTTTTTCATTTTGGAATGGATATTTTATCCACAGTTGTTTTTACAACATACAGTGGCCATTTGGAAAAAGTCTTTCACTGAATTATGCAACTCTTCCAGATATTGACAAACTTCATTGTATGGTATCAAATACACATTCCTTAGCGTCACCACCAAAGATGATCAGGGAAACCTCTGTGACAGTAGTCATTCCCATAGTGGCAGAAACAAGTTTTTCAAAATTATTTTATCATTGACAACAGATACTCTGTTTTCCTTGAAGTGACTAACTTGGTTCAACTTTTTAGTTGTTTCTCAAGTGGAAAAAATGGTGTTCTATAAAAACAAGATAGTTAAGTCTACAGTTAAAAACCACTGTCGTAGGCGTGTTGGTGACTACCTATAATCCCAGCACTTTGGCTGGTTGAGGTAAGAGAATTACATTGAATTAGAGGCTAGTCAAAGCTACATCATGAGTGTATTCAAACCCTAAATAAGAAGACCCTGTTTGAAAAACAAAGACATATTTACAAGTAGCTTTCATGCAGGCAACTGTTAATAATTTAACGTTGGCTAGGAATTGTTTATGCAAACTTCTAATTTTATGGGGGAATTTAAATGACATTTTAAAAAGTGACAGCACTGGATATGGTATTGCATACTTGGAATCTCAGTGCTTGTGGCACTGAGGTAGGAGGATCAAGTGTGCCAGGCTAGCCTGGGCTGCATGATGAGATTCTGTGTCTGCCAAACAAAAAAGCTAGGCCAGCACTCTGGAGGCAGAGCCACTGGGATGTATAGTAAGATTGTGTCTCAAAAAAAACCAAACCAAACCACCACCACCACAACAAAACCCCAACCAACCACCCCCCCAAACCCCACATATTTCAGAGCTCAGACATATTTTTTGTTGGTTCTGGAGATTGAACCCAGGGCCTTATGCATGCTAAGAAGTGGTTTACCACTGGACTATACACCAGTCCTGTATTTTGGATTTACATAAATTAGAAATTAATACATTTTTGGTGCTAGGGATTCTATTCATAAACAATAATATTCTGTGTTTCAGCTATGCTGAAAGATGATGGTCGAGATATTAGAGTTGATTTCTTTTCTTTTTTTTGTCTAGCATGTCTACTAAGCATCTGAGTTGGAAAATCCAGTAGCAGTTGTAAACATGTTTGGTGTAGAGATGAAATTGGAGGTAGATACACTTAGGAGTTACTGCCTTAGAAGTGAGTAAGATCACCCAGTGTGTATGGGGGAGAAAGTGGTGCTACTAAGAGCAAAAGCAATCAAATATAAGGACAAATGCACTTGCAAGCCTAAGAGTGATTCCACTGAAAAGGAGAGGGAGGAAAGGAGGGAAGAGGATTAGGATATCCCTAAGCTGAGATTGGAAATGTTCCAAAGTTTGAAACTTCTTGAGTACTGAGATACCACCAGTAGAAACTTCCACCCATTACTGACAGGCTGAAAGAGCACAGCTTAAGAACATGATTTAGTGTCTCCAAGGAAAACAAGACCCTGTTAGTCCCTTTCAGATACAATAACACCTTTTCTGAGCATGTCCAGGTTCTCACTTGCAAGTCTGCCTGCTAAGTAATAAGATGACGTATGTGTTGTCACTGTACAGTAAACTGTTGAGTGCATAAAGTTAAAAAATTTATAAGATTAGCAGTTGATAGCACTTAATTGCTCTTTTAGAGGACCTGAGTTCAGGTCTTGGGACTTATGTTGGGCAGCTCATAGCTGCCTGCCTGTAAATCCAGCTCCAGGGGATCTGACACCTTGTGTCCTCCACAGGCACCTGAATAAGGTATAAACTAATACAAATATACAC
The DNA here is from genome assembly GCA_028551405.1 of Uromys caudimaculatus. NCBI lineage: Eukaryota > Metazoa > Chordata > Mammalia > Rodentia > Muridae > Uromys > Uromys caudimaculatus. The sequence goes on along the minus strand of CM052722.1, from coordinate 89,063,703 downwards.
ACATACATGTAAACAAATCTTTATGTGTAAGGTATATATGAAACAAAATACATTTTGTGTTATGTTTTAGTCCTCAGACATCTTAGGTACGTAAAAATATTTTGAACAGAAATATGAAAAAATTAAATTCTGGGATAGTTTTCATTCTAAGCATTGTGGATAAGGGATACTCTTCCCCATAGTGTATTAATTCATATCCTGTGGGATGCCCCTTTTGGTGTTTTGATTGTTTTGTTTTTGCTTTGGGTTGCACAAATGTTTTCTTGTTTGCAGTTTAGTAGTCACCAACTCTTTGTCAGTTTTGTTTCAACTATATTTCCCTTTAATTATTTTATTGTTTTGTCTTTGTAGTATATAGCATGTTATCTATAGTGTTATATTGAAGATGAGAATGCAGTATTTCTTTGACATTCTGATTTTATTTTCTCCGGCTGGTGTATTATTTCATCAGTAGCTGGGACATAATGCTTTTAGTCGGTTTCCATGGTGTGAAAAGCCACTGACAGATGGTGATTTTTTTATTAGGGATCTTAAAATGAAGATGTTCTAATTCTATCATTATTGGCATATATTATTGTATAAAAGAATGGGTTTCATTATGATCTTTTCATTTCTGTGTACAATTTACTATGGTCATATCCAACCCTAATCATTCCCTCTTCTCTCTGCCTGCCCTCCCAGAGCTCCTTTTATGTTTTACCCTTTGTCAAAAAAAGAGGGAGAAATTAGATTTCTCATCTACCATCGCCTCTGTTAGCTGAAATAGTTCAAATAGGAGACATTTTATTTGAGATAGGGTTTCAAATTTACTATGGTAGCAGAGGCTGATTTTCCTTTCTTTACCTCCTAAATCCTAGGATTACAAACGTGCATCACTTTGTCAAATAGAGACAGTTCTTATTTACTATTGAGTTACCCAATGTTTATAAGGAAAGGCAGCAAAAAATTTTATGTAAAAAATGATTTGCCAATTTTTAGAAAGATGGGTTGAATGACCTTTAGTTCTGATGGGTTAGAAGGTTTTGTCATGATCATAGCTATTTAAATACGTCAGGGACGTTTCTATATATATTTTTAGGAGATAAAACTTGTTCCTTAGGAATCAACTGTTTTTACAATTGGAAATTGATAGTTTTTTGTTTGTTTGTTTTTTTAAATTCTAGTTTGCATTTATGCCGGATTCTCAGTGAAAATAAAAGCCATGACAGTTCGAGCTACAGAGGTATGATTTTAAAAGTATCATAGCTATCGTTTTTAGTTTGTTTAAAATTATAAATCTTTATTTGATCTTATGTATGAAAACCAAAGGTATAAGAGTGCATATATTTAAGACCTTAGAGTCAGTAAGAAAACTGTAGTTACAGTAAGACTATACATATTGGATACACACATTATTTCATCTGTCTTATTTTTATAATTGTTTGTACATTTGTTTAAATTTCTGAAGTTAGCTGTACCAGTCATAAATGTGAGAGAAAGCTATCCTGGAAAGAAAAACTGTTTTGGTCATATTTGCACTAGAAAATTTCCACCAACCCAGTTCAGTGTTTTTGCTCAAGCTGCTTGTGTTCAGGTGGTATCTGGGGAGCTTGTTAAAGGCAGTTGTCATGGAAAATATAAGCAAAGGAGTGTTTGCTGCATACACAGATAGGATATATTAAGTAAAAATGTTCCATAATTAAGCAGGATGTAGATTTTACTTTTTGTTTAGCTTTCATTAATTTAAATCTAGGAACATGGATTTGGCAAAAGACAAGCCAAAATAAAAGCAATTGTGCCTGATTTATAATGTTTTTATTTATACCTTTTATTGAAGATAATCCTGTACTTTTTTTTGGTATAAAATCAGTATTTTTATAACTAATAGTCTATAGTTACATGGCATTGTGAATAGATGATTAAGAATAGTGTTTTTCTTATAGAAAAACTTACTTTGGTTTTATTAAAAATTGTATTACCTTAATTTGAGAGAATATGTTTATTAGTTGGAACATTTGGAGGCTTGAGGGGAAAGTATTCTTAACAAATGAAACACCAAGTTTTGGTTTCTGTTATTTTAGGAAGCTCTGTTTTAAGACTTAAGATCTCAGCTGGGTTTGGTGGCACATTCCTGTAATCCTAGAACTTTGGTTGCTAAGATGAGGATTGTGATTTCAAAGCCAGCCTGGGCTATGAACTAGGCTAATCTGAGCTGTATAGTAGAACCCTATCTCAAAAACAACCAACCAAATAGCAAACAAAAAAGTCAAAAAGTCTTTTAATGTGTCTAGCATGACACCCACAAATACTAGATTTTTATCTTGTTTATAAAGTCATATAATTGGGCTGTATAAATGTATAGCCCAGCAGCAGAGCACTGCCCAAGCAAACCAGAAGCCCCATTTTAAAAAAAGAATTATTATTTATTTTATGTATGTGAGTATACTGTTGCTCTCTTCAGACACACCAGAAGAGAGCATCAGATCCCATTACAGATGGCTGTGAGCCACCATGTGGTTGCTGGGAATTGAACTCAGGACCTCTGGAAAAGTAGTCAGTGCTCTTAACCGCTGAGCCATCTCTCCCAATTTTTTGTTTCAGTATTCCACTAAAATCTGTATGATCACTTATAATGACTTTCAAGTAATACATACAATACACATTTGTTTTGCCTAAGTAAAGTTGACTGCTGGAAATTTAGGAAAGTATAAAAGTATTCATATATGTATATGTGTATAAAATTCTCTCATACATTACATCCCAACCACAGTTTCCTCTGCCTCCATTCCTCCCAGTTCCCCCTGCCACCCACCTTCCCTCTCCCCTAGATCTACTCCTCCTCTGTCTCCTTTCCAAAAAAAAAAAAAAAAAACCACCACCATCAGGTTCCCAGGGATATCTACTGAATGTGAACATGGCCTAACAAGCTATAATAGGACTGTGTATAAACCTTCATATCATAGCTAAAAGTGGCAGTCCAGTAGGAGGAAAAGGGTTCTAAGCACAGGCAAAAGAATGTATCAGAGACACATTCTACTCCTACTGTTGGGAGTCCCATAAGAACACCAAGATACGTAACCATAATGTATTTGCAGAGGACCTAGCTCATCAGACCCATATAGGGTCTACGTTTGTTGCTTCAGTCTCTGTGAGTCTCTGTGAGCCTTGCTTAGTTGCTTCTGTGGGTTGTGTTCTTGTTGTATCCTCATTCCCTCTGGCTCCTACAATTCTTCCTCTTCTTCCTCAGGAGTTCCTGAGCTCTGCTTTATATTGGCTATGGGTCTTTGCATCTGCTCCCATCAGTTGCTAGATGACAATTGGGCTAGGCATCGATCTATGAGTATAGCAAAATATCATTAGGAATAATTTCATTGATTTTTTTTGTTTGTTTCTTGCCAGTTGTGTTTGGTTTTGTCGTTGGTCTCTGGGTTGTTCTGCCTCTGTTTCCTCACCATCCAGGCTGTATCAGGCACGGGCTCCCTCTCATGTGGGCCTCAAGCTGAACCAGTCTACGGTTGGTCATTCCCACAAGTTCTGTGCCACCATTGCTCCAGCACATCTTGCAGGCAGAACAGATTATAGGTTAAAGGTTTTGTTAAAGGATTGGTGGTGAGTCCCACTGCTAACCTTGCCTGATTATAAAAAATTCTGGTTCTGGAAATGCAGAGGCAGGAGGATTGAGAGTTTGAAATCACCCTGGGATACATTGTGAGACCCTTCCTCCAAAAAAGAAAGCACTCCCAAACCACTGGATTACTTATTTTTTTCTTCTCCATGCTTATTAGTTTTAGACTTATTTAATTTTGATCTTGTTTGATTGAAAATTTATATGTATAAGTTAATGTGTTACTACTCTCAGTTTTGAATGACTGCATGGGTCCTTAAAAGTATATGATTATAGTTCATTTACTTGTTGTTTTGGTTTACACATGAATCAAAAATAGTTACGGCTGTGGCCTTATTGGCTGAATAACCATTATTCTCCTATTTTTCCTCTTTCTTCCTTAACATATAGACCCATTGGTTAATCTCTGCCAGTAGCCCAGCTTTGGTGGAAGGTCCTATTTGGTGGTTTGTGGAGGAAACTGACCTAATACATCTTTAGAATCTCCTTTGTTTTGTCTTAGATTTAGTATGGGTGGTATTCTCTCTTACATATCCCTTGTTATACCTTGGAATTAATTTCATTTAAGGCACACAATTTACATTGTGCATAGTGTTTGTTCACTTTTAAAGTTTTCTCTGCTTTTTAGCAATGAAACGATAGTGTTGGCTAGAGAGATGGTTCAGCAGTTAAGAGCTCATACTGCTCCTTTGAAAGGACCTGACATCAAACACTTACATGCAAGTATCCCTCTGTCTAGTTGCTATCCTTAAAATGTGAAGTATTTACTGAAATTTTTTCAAATATGAAGGTTGTATGTTTCCCTGCACATTGTGAATGTAAGTGTAAAGTTTTCCAACTCTGGCTAGCTTGGTAGTTTTAAAGCACCATTTTCTTAGTTAAGGTTTCTGCTGCTGTAACAAAACTCCATGACCAAAAGTAATTTGGAGAGGAAAGGGTTTTTCATTTTATAGCTTGTAGTCCATCATTGAAGGAAGTCAGAACAGGAACTCAGGACAGGAAGCTGGAAGCAGCAGAAGCCAATGTTGAAGTCATGCAGGAGTGCTTACAGCCTACTCCCTCCCTGCGTAGTATTTATCCTGCTTTCTTATAGCACCTAGGATTATCAGCCCAAGGGTCACAATGCCCACAGTGAACTGGGCCCTTCTACAGCAGTCCTCAAAAATCAATCACGAAAATGTACCACAGGCTTGCCCACAGGCCAGTCTGTTAGGGGGCATTTTCTCAGTCTTCCTAAATGATTCTAGTTTGTGTCAAATTAGCATAAAACTAGCTAGCACAATTGACCCCTTGTCAACTTGACACACAAGCACAGCATTGTTAGACCATAACATTTCTTGTTCATCCTCAAGATCTCATATTAATGTTAATATCACAATATAAACTATTCTAACCCTAAAAGTCTCAGTCTTTAAAAATTCAAACACTTTAGAAGTTCAGTCTCTTTAAAACAGCTAATGTCTCTTTCAGAATTCATGCATCTGTAAAATATTCAAATTCTCCAAAATATCCATAGACTCCAAAATATCAAGTCCTTCTAAAAACTCCAGTCACTTTGAAAATTCAGTCTCTTCAACTGTGTGTTCCTGTTAAAAAAAGTTACATAGATTTTTTTGGTTTTTTTTTTGTGTTTTTTTTTTTTACTCCAAGAGGAAATAACCAGGGCACAGTCAAAGCAAAGCAAAACCAAAGTTTAACAGTGAGCAGAGTTGTGCTTGATGTCTGGGACCTACTCCTTATCATCTGGGCACCAAAGGGCCTTGGCAGCAGCACTTCTGGCTTTGCCAGCCACAGCTCATCCAGCTAGTTTCCTAGGCTTGGACCAGCTCCACTCCATAGCTTCGCTGTCCTTGGCATTCATCTGGCTTCTCCAAAATGCTAGGGTCTCCTGCTATAACTAGGTTGCATCTTCACCACTGTCCTTTCACGTTCCCTTCAGGGACTCTGATATTGCCACAAGGCATGAAGCCTTGTCTCCATGACTGCTTTATTCCTTGGGACTTCTATTTCAGTTGAGGCTGTACAATCACCCATGGCCTGTCCTGGTCTCCCATGATGTCAAGCCTCAGCTGCTCTCCATGTCCTTTTCAGTCCTGGGATTTTCACTGCAGCGGAGGCCAGACTTTTACCAATGACCTCTCCTGGCCTCTCAAGAGTGTTGCTCTTCATAATTCTCTAATGCAGCAGTAATCAACCTGTGGGTCACCATTTCTTTATGGGTCAAACAACCCTTTCACAGGGGTCACATGTCCAGTATCCTGCATATAATACATGATTCATAACAGTACCAAAACCATAGTTATGAAGTAGCAATAAAAATAATGTTCTGGTTGGGGGTCACCACAACATGAAGAACTGTTTTAAGGGGTCTTAGCATTAGGAAGGTTGAGAACCACTGCTCTAATGTCTGTAATATCATTAGGAAACTTTTCAGAATTACTTAGTTCTTCTGCCAGCATGAGGTACAAACTTGGCCCCCTCTGGACCACGGCTTTTGTTTGCTGACTCCAAGGAAATATTTCCCAGATTTTGCCTCACTGATGCTGGTCTCTTCTTTCTTCTCTTTTGAGGCTGTGACTTTTTATTTATTTTTTATTAATTTTTTAATGACTTTATTTTATGTTCATTGGTGCTTTGCCTTTTTGTGTGTATGTATGAAGGTGTCAGATCCTCTGGAACTGGAGTTACAGACAGTTGTGAACTGTCATGTGGGTGCTGGGAATTGAACTTGGGTCCTCTAGAAAAAACAGCCAGTGCTCTTAACTGATAAGCCACCTCTCCAGCCCTGTGATAATTTTTCAGAAATAGAATATAATGGCATTTTCCAGGATCAATACAGTTGTAGTTGCCAGGATATAATGATGTTTGCAAGCTATTCAAGGTACACAAGATTAATTCTAAGACAAATTGTCCTATCAAGCTTACATACTTCCTTGATTTCTGAGGGAACATACAGAGAAGCACAAAGTGGCCTGAACCCATCACTGCCTGAGGGAGTGCATTAGTCTCCCAGGAACTGCAAGGCATATTGTGCTCCATGAACCATAGACTCTAACCTGAAAATCTATGAGTCATACTTCTCAGGCCAAGTCTGTGGTTCCCCTCCCTGCAAGTTAGCCCGATTAGAGTGGATAATAGTAGATCTTTGCTTTGTTAAAGGAGTTGCAGAAAAGAAAAATGTCCACGACTCCACATCCTACTTGAAACCACTCAAGTCACATAGTATTGTATGCAGGAAGGAAGGGAATCTCATGTCTCACATATTCTTGACTTGAAGAATAATTGATAATATGAAAATAATAGGCCTCATAGAATTTTTAGACATGATCACTATCTTTCTGTTGAAAGAAGGAAATATATAAGAAGATAGGGCTAATCTCAATACTTTCTCAGCCCACAACAGTCAATAAATCCACATTTTTTGTTTTAATTCCATTCATGTCTTCTGTTCCTTACTTTTTCTTTGCCTTTATTACATTTAAAAAAATTACTGATTCTTTGTGAATTACACATTGTGTAACCCAATCCCATTCATCTCCCAGTCCCCTCTATATCTGCTCTCTATCCTTGCAACCTCCTCCAAAAAGAAAACAAAAACTAAAAAATAAAAATTAAATGAACAAACCCCCAACATTTTGGTGTGGAAGCTTTGGTGTGTCACGCTGTGTCACATGGTATATTTACTTGCAAATGTTCATTGCAGTGATTTATTGGTCTGGTTCGAGGCCTCTGGCTTCTCCTATACCATCACTACTGGATTCTCACCACGATTGTTGCCCCGAGTCATGGAGATTCTGCAGCTTTGCTCTGTAGGACTGGTCCCTTCACATACTTCAGCATCTCATAGATGGGTTAGATGTTGGGGTGGGCCAACTCAAAGCTCTGGATCTGGGCCTGGCTGGTAGCTGAGATGATCAGCCCACTACTAGCTCTCATGTCCGAGCCTAGGTGAGGGGTGGAGCCAGCTCTCCTGAGTGCCACAGCTGGTGAGGGACAGAACTAGCTTTCCCGTGCTGAGCTTTTCTTAATCACCCCATATTTCTCTGCTCCAGCTAACAAGCATCAGTTGCCCTAGGTTCTGGTCTCTTGTTAATCACAGTTATCTCTTCCACTCTAGCTGACCTACAGATGATTAACACAAAATATCACACAAATGGCCCTGGTAGAGTCTTTGCTTCCCTTTGAAACATCAAAAGCCAAGCCACTATCATCTGCATTGCTTTCAACAGTCTTATCATTTAAGCTCCCTGATCTCTGAGCTCAGTGTCCTTTTCAGCTCAGATTGTAAATGTCAAAACACATGGTCAAATCTGTCATAGCAATACCTTATGATCTGATACCAATTTCTGTCTTAGTTAGGGTTTCTATTGCTATGATAAAATACCATGAAACCAAAGCAACTTGTATTTACCATTTCTTTAAATATAACAGAAGTTCATGGTCATTTAAAAATATTTACTTAGAAAAGTTATGAATTAGAATCTTTCTTGGCTACTTTGTAGATTGTAATTAGGCTCATTTTATATTTCATTTGTTCAGCAAAATGGCATGGGTAACTTTTCTCTGTTTTAATCTTCTGTGGTTAAGATTAGAATTCACAGAACTCCAGTGAACAGAATCAGCTGTTTTGTTCTTTTAGGCGATTTCTTTAAAAAGTCATGTGGATAATTTAAAATAAATAATATTTTGTATTTTGTAAGACATTTTGTTAGTGTAAGTGAAAAATATAAAATTGATCTCATTTCTACCATAGCAACAAGTGTTTTTCTTTGTTTATACGGCCTGTTTACTTTTGAACACAGTGAGGGTATGGTGTTTATAATCGCAGAATACTTAAAATAATAAAGTCTTCGTGAAGAATTGATATCATTATATTTGTTTAGAAAATGAATTTATGGACACATTTATTTTATGCTAAATAATATCTTTATTGTCTGATCTGGAACTTGATGTGTGTTCTGAGATTGACTGCAGATCTGTCTGTCTACCTCTAACTCCCAAGTGCTTGGATCACAGGCTACTATGCCCAGTTTTATGTCATGTAGGAAACAGAATACAGAGCTTCTTGCATGATAGGCAAGAACTTTGCCAACTGATTTATGTCAGTAACCCTCTATTAGTGTTTTCTTAGCACTCCTTGTTTTTCAACTTTTAATGATTGGAAGGGGAGAAATTATTATACAGAAATAAAGAAAAAATGACTTGAACGTGTTCAGTCAGCTAACTCCCCACTCAATAAAAGACTTTTTGTTGAGGAAATGAGGCAGCAGTAAGAGCATGGGTTACTTGTAGTTGACAATTCTCATAAAATAGCAATTTTTGTTTGTACATATGTATTTTTACTTATACATATGTCTTTATTTTTTTGAATTCTGATATAAATTGAAGAGAAAAAAATTTATAGATTTTGGAAGAAATTTCCTATCATGCTTAATTCTACTCCTTAGGTTTCATTGTAGCCCCAAGATTGAATTGAGTGTACTCTGAATACATTTAGACAAATCTGTGAAGGTGTCTAGTGGGGAAATGGTTAATTTTGTTTTATGTTGTTAGAGTACATGTACTCATTTGAAATATTTCTGAAGACACGGGGAAAATGCTTTACAATGTGTTAGTGGGTCAGGTGTGTTAGTACATGTCTGTAAATCCAGTACCTGGGACGTTGAGGCAGGATTGTCCTTCACAACTTAATGAGACATTGTCTAAAATTAAAAGTGGCTGGAGATGTAGCTTATTGATAGAGCACTTGCTTAGCACACATTAAGCTCCAGAACTACCAGAAAAGAAAAGGAAGTATTGAAGAAGGAATCAAAATATTAAATGATACACATAGTAAGTGTGTAAATATGTGAAATTTGTAGCCATGGAAAAAAGAGAGGGAAATGCTTAACCTTTAGTCATATTACAGTGGAGAACAAATGGTTAACTTTTCCTAAACCCATTAATGTTGTTTTTGTAGAAGTAAAATAAGCTCCTACAGTAAACTATTATAAATATGTGTTTTATTACTGATGTTTTATAATAATTGTGAGAAATAAGAAATAGATTTTCTAGGAGTTTGCTTTTCTTGTTAAAGATACCATCTTTACACTATGTCTTTTATGTTCAACAGATTTTCAACAAGCTCTCTATGAGTTGTCATACCATGTCATTAAAGGAAATTTAAAGCATGAACAGGCATCTAGTGTTCTTAATGACATTAGCGTAAGTATATATATTTAAAACAGTAATTGTTGCATAGCTTTTCACTTTTGCTACAAAGCTGTTTGAAGTGTATAACATGTATTTTGTCAAAATAATAGTTGTTTTAAAGGTAATATTGGTAAGCCATTTTTGCTCTACAGAAGTTGATATTTTAGTCTTTCTTTCTGGTTATAAGGAAGAAAAGGTTATAGAAACTGGGGTGAGCCAAACAGAAGCACTGGAGTGAAGTCACAGCCTTCTTAACTAATATTTTGACTCTAGAAATAAAGTATTTTCTTCAAATAATGTTACTTTTTGACAATTATGATTAAAATTTTCTTTTAAGAATTCAATTATTTAAGTTGTGGTTGCAACTCTGACATTCATTCGTTTGTATCTGCTTCCTACTTTTAGAAAACAACAGCTAGATTGTTTTTTCAAAACCTTTAAGTGTCTAATTCAATTTTACTTATATTTATTGGAGGATTAGGCTAGATTCAGAGCAGATACTTTCAAATGCAGATTCAGTATAGATTGCAAATGACTCATGCTGTTGGTGGTTTTGATAATTTGAACTGGAAGAGGGACATTAATTGTTAGGGTGTTTATTGTAAATTCATAATTTCAAGTGGTGTGCTATTCTGTTGTTAGGCTGGTCTTTTGATTTGTGTAAATTATTTGTTTAACTTTTCTAAAAAATATTGAGATGGTATTTGGGAATTTATGTGAATTTTCTGTATGTTTTATATTTCTGTAGTTCTTTTCTGTAGGAGTTTGGAATCTGCTTCATATGACTTTTGTGCTTTTCTTGGGTAGTTTTAATGGAAAGTTTAAGTTTAGCTGTTGTGATACTCCCCACCCCCCCAAGAACATTTGGCAGTACGAATTTTAATATATATTTCTCTTCCTTCCTGAAACCGTCTCCACTTAAGATAGTTCATACTGAAGTGGTATATTTCTTTGGAAAAACTCTTGCGTCTTTCTACTTCTGTTCTTTAATTAATCTGAATATTTGCATTCATAGCCCTTGAACAACTGATAGACCATTAAGATAATTTCATTCTGTAAATTGAGAGTTGATATAATTTTAGTCTGTATGCACAATGGACTATAATTATTTTTTCAGTTATGAAAATAGTCTAAACATTATGTATACTGTGTTTTTAGAAGTTAGTGTGTCCTTTATTTTGAATACGTCATTATATGTATATGCTTCTACACTGCACTGCCTTTGTTATGGCTTTTCCATACTAATATATATTTATCCAGTATCCTAACCACACAAATGGATTTATATGACCCCTAGCAGCTGCCAGCTTTTTTCTTTAGAATTTCTTTCTTACAGTCTCTGAAAATAAATGAATTTTAGGGTTGCTATAGTGCCAGCAAACTACTAATTACAGTAACTGAACTGTGATCCTTACTAATGGGAAATGGCTCTAAAATTGATCATGGAAGTAGCAAGAGGCAAATGTGGAATAATGCTGGTGCTTTCATCCAGAAACAAGATTTTGGGTCAGTTTTTTTCCCCCAAAAGCTATAAACAAAGAGTGAATAAAAAAATAAAAATAAAAATTGATAATTATTTTATCTTCACAGAATCTTGAATTATGGAATAATTGCTTTTATTTGATATAATTTTTAGATTTCTGGGTCTTACTGTGTATATGTAGCCCTAGCTAGCCAGGGGTTTGCAGACCATATTGACTTTGAAATCACAGAAGCCTGCCTGCCTCTGTCTTTCTATACTGGGATTAAAGGCCTGTACCACCACATCCAGCACAAGTACTTTCTTCTAACCGATGTTCTTATATTTAGGAAACTTACCTTGGAGAATTCTAATGTAGAGATGTTGGAGTTTAGTTGACTTCTAGTTGATTGATGAGAATTGTTTTGAAATAATAACACTTTTTCTGTGCTATTCTGGAACTGATTGTAACTCTCTTTTTATTGTAGGAATTCCGTGAGGATATGCCTTCTATCCTTGCTGACGTGTTTTGCATATTAGGTAGGTAGGGAATGTTTAGTTTGCATGTAATAACTTTGTGGTAAGTTCATGGTAAATGCTTTCTTTCAGGATTTTACAAATGTGCAAATTTTCTGCAAATCTTCAATCATCTTTAACTTTATACAGAATATAGTTTTGTAAATAAAGTGTTATCACAGTTACTTTATAAATTTTATAAATTAGCTTTACAGTATAATTTTTTGAGTCTTTGATAGTGTATATTTATATGTTTGAGCTAAATGGGCTAATTTTAAGTAAAAAAGTAAAGTTTTCTGACATTTGTGTGCATTTCTGCAATTTTAGTAACTACATCATGTCATTCAATGAGATTTCTCTGAATCTCAAACATTCTTAACTGTTGTTCCCTTTTGATTCTTAATTTTAAAATGAGTAAGATTAGTCAAAGTCATTAAAAGTACTTTTGTTTTGAGGATAAGAAATTTGTGTTGTATTTATCAGAAAAAGAATTCATATAAGACTTTTTTTTTCTCAAAAAAGGAATACTTCTTTGATTTCTAATTAAAGGTAGTATCTCTGAGGAAAACATGGATTTACAAATAATATGTTTCACCAATTTATTTGTCTAATTTTAGCTATTGATTAAATAACTGTGCATGGCTTCCCCATCAGTTTTGTGCTTTCTGTAACTTTGAGTCCTAACAGATAAATAACATTGCAAGGCTTATATTACCTTTAAAACAAGACTTGTCCTCTGAGGGTTTGTCAAGTTGGAGTACTTTAGTTTATTACTCTTAATTCCTAGGATTAGGTGAATTACTTAAATGGCCCATTGAGTATCTAGAGTTTGGTCTTAGCTAACATGAATTCCTATGTATGGTTTTTGAGAATGTTTCAGGTTTCAGTGGCACTTTTGGGAACAGGTTAAAATATGTGAGTGGGCCGGGCAGTGGTGGCGCACGCCTTTAATCCCAGCACTTGGGAGGCAGAGACAGGTGGATTTCTGAGTTCGAGGCCAGCCTGGTCTACAGAGTGAGTTCCGGGACAGCCAGGGCTACACAGAGAAACCCTGTCTCGAAAAACAAAACAAAACAAAAAAAAGAAAGAAAGAAAAAAGAAAAAAAATATGTGAGTGATAAATGTGAAAGACAGACCACTAATGAGTTGGCCATGTGTCCTAGCTTTTCCCCTCCTGGCAAAATCATTAATAGTGTCATCTTTGAGACTGAGCTGTCCTGGTTTGAATGATAAAGTACATCTTCATGGTATTTAATTGAGCGATTTATACAAAATGAAAAAAGGTACTTAATATTTTAAAATGATACTAACAAATATATTTAACACAAAACTAGTTCCAATGTAAAAACAACTTTTTTTCCACAAATTTTATATACAGGAAACCAATTTATAGGAGCTATTTTTGAAAGATGTTGTTCCTTAATAGTGTTGTCTTTCCTTAGTAGTCAGTAATCAGTAGCCTTTTCACCTATTCGAGTCTTCAAATCTAGTAGTTTTTTTTAAATTGACTTATTTTGTTAAAATATAGCTTTCCTTCATGTTTTTAGACAAATGAATTATTTCTACAGGTCATTGAATTTTACTGTAACATGGATACATTATGATGATATTTGGTTACTTTGGGGGAAATTTATTCTATACTACCCAACCCATTTTTACAGGCATGATTAGAATCCCATACTTGGATAAGACTATCCTTTATCTGCCCCCTCGTGCACACTCACTCTTGGCAGAAAAAAAAATGATACAAGGGTGACTCCGGAACAAGTAGAGAAATTAGGATTAAGAATGTGATCTAGGGCTCTAGAGATGGCCCAGAGCTTAAAAGAGTACAGGCTGCTCTTCCAGAGGTTCTAAGTTCAATTCCCAGTAATAAGATGACGGCTCACAATCATCTATAATGAGATCTGGTGCCCTCTTCTGATGTGCAGGCATACATGCTGACAGAATACTGTATAAATAATAAATAAATCAATCCTAAAACCAAAAAGAATGTGATCTAGCTGGCTGGGAAGATGGCTCAGTGGTTAATAGTACTGTTGCTCTTGCAGAGAACAGAGATTTCGTTCCCAGCACCCACATGGCAGCTCCTCATCCTTAGGTTCAATTGTAGAGGATCTTACCTCCATAGGTACCATGCTTGAATGTGGTAATATACATATACACAGTTAAAACTCATGCACATAAAATTAAATTAATCTTTAAAAAGAATGAGAGTTATGTGTAATAATGATGATGACACTAATAATATTATGGCGTAGGTGCCATTTTTGGAATACCTTTCATATTTTAGGCATCATGTTAAAACTTTTCATCTTATCTTTATAACAACTGTATGGTAGCTATGCAGATTGGCAAAATGAGGTTTAGCGAGATGGTTTTTTTGTCAAGGCAGTGCAGCTAGTAAGGCAGCCTTTGAACTTCAGTCCCTTTGACTCCAGAGCCCATGATCTTTTTACTATATCATGTTGTCTTTTGAATGTGTTAAGAGTAATAAGATAATATATTCCTATACTTTTCAGGTTAACACACCTTTAAAAAGACTAATCAATGAGGGTGAGGGAGCCTGAGTAACTTGAGAGGCTGATTCTGAAGTAACATGATGCACTGATGAGACCTTGGAGATGGGCCAGTTGGCTGGTGATGCAGAAGACAGGAGTAGAAGGAAGCTGAGGGCTTTTTAGAAAATCATAGGGGAAATTAAAAAAGAACGTACTAAGTGCTAATTAAGGATACAGGAGTAAAGTATGAGGAAATGTTTATTTGAATGGTGTTTTGACCTAGAAGAAAAATAATAATGAAAATAGAGAAAGTTTAATTGTGATAACTACTAAACTGAATGTTGAGACAGGTTAACAGATTTCCTGAGGTCCGGTTCAGTATTACTACCATAATCACAAGATGAGAGAACAGTACCTTGATCAGGTCAGGTAGCTAAGAGGACTTGAGCACCACATGCCTGAACTCAAGGACCTTAGTGATGTCATCTTAACAACTTTAGGACTCAGTGATGATAACTGGGAACCCCTGGAAAAAATTGAGATCAATTAAGTCTTGGAGAAAAACACTGTTAAAAAGTAGAGATTAACTGGGTTTGGGAGTATACGCTTCTAGTCCCAGCACTCTGGAGGCACAGGTAGGTGGATCTCTCTGAGCTTGAGGTCATCAGCCTGGTCTACATAGCAAGGTCCAGACTTGCCAGGGATAAATTGTGAAACCCCATGTCAGGAAAGAAAAGTTGAGATTTTATTTTAAGTTACATTGCATAAATCATACCCTCCATTTTCCCTGTTTTATTTTTTCCTGTGTGGTGTAGTGTATAGAACCCACGATCTCACAGATTCTAAGCAAGTACTTATACCACTAAGCCACACCCATTGCCCCTAAAATTTTCTTAATGTACTTGTGCTAACTTTGTGCTACAGTGGCTAGGATATGGGCAAATGGCAGTTGTCAAGAAGGAATAGTGAAGGGCCAGGAAAACATTTGATGTTAAGAGTGGTGTTTGATGATAAATCTTCTCTTTGGAATCTTAATGTTGACAGTACAATGTAAACTAAAGTAAAACTATGGTAAAGTTATATTATTTTGGAAGATCTACTTAGAGGTACTAGTTACTACTTCAATAAGACTGATGATGTTTATTGTACAGTCTAAATTACCAATTGACTTTAAAAATAAGTAACTCTAAGCAATCCGGTTATAGAAGCAAGAGGATCAGAAATTTAAGGTCATCGTGGCTATTTAGTGAGTTTGGCTATTTAGTGATTTGGTTGCAAGAGGCTGTCTCATAAGAAAAAAATAATCAGTTAAAGCAACAATCTGAAATCAACTTTTGTGTAATTTTGCTAATTTTATTTGAAAAGTTTGATGTTTGGCATTTTGCGTTCATTGTTTTATTTTTTTCCACACCTCAGATCTAAGCTTGAATAAGTTTTCTGAACATTTTTCTAAAGCCGAGGGAAGTTTGTGTCTTTACATATTTCAGTAGGAATAAAATGCCAACATTGAGTATTTTTATTTAGTGACTAGAATTAGTCAAAATAGGATTTAAAATACACCTTTTAATACTGACTTTTCATAAACTTGGTGGCATTAGACTTCTCAGCCTGAAGTTCATAGCAAGTTGAAGACAAGCCTGTGCTACATAATGAGACCATTTTGTTATAAAAATCAACAGCAACAACAGTAACAACAAAACCCCAAGACTGAGAAGCTGGCTTAGTGGATAAAGCCTTTGCATGAGAATTAGAGTTTGGATCCCTAGGACCCACAAGAAAGCAGAGTAAGGGCCATGCGGTGGTGGTGCATGCACAGCTCTAGTCCCAGCACTAGGGAGGTAGAGGCAGGTGCATCTCTGAGTTTGAGGCCATCTGTATTACGTAGTGAGACTCTGTCTTACAAAGCGGGGAAGGGACCAGTATGGTGGCTTGCCTGTTATCTTAGTGCATGAGAGGCATAGACAGGATATCTTTGGCAAGCTGGCTAGTTATATTAGCCAAATGGCAAACTTTTTCAGTGAGAGAGACTGCCTCAATAAAGTGGAGAACAGTTGAGGAAGGCACTTGACATCATCCTCTGGCCTCCATATACACCAGGTTTAATACCACATTCCTGAGTATGCACAGTGCACATACACACCCACTCAAAAAGGGATTGGGAGACAGAACAACCAACCACCAACAAAAATGGGCCTTTTTTTTTGCTGCTGTTAGGACATAGCATCTTACTATTTAGTCCAGGCTGGTCTTGAACTCATGATCTTTCTGCTTCAGCCTTCTGAGGGCTGTGATTACAATTGTGTACCACAAAGCCCAACTAATGTAGAAGAGATTTTTGTTGTTTCCCAGTTCAACTTGGCCATTATGGAGTGAGTCTCTATTTTGGCACCTCTGACAAGTGGTCATTTAAACTTTGTTAGAATTTTTCCTTTTTGGAAATAGTATTTTTATTTCTGAAATTTTGTTTTCAGTGTTTCCTGTGATACAAACTTATTTATGGATGCATGTTATAGGTTACAGGGTCAGTCATCAGTATTAAGAGAAATTAAAGGTTTTATGAGTGTATGAAAGATATATTATTACAGTTTATAGTTTTTCCAGATTCAGAAAGTTATTTTATTTTTAACCAATTATATTTATTTTTGAGATAAGGTATTTCTGTGTACCTGGTCTGACCTGGAGCTTATACTGTAGACTAGGTTGGCCTTTAGCTTGTGAGCTTTATGCTCCCTGCTCCTGGGTGCTGAGAATACCTACAGGTGTGTACTACCATATCTGCCACAGAAAGAGGCATTTTACACTAAGTTTTAAAAAAGATGAATCTTTTAGTAGGAGAGAGTATAGAAAAATGAAATTTGTATCTCTTTTCTTCCCATTATAGATATTGAGACAAATTGTTTAGAAGAAAAAAGCAAGAGAGACTATTTTACACAATTGGTATTAGCATGTTTGGTAAGTTTTTAAATATATTTTCCCCTTCTCAATTTTGCAATGAATAAGTATAATCATAGTTGATAATTTTAAATAAAGGAAGATACTGACATTCAGTTGACTTCAGGTGAGATTTAGATCTTGAAATGGAATGTTTTGTGAAATTAGGTATGCAATTTCTGTGAAATAATCATAATTGTAAATTACTTAATCTATACCTATAAGAACTCTCAGTGATATTTCTGACCCAGTCAGTTCCTAACATAGAAATTTTAAGCAACTATGAAGTAAGTAGAATTTATTGTAGGTTGTTCTTAAGCTGTTTTTTTTTTTTTTTTGTAAACTTTATTCGGGATAAAATGATGGAGGTAGTTTAAAAAAATAAATACAAGTTGTGCTGTGGATGTGGTTTAGTTGGTATAGTGTTTGCCTAACATACATGAAACCCCGAGTTCTATCCCTAGTACCCTATAAATTGGGCATGGTGACACTTGCTTGTAGTCTCAGTACTTGGGAGGTGGAGATAGGATCAGAAGTTCAAGATCATCCTTAACTACAATGAGTTCAAAGACAGCCTGGGATACCTGAGACACTGTCTTTAAATAAACAGCAACAACCCTTCTCCATAAAAATAGAAGTCACAATTGTCTAGTAAGCCACTTCATGTTCATAAAATTAGAGCCAAGGAAAAATACCATTACTAGGACGTAGAATAATGTCCTTGCCTTTGTTATATTACATTTTGGCTTACTGTAGAAAATGTAGAATGATGAAGTACTGTGTTAAGTGAAAATTGAGTTAAGACAGGCTCAATATAATGAAATTTAATCTGTAGTTTCACTCTATAAGCTGTGTATAGCAAACATGTAATTTTAAAGTAATTTTTGAAAGAGCTATATAATTTATTTTTCAGTATTTGGAGAGTCATTTTGTTGAGTTGAAATTCTAGGCTTATAAAGAGACATGATCTTGTATTCTTATGTTGGAAAGTTTATTTTGAATGTATTTAAGATTGTGTATACATAGTTGGAATGCTGAAGAATAAATGGTCTTTAATATTTTTTAATGCAGTATTTAGTTTCAGACACAGTTCTGAAGGAACGATTGGATCCAGAAACTTTGGAATCGTTAGGGCTTATCAAACAGTCACAGCAGTTCAACCAAAAGTCAGTTAAAATCAAGACAAAACTCTTGTAAGTATGTGTGGCTTACGCTCCAGATCAAGTAACTGAATGTTGATTTCTCATTTTGAATAGTAGCAGTTTCTAAAGGGTCTTTGAAGGCTATTTTTTGTTTGTGATTAGCGTTTTGTTTTTAGAACAGTTAAATTATTTTTTCAGTGAGCTATCCTTGTGTTAACTTTGTCCATATTTGAGTTTGAGATAACATTCTTTTTAAGAAGACTTATTTTAAATGATGTGTTTGTGTGTGATCATGTGCACATGAGTGTGTGTGTGTGTTATGTGAAAACACCTTCACAGATCAGAGGTATTGGATTCTCTCTGGAGCTGGAGTTACTAGGAAGTATATAAATGCTGGAAACTTAACTTGAGTTCTCTGGAAGAACAGCAAGTGCTTTTAAACTACTGAACTGCATCTCCAGACCTATATTAAACTCTCTGGTTATTAGCATTAAGTGTTTCATAACCATAGCTATAGTCAGAGCATATTCATAGTGGTAGAAATATTGGTATGTTGGTGTGTTCTCTTGTTAACTAATAATGCTTTTTATACTAAAAGATACACAAAAGGTTAAAACTAATAGCCATTCTCATGATTGTTTTAAGTTAGTGATATTCAGTGAGAGCACACTACATTGTGCAAGCTTGATAATTGAAATTAATTTTATCCTTTTAATGGCATTTCTGATTTCAGTTATAAGCAGCAAAAATTCAATTTATTAAGAGAAGAAAATGAAGGTTATGCCAAGCTGATTGCTGAACTGGGGCAAGATTTATCTGGAAATATTACTAGTGATTTAATATTAGAAAATATCAAATCTTTAATAGGTAAGCCATACCTGTGTCTATATAGTATGTGTTATTAAGATAAGCCTTATTTTTAACTTTTAGAAGATATCCTTAAAGAAAAAAGGAATCACCCTCAGTTGTATAGTGAGTTTGTGGACAACAGTAAACAAAACAAAGAACTCCACACCTGGGATTATATAACTTTTAATTTCAGTATTTTATAAGTATTTATAAAATTTATTATGATCTTTATGAAAAATGGTTTTGTCATTGTTGCCAGTATGTATATTCTAATGTTCTCTCTAATACTTCTGTCTGTAAATTTTAACTACATCTCAGACATTTTATAGAGGGTAGAAATCAGAAAACTTTAATAAATGTTTGGAGAACTCTTGAAACCTGATATATAGTCTTTTTGAACCTGATTTACAAATACAGTTTACAACTTTGATAACACATTTTATCTTTATTTCTGAAAGTAGCAGATGTTGTAAAAATATAGCAGAAAGAAATGTTCTCTCTAGTTTTAAAATAACATTTCTATCACATTACTTTTGAGCATTTGAAGAGAGTAGCTGACATTTATAGACAGGAGGAATGAATAGGGCAAGTCTCGTTTTCTAAGATTGGCAAGAATTCCTGGCATTATTTAGTAGGTAGTGTTCTACTGAGGGAAGATTTTGGAGTTATGCAAAAATCAGTTTTTGTGGTCCCCAGGAGGAACATTATTTCCTGCCTCATTGGTTATAATGTAGCTGCCATTTACCCCCAGCTTGTCCTTTTTATTTTTTAATCATTCCATTTGTTTACATCTCAAATGATATCCACTTCCTGGTTACTTTATTTGAATGCCTACACAGAGCATTAGGAGAAGGGAATAAGGATTCAGCCAAACTTATGCTCTAAGTTATGACTAAGGAACATAAGTTTGGCTGAATCCTTATTCCCTTCCCCTAATGCTTTGTGTAGGCATTCAAATAAAGCTGTATTTATTTCAGTCTTCCTTATTCTTTGGCTTGGCTTTTGATGACTCCAAGTGTATAAGCTAAGGCTACATTTAGTTTAAATTTACCTTTTTTCTTTGAAGTCAGGTTCTGGTAGCTGATCTAGTTTCTTTTGTACTTCTGTCCTATGGTGATTGAACATCAGATGAGAGAGCCTCTAGCCCTGAAGGAGTCTTGCTGTCTTCTATGGCCTTGACTATGTCAGTGACCTGTTTTAAAAATTCCTCTAGTACAGATTTCTTTTCTTTCCAGAATAGGCTGTGCATTTTTTCCTGCAGATTTTACCCTCTTTTATCTAGCTTGTGAAGCTTGTCAGTACTGCCATACTATACTGTTTTCTTCTTCCTTGTGTTGTGTCATGTCCTTACTTAAGAAAGTGTTCCCTCTTTCGCTCCCTCTTAAGATCTCATGTTATGGAAACCCTCCCAGCATTTGCTTTCATTTTATCTCCTTTTATGTGCATGTCTCTTTTTCCTGTTTTTTTTTTTAAAGGTATGCTTTTATGTTACTGGAAATTGTATACTCCTCTCTCTTCTTCAACTTTACTCTCGTAGAAAAGAGGTTATTATCTCTGTAGACCAACGTGATGGCATCTTCACTTCAGGCTCATGATCCACATGGATAATCAATAAGTAAAAACAATTTGACTTCTTGGTCTGCATTTATTCTAACCCATCTGGCATCCTGTAAAGTGTGGTAGACAAGATAGACTCAGATAGCATCTTCTTAAGGCTTTCCTGGCTACCACTTTCAGCACTCGTTATTTTTCTCGGGTTATTTTTCTTGCTAACACTTAACATACTAACTATACTTGCTATATTAAGTATAGTTGATTCTCTGTTTCTACAAATTGAAAATATTTATGGAAGAATCTGTTACAAGTATTTATGTTATACTAGTTATTATAACTAATCTTTTTATGATATGAAATATGTAAGATCATATATATCAATTATATGCACATCTTGTTCCATTTTATATAAGAGACTGTAGCATCTGTTGATTTTGGCATCTTTAAGGCAGTCTTGGAACAAACTTAGATCCTGAGTTTTATTTCTCTACCATCAGCTCTGTGAGGACGATGCTTTTTGTTTGCTTTGTTTGGTACTCAATTCTTAGGGTTTGGTTGGTGCTAAATAAATAACTAAATGGAATGTTAATGAATAATCTGCCCATTTCTAGTATCTGTAGTGATTTTGAGCCTCTCTTTTCTGACATGGAGAAATTTAGAAAGCTTAACTCCCCAACTCAGTGTTTTTTTCTGGCTAGATAACCTTTTGTTCCCTCTGGTTAGTTGAGAAAGGAACTTTTCATGTAGAAATTGAGGTTACGAATTTAATTTAATTTAATATTTTTTCAACATTCAAGTTAATTGTGTGCACTCTCAATGCAACTCCATTTAGGTCTTGTCTCGTCTGACCAAAATGCTTCAGCTTTGTAGCATCCTGCTTTGTTATGACATCTTCGGATAGGTTTCTCCACGTTCATTTCCACTGTTTTCTCTTAATGCGCAATCTAGATAAGTAATACTTCATACAAAACTATCTTAGCTCTGATATTCATTGGCCATTGTGAGAAACTGATACCTAGTTTGGAAGATATGTACGCTGGGTACAGTTGTATTCAGATCTGGAGAAATCCTCACTTATCACCCTTTAAGATTCTGGCAGATGAAAGTACGTGTAACTGTTTACCCTGTGTTGTTTATTACTGTGTAAGCAAGCACAGAAGCAGAACTGCTAGGATTGTGTGGTGATGATTGCTGTCTAAAGTGTGACAGTAAATCTGAGCAACTTCATAAGTAGGGATGAAAAATGATTGGTAGACTACTAATATATAGGTTCTTTGAAGGGAATTTTATGTCAAGGTGGCAGATAAAATGTATATTTTAAATATCGAAGAAAAAAATAGAGGTGGGCTCGTTTCTGAACTAAACTATTAACATATACCTGCCTGTCCTAAAAAAACCAAACATTATTTTCAATACCTTAAATATACACAATAAAAGATGATTGCAATAGTTTCGTCTAAGTCAATGTTCAACACTTTTTCTTCTTTCACTTTTGTTTTTGTTTTGCTTTCTTTTTGAGACAGGGTCTTGCACATCACTCAGCCTTGCCTGAAACCTTGATTCTCTTGCCTCAACTTCTTGATTTTTTTGGAGTCTTTTTAATTGTAGTTCTTATATGTTCTACTTTACTAATCTCTCATTTGATACTAGTTGGTGAAGTTTTCTCCCCGTTCCCTGTTCTGTAGACTGTCTTTTCTCTATGGTGATCATTTAATTTGCTGTGCAGAATCTTTTAAATTTCATGTAATTCCATCTGTTAATTCTAGGGATCATTTCCTGTGCCATTAGAGTCCTTTACAGAAATTCCTTGTTTATGCCCAAATCGTCAAGTATTTTCCTCTGTCGTTTCAAGTTTCAGATCTTACGTTAAGATTATTGATCCATTGGAATTATTTTTATGGAGGAGGAGAGAGATGTGGGTCTACATTCTTCTCCACGTTGATATACTGTTTTTCAGGCACTGTTTGTTGAAAAGGCTATCTCTTTTTCAATATATGTTTCTGGCTACCTTGTCAAAAATTACATAGCTGTGTTTTATTTCTGGATCATCTAGTTTATTTGTGTGCATACAGTATTTGTCAGTGTGGTTCTGTAGTATAATTTGAGATCAAGTACTATGTTATTGCCACCATTACTTTTTATGCTAAGGATTGCTTTGTCCTTGAGACCTTTTGTGCTTCTATAATGAAATCTTAATTTTTGTTCTGAGACAGAGTCTATGTCCTGCTCCTTGGTACTTGCTCTGTAGATCAGGCCAGCCTCAGTCTCATAGAGATTGGCTTGCTTCTGCCTCCTATGTGCTGGGATTAATGGTGTGCATCACCATGCCTGGTCATGTGTGGTCTTACTAATAATGTGTTCTTCAATTTGGTTTGTATGTCTCTTTTTGGACAGATTTTCCACCTATGATTTTCAGGGAAATTGATCTGTTCTTTTGTTGATGTGTTCTGATCTGGTATTTCTATCAGGATAATGTTGAATTTGTAGGATGAGTTTGATATCTTTTCTTCCCTTTTGGTTTTGTGGAACAGTTTCAGGAATATCGGTATTAGCATTTTCTTAAATGATTGTTAACGTTTGTGAGTCATTCTTTTCAGTTGTGGCTTTATTTTTTTGGGAGGTGCTTTTTGTTTCAAGCTCATTGCTGTTATGGATCTATTTAAATTGTTTATATCTTGACTTAATTTTGACGGATCTTATATGTTATGTGTTTAGGAATTTTTCTTTTAGATTTCCAGTGTTAAATCTAAGTTAATGCTCATCTTAATTTTACTGGAATCTTTTGTAAAATTCCTCCTTTCCTTTCTATTTTACTGATCTGGGTCTTTTCTTTCTTTGGCTTATTTCTTTAGGGTATTAATCATCCTCATTTCAAAACACCATTTTCTTGTTTTGTTGATTCTGTGTTTATTTAGTCTCCATTTGATTAATTTCTGCATCCATTTTGAATATTTTTTGCCACCTACTGTGTTTTGGGGGTTGTTTTATTGTTTTTTTTCCCCTACAACATTGGGAGTCTATCATAAGGGTATTTATTTGAAAGGTCACTGATTTAAAACATGTAAATATTCATTTATAATCTCTTAAAACTGTCTGAGCTATATCTCATAGCTTCTGATAAGTTGTGCTTTCACTTTTCACTTTGAATTTTTTATTGAACCTTTTATTTTTCTTTCTGATTTCTTCAGTGGCTTATTTTAGTTATCCGAGAGTGTATTGTTCATTTTCCAAGCATTTGTGATTTGTGTAATTTCTTTTGCTATCAGGTGCTTGTTTTGTTCCACTATGATCTGGTAAATGAACTTACTTCAGTTCTTTTGTATGTATGAAGACTTGTTTTATGTTGTATTTCTAGTAGACTTCATTGATCGCTTATAAGAATGTGTATTCTGTATCTGTTCTATAGAATATTCTGCAGATACCTGTTAACTCCACTTGCTCTATGCTGTAGTTTAACTGACCTATTTCTATTAGGGAAAACAGAACAAAAGGAAGCAACCAAACAATAACATTTGCCTTGGTTGTTTATTGCTCTAGTTCTGTGGCACCTGGAGTTTGCATTTCCATACTTGTGGTCCCCTGTTTTCAGGCACCCAGTCTAGCCCAGTTTTAAGCAAAAGATAAATTCTGAAGATGATGCTGGCTCACTGTACTCTGAGTCACAAACTGTCAAAATGAGACTTCTGCCTATTGCTGTGGAGGAATCTGCTGTTTTGTGGAGGAATCACTTTCTTCAAAATCTGCATCTGGGTTTGAGGCTTTTGAGGCCTGTAGGCTTGTCCCAAAGTAGGCCTGCCAGCCTCTTTTGAGCAGGGTGGCCTACCTTACCTTTAGAATGAGGCTTCTGCTTTCCCTAACTTCACTAGGGAACCATGTGGCTGTTTGACTTGGCTTCTTTTCAATGAGTTACCTGTTTTTTTTTCCTGGACAGTTTGTAGCTGTTTAGTGAGAGCAGTTGAATTCCCAAAGCTTTTCTACTTTTTTGTTTTGGAGCAGTGTATTCTTTTTATACTGTGTCATCTCATTACCTGGGTCATCCAGAAGCTGTTTTTAGTCTGATATCTTACCACAGTTTCGTTTGTTGGTATCTAAGCTTGAAGATTTGGTGTGGAAAAGTAGGATGAGAGTCTTTTCTCTTCCAACCACATCGGTTCTTTTAGTTCCTTGTAATGTGACCAGAGAAATACTAAAAAGAAAATGAAATGTCAAGCCAAATTCTTTGAAAGATTCGAGGATATACAACTCCTTTGACTACATTATTTTGAGAGTGCATGGTATAATCTGAATATAAAATTTATTTACTCCAGATTCATATTGTCACTAGCTTTTTAGAAAACCTCTTTGAAAGGGAAGCCAGTTGGCTTTTTCTGTCCTCTAAACCCTTATTATAGTCGCAGTACTACAACCAGCACCACCACCACTTAACAACAACAACAACAACAACAACAACAACAACAATAACAATAATAATGTTTTCTCTGTGTAGCCCTGACTATCCTGGAACTAGCTCTGTAGACCAGGCTGGCCTTGAACTCAGAGATCCTCCTGCCTCTTTCTCCCAACTGATGGGATTAAGGTGTGTGCAGCACAATCCTAGGCAGTTTTTGTTCTTCCTTTTATTTATTCATTCATTTTTTCATATAATCTATCCCATATCTATCTTATCTATCTATCCACCCACCCATGTACCCCTCCCTCCCTCCCTCCCTCCATTATTTCATATAATACATCTCAGCTGGAGCCTCCCCTCCCTCCACTCCTCCCAGTCCCTCTTCCTACCTCCCCTCTCTCCCAGATCCACTGCTCATTTCTTTTCCTTCAGAAAAGAACAAGCTTTCCAGTGGTATCAACTAACGTGACATAATAAGATGCAAGAAGCCTAGTCACAACCCCCATATCAAGGCTGGCCGAGTCAGAGACATCTGCAGTTGACTGTATATTTGAAGTTTCCACCCCCTACTATGCAAAAGAAGATAGTTATTAGTGCCCTCAGGCATACCCTTTAAATTTTTTTTCAGGATAATCATGCTTTTAAGTATATTTTCTGAATCTTGATCCAGTGATTCTTGCTCCAAGATGTGCTTTATTATGTTTTTTTTTTTTCTGAGAAATTGTCTACTGTAGATTTACTAGCTTGTTTCTTTCTTTGTATTTTGGAGAGGTGTGTGTATGTATGTGTGCCTTCATGTATTTTCATTTCTAGAGTTTGAATTCAGGACCTTATGCATCCTAATTAGGCACTCTTTCTATTAAGCGCTGTCTATAGCCTTATTATTAACCTTTTAAAAAAGGAATTCTTCCTAGTTGTTTTTAAATTAAAAACATGATTTCCTCTGTCTTCTAAGGTCTATCCTACCAGCAACATGATTATTGAATCTGTAATTTTGTTTAATTTTTCCTAAATTTACACATGGACATCTGTCCTAATATTCGTTACACTATTACCTTGGTCTGACCATGATAAGAATGTCAGTTTGGGGCCTGGCAGTGGTGGCGCAGGCCTTTAATCTCAGCACTTGGGAGGCAGAGGCAGGAGGATCTCTGAGTTCAAGGCCAGCCTGGTCTACAGAGTGAGTTCCAGGACAGCCAGGGCTACACAGAGAAACCGTGTCTCGAAAAAACCAAAAAAAAAAAAAAAAAAAAAAAGAATGTCAGTTTGGGGGCTAGAGAGATGGCTCATCTGTTAAGACTGATTGCTGTTCTAGAGGTCCTGAATTCAATTCCCAGCAACCACATGGTGGCTTATAATCATCCGTGATGGGGATCCGATGCCCTCTTATGGTGTATCTGAAGACAGCGGCAGTGTATTCATATACATAAATGAATAAATAAATCTTTAAAAAAATCAGTTTGTCTTCACTTTTACAACAATCATTGTAAACTTAATCATATTTTCTGCTCGTATCTGATTGTGTTTGCTGTAATATACTATCTGTCCGTCTTCGGATAAACTCCAGTTACTTTTAGTACATTTCTTCAGTGATCATTCATAAAAAGGCATGAACTCTCCTTAAGGATAGAAGAGGCAGTGTCTTAATTGTGTATCACAAGGTCATGACACTTAGTGCATTGGATAGCTATGTACACGTTAAATGGAGGAACAAGTTCATGGCTATTTCAGGTCTGTCACTTGTTTTTCCACATGTTCTATTCCAGAATGATTTTCTCTTTCTCCAAAGGCATAAAGATCTCTCTCTCTCTCTCTCTCCCTCCCCCTCCCTCCCTTCTTTCCCTCCCTCCCCCTCCCCCTCTCCCTCTCCCTTTCTCTCCCCCTCTCCCTCTCCCTTTCTCTCCCCCTCTCCCTCTCCCTTTCTCTCCCTCTCCCCCTCTCCCTCTCCCTCTTTATTTCTCACTTGCTTAATTTAACTGGTAGTTGAGAGCTAGGATAAACAAAAGCCTTTCAGGATGCTTAAACCAAGAATTCCTAAATTCCACCATAGCCGTCATTTGAAAAAAAACAAACAAACAAAAAAAACAAACAACTTTGGATATTGAAGCTTGCTGATTGTTTAGAGTTTTACTATTATATAGAAATCCAAAGTTAAAATGTTTCAACCCTTCAGTGTGACTTCTTTAAACTACTACAGAAACTAAAGATACCTTATTTCTCTGGTTGTTTCTATTTTCATCTATAAAATATGTAGCTTTAAAAAATGTTCTTGAGAAGATTTTCCTCTGAAGGAAGGGATACAAACTTTGAAAATAAGTTATTAAAATATCTTTTTATCTTGCCATATATTATCATTGTTGATGACTTACCAGAGATGCTGTAACTACTTTTGAACTTATATGTAACTCTTCTGTTCCAGGATGCTTTAATCTGGATCCCAATAGAGTTTTGGATGTTATTTTAGAAGTGTTTGAATGCAGGCCAGAACATGATGACTTCTTTATATCTTTATTAGAATCTTACATGAGTATGTGTGAACCACAAACACTGTGTCATATTCTTGGATTTAAATTCAAGTTTTACCAGGTAAAAATGTGTATATATGTGTGTTTGTAGATCAGTGTCATAATTTTGTATGTATAGTTTGTTTTATTTTTATTTGTGTTGTATTTGCTAGTTTCAGCTCAAACATTTTAGCTGATGAGATAGAGAAATGAAAAGTTAATGATATGTTATGGCGAGCGCTATATTGACAGTATAAATGATTAGATGAGACAGTCTAGAGAAAAGCAGAATTAAAGTTTGCTTTAGGAGCCAGGGTCTAGTAATACTTGGAGGAGTAGGGATGCGTTGAAAATTTTCTATGCAGAAATAAACTGCAAGACTAAAGATTGGTGGTGTGGGAATATGTGACTGGTTGAAGGGATAGCTGGTTGTTACTTGCCTGTTTTGTAACATGAGAAAAGGAGTGGTAGAGAATTATTGTCTCTAGATAGAGAGATGCATATTAGGTTGACATAGGCCTTTGGCTACATGTTATTTTAGGATTTGACTGTGCATATGAAGGGTATTAGGATGGTTTTGAGATGTTAAGTTCTTCCAGCGTATTTTACATTACATTCTATTAAATCAATATAGTAGCTGAACATATCCGATTTCTCTGCTTAACTCTCTTTCAATCTGTCTTCTTCTTATTGCTACTGTTATTTTCTAAAAGATTTGATGGAGGTGCCTAACTACTGAAAAGTCATTTCTGGTAGTATTAAGCTTTTATTAAAACATTAACAACAGCTGCTTCTCATTTTCCTACCAGAAGCTCGACAGTCCTTTCTTAATATAGGGAAATAGGTCAAAGTATCTTAACAGGTTTTAAAGGCATCAAGAAACCAATGGCTGAAATGGAAAGGTAGAGAAAATTTAACTTTGTCCATGATTAATACTTTCAGATCATATCACAGTGAAGATTGATGACATTCTGAGTAACATCAAGTTAATTCTTAGTTTTAGAATTAAAAGTAGTTTTACATGAACATACTGTTAGTGATATAACCAGTGTATATCTGGGAGTATTTTACAGTATTTGAATACTATTTGTATATTTTTAAATATATATTTAATATATATTTTTGGACTTTTTAAGTATAAGAAATACTTTAAAAACTGAGAAACAACTTGTTCTTGTAAGAAATACCTCCATACTGCTATGTGTGACAATATTTCTTTACGCTCTTGCCAAAGCTGTTTAATTATTGTGAGACTGTAGTCTTGCAGCTGCTGAAGGGAAGGGAAGAATTGTTAGAGATTTTAAATAATTTGTGGTAATGTGAGGAAAAGTAAGGAAAGCAGTGTACACCAAGTCTTGTTTAGGAGATATAACCATGGGTATGGGCTCTTAGGAATGTATAGGCAGCATGTATAGTGGTCTTTTTCCTAATGCTACTGTTCTCTCCAACCACTACCTGAAAATGCTAGCTCCCTCTTTTTATAACTCACACATGACAAAACTACTTAAAGGGGAAGGACACGGATGTGTAGGTACAAGATGTTTTTATTCTGTTGGAGCTAAGCTGTTAATTAAATCAAAGTAACTTTTTCCTAAGTATAAAATATTAATTGTAATGCCCAAAATACTCACTAAGAAACAGAAAAGGACAAGAAAGAAATCAAAATGGCACACAGACAAAAGACGCTAGTGATGGAGGGAGTGAGGAGCAAAAATCACATAACAAAATGCCCAGAAAGTCTAGCCTTAATAATTTTTTTAACTGTAAAATTGATCTCTCTAATTAAAAGTCAGGTTTTGGCCGAGTGCACTCAGAACAAAACAAGCAAACAAACAAAAAATAAAAAAACATAATCCAGTATTATGCTAGGTAAAAAAACAATATTCAAAGGTACAAATAATTTGAAAATAACAGTATAGAAGCAGATATTATATTTGCATGTGGGAGAAAGCTATGGTGTCCATATCAACAGCAGATAGAGTAGAATTCAGGTCAGAAATTGTTATGAAATGATGATCGATGCCTGTAAGACTGAGAGTCCATGTAGTATTTTTATATAGTTTATAATAGTTAACACATCAGCTAAGCAGCATAGCCTCTACATTTGTGAAGCAGAGGGAACAGTTTATGTTTGACCAGAGAGTATGAAACTTTGAGATGAATTGTTTAGAACGAGATTAAGGGAACAGTGCAAGTGGTCATAATATACTCTATTCAGGAATCTCAGAGGAGATTAGAAGTTAAATAAGCTTTTGTAAATTTGCTCTTTAACCAGCTATTGCCAATAGACTAGATTGATACGAAATTTATCCTGTGATAATTGTTTACCCTTTGTGTACCCTGTTCTTATCAATGATCAAATTAACTAGACATGCTGGAATTGATGGGCCCCACCTGAAATCCAAGTACTTGGGAGGCTGATGCAAAAGCATAAGGAGTTCCAGTCTTACTTGGGCTACATATTGAGACTTAATCTCAAAATAAAACGAAACATTAAGTGAATTGGGTTTAATAGGCACTTGTGGAAAACTCCACCCAACAGTACCAACATATTATTCTTATTGCACCGGAACACTCTCCAACATAGACCATATATTTAGAATTTAGACCACAGAAACATCTTGAATTACAAAATATCACATGGGATGGTATTTGATTATAGCCATAGTGATGGACAGTGTTGTGAAATTTCTTGACATCATTTATCTAAATTGAGGTTATGAGACTAGTGAATGTGGCTAGGACATTCAAGTCATGTATCTCAGGAGAGATTATCCATAACTTCAGTAAACTTTGTGAGTTTGTTTTGGTACCAAACTTGAACCATCATTTGTTTTTATTGAAAATATTTTAATACAAAATGACCATTTATATGCAAATGTTTAGAATCAAGAAACTGTTGTTAAGCTGAAGACTTATCTATTGTAAAAAATATAACAAACTAGTATCTTCTTTAAACAACACAAATTAGTTTGGTTATGGTCATATTATGCATCCCAAGTGTGGCTACCTGTACTTAGAGACGTTTTATTTCAGTGTGTTGTCAGTGTTCGTATTTTATTTACATTTGGCTTGTTATTGCTGTTATTCTATTAACAATAGATGTTTAGAGATTAGTTTCAGTGTGTTTTCCTAGACATAGAGTCCCTTATATTTTATCTGGAATTAACTTTGGCATTTGTGTTTTAAATGCTGATTTATTTATCTTAACTGTTTTGAAGAGGAAGTCTGCGTGTAAGTAGGCATACTTAGCATAAAATTCAAGGCATAAAGGTATAGAGTATGTACTTCCACATTTGTCAATGTTGTTTATTTGCATTGCATGGCCACTGAGAACTAGTTGAAAAGCAAGTATTTAAAAAAACCACAATGAAACAACCACAATAACAACTCTGTAAACAGAAATGCAAATGATGTTATACAGTTGAAATCTCACATTCTGTCCAAGTCTCAGCTTTTACTCGAATATTCTTATGCATTGTAAAAGATGCTTAGTCTCAAAACTGTTTTCTTGTACTCATCTGAAGATGTTTTGGTGTGCTGGCAAAACTCTGCCCCACTGTTCAGATGTTTGATTTTATAATGAAGAATATTGAAGTGTATTACTTAATTTTTTTTGATGATTGATAGAGAAAAGATATTTTAATTTTACTCTATAACTTAAGGAATGACTCTTCTTTTAGGAACCAAGTGGTGAGACACCCTCGTCTTTATACAGAGTTGCAGCAGTCCTTCTGCAATTTAATCTCATTGATCTAGATGATCTTTATGTGCATGTAAGTCACGTGCTTTGTTAAGAGTATTTCTTACGCATCCCAGGGGTGAGGAAGAGGGGGAGGCAGTTATATAGCACTTCAGTGTTGGCTCTGGACTTCCAGGTTTTATTTTTTGAAGCCATAATACATTATTGCTTTGCCTAAATTAAAAATACAGTGGATTTTCTTCTTTGATCAGCAGTGGAAGCTAAATTCCTTAGTCACCCTTACAGGTTTCAAGATTGGATATATATCTCTTTTTAATCATCCCCAGTGCTTAGTTCATGGGGAGAGAGGTCAAGCACTAAACAATGTCATTTTAGGCTTTTTTATTTTATCTGTAACTTGTAGGAAATAGGGATTGTCTAGAAACTTCTAGGTAAACATTGCTGTACAGTATTTTACGATTTCACCTCTAATGGTCACTGGTTGTTTATATTAGTCTTAGCTGTTGAAATAGATTGTGCATTTTATAGGGGTTGGAACAGTCCTATTTTTAGCTCACTGTAGTGCCTATGTAACTTCAAGAATTTTTTACTGTGTTTCTGTTTGCGTCTGATTTACTACTAAGAAATGCTTATAGTAACAATCCTCCACATGTACAAGGTAGCTAGATTTGAGGTAATCAACGATGGAGTTGGGTTTCTTTTTCATATTGATCTACAAACTAGTTTGTGACTTATTATGAGAGACCAAGTTATTAATAGTTTTGTAATTGAAAATTAGAACATTCAAATCTCCCCTTTTGACATATATGTAGTACTTTGTTTACTTTGAAGTTTGGCTTTTAAAGGTGAAATACGTACTTTTTGTATGGTGGTGTTGGAGGTCAAACACAGGTCCCAGTCTGCTGGGCAAACTGCTTTACTGCAGAGCACCCCTGCTCCTGGTATTTTCAATGGAATAGGTATATATTTTAGGTATATTTAAAAATTTAGTGGTAAACAACTCTGTAGTGTGAATTTAGAACTTTTAAAATACCAAAGATATAAAATATTTATTGCTATGTGACTTTAAAATGTATGTAAAACTCAGGTACTAACCTTTTAAAATTATTGAACAAGGCAAACTTATTTGGAAAGAATTCATAGATATGAATAAGCTAGGCTTTTTA
The DNA here is from genome assembly GCA_028551405.1 of Uromys caudimaculatus. Taxonomy (NCBI): domain Eukaryota; kingdom Metazoa; phylum Chordata; class Mammalia; order Rodentia; family Muridae; genus Uromys; species Uromys caudimaculatus. The sequence continues at coordinate 89,031,192 of CM052722.1, read as the reverse complement.
TTTATAGATGTACTAATTGAACAATAATCTGCTTTTTATATGTTGTACAAGCTGCTTATATTAACTTATGAAATTTTAATGATCTATTTTTAGCTCCTTCCAGCAGATAATTGTATTATGGATGAATACAAACGAGAAATTGTGGAAGCTAAGCAAATTGTAAGAAAACTCACAATGGTTGTGCTCTCTTCTGAAAAACTTGATGAACGAGACAAAGAAAAGGACAAAGATGATGAGAAAGTAGAGAAGGTACCTCACTCAGGCCAGTTGTTTAGAATCATGAAGTTTAGTTTCTCATGGTTAATCACCTTATGGAGTATATTTTTTCATTTTGATTATGTAAAATTTGATTTGGGTATACTCATTTGAACTTTAATATGAATGGTACCTTCACAAAGAAAACTGCTCTTTTTTTCTTGTAAATTTCAAAATAAAAGAAAAAATTCACAAAATATTGATTTTCTTTTTTTTCTCTTTTTGTTTTTTTATTTTATTTTTTTCTGTGTATATAATATTCTTTAAGTCCTAAAGGAATTCTCAAAGATGAATGATTTCTAGTGTCTGTTGCATGCTATAGCATTAAGTCCAACTTAATTTCAGATTTATAAATTGTAATGTTTATGTATGTTCTAAATGGGAAAATAAAACAACAACAAAACAAGAAAAAAATGCCCAAAAGATCGTATTTTTTTCAACTCACTGAAAATTCAGGCAATTACTGTTAAATTTCCCAGGAATTGCAACTTTTTTTGATGTACATTATTATGATATTTAGCTCAAGTTTTAAAGCGAAATACCTGTAACTCCAAATATCATTGTTATGTTTGTTCATTTTTAGCCACCTGACAACCAAAAACTTGGTTTGTTGGAAGCTTTGTTAAGGATTGGTGATTGGCAGCATGCACAGAACATCATGGATCAGATGCCTCCGTACTACGCAGCTTCACATAAACTAATAGCTCTTGCCATTTGCAAGCTCATTCACATAACTGTTGAGCCTCTCTACCGAAGGTTTGTTATTCTATACTAAACATTAAGATACAAGTAGTTTCAGATTACTAAAAAGATCTGTATATTACTATCTTTTCTCTTTAAATCTAGCATCTGTTACTTATTTTCTCAAAACATAAGAACTATTCACATGGCACGTCAGCCATGTGTGCATGACTTCTCTCCTAGTTTCCCAATGTTCTAGAATGTTTGCTGCAATGTAATATGAAAACTCTAGGTTAAGTTTCTGGAGCCTGTTTGCATTATTGAGAGTGAAAATACTTTTCTTCTAATTTTGCCTTTTCTTCTTGGGAGGCAGAAAGTTTCCCTTTTTAAATTAACCTTAGGGAAACATTTCTCTATTCTGGGGTTAATGGTTCTGACTGAAGACATTACCATTCTGACAGGCTGCTGTTTGGGAAATTACTAGTATAATTCCTTTTATTATCCCAGATGTGTCAACTAGTCCTGTAGCTATCAGCCGATTTGTAGGGAGCTTAGGAGCAGTATTGGCAGCAGCTTTGGCTTCAGCTTCATAGATTGGAGCCTATTTCAAAAGCCGCAACCTTCTTGACTTGTGTGTAGCTGCTGCTTTCATTGCGATCTGGGGTGTAGACAGTGCAGGCCTCTTCTCAGAGATGGAGCCCCGAGACTTAAATTAAGACCCCTGCTTGCTCTGTATGGGAAAACTCTGGGCACGCTGTCCTTTCTTGGATTGGACAGTTAGCTTGCCTACTACTACTTCCTCATACTCAGTATAGGTAAACAGAGGATCCTAGATTGAGACATTTTTGATTTCATCTTGTCATACATCTGCTGTCCATGCCTTATTCTCCATTCCTATAACAACAGTCTCTGTGCCGGCCAAGCTTAACTTAAACTCACATCAAATGTTACTTGAGATCTACACCAAGAGTTCCTTTATTTAAGTTGCTATTTTGAATCATTGTCTCTCTGGATTTTGCTTTCATGCTTACTGAATTTAATTTTTGTGTTTTGCCAGCTGAGAATTACTTACTATAATAAAGTGAGTGATGATTAGAATAGTTAAAGCAAATATGAACAAGAAAATGATGGTGTCTTATATTGGAGACCATATATAGTGCATACATTTCTAAATCTTGCTTTTTTTTTTTAAAATAGAGTTGGTGTTCCTAAAGGTGCTAAAGGCTCACCCGTTAGTGCTTTGCAAAACAAGAGAGCACCGAAGCAAGTAGAGAACTTTGAAGATTTGAGGAGGGATGTGTTCAATATGTTCTGTTACCTTGGCCCTCACCTTTCACATGATCCCATTTTATTTGCAAAAGTCGTGCGCATAGGCAAGTCATTTATGAAGGAGGTCAGTAAGGTTTTTCTTCCTAGTAGAAAATTACAATTTGAATGAAATGTTGTGAATATATTTGTTTTCATGAGTATTTCTAGAAACAACAAAAAAAAGTAAACATGAATTAAGGACAGTTGTGTTGAGTAAACTCAGTTTATGGAAAGCCTATTGTGTCCTAATGGTGATTATGTGTATGTGTTTTCAAATCCCAGGTCTAGGTATACCATTCAAGTACCTCACTTAGGAAACTCTGGTTGATTTCTACTGTAACTTGCACTTCCACTTACTCTTCTTTCCCCGTACCTGCCTTCTATGGATTTTCTTTCACGCAGTTTTGAGTCATTATTATTAATTGTTTGAAGGCTTTCCAATCTCAAACCGCTCAGGGCCTATTATTGTATTTTTTACTTATTTTGGGGGATAAGGATTGAGCCTGGGGCTTTGTGTGTTTTAAGTATGTGCTCTATTGTGGGGCTATGTTCCCAGCTCAGTTTTCTTTTGAAGTAAAGTGTTTATTGAAATCAACTATATGACAGAAAAATATATAAATTGTGAATATACAGTTCAGTGACCTTTTTAAAACTTAACACCCATGTGTCTACCACCTAAACCAGGAAATAGAATAGTACCAGCAATGCCGCTACCTCATTTGTAAACACTTAGACTATTTACAAATTTTTTAGCGTAGAAAGTTCATCTGATAGGACATCTCCAGCCTTAGATGCTTAATTTTCAACTTTGGATAAATCAATCTATCTATCTATCTTTCTATCTTTCTTTCTATCTATCTATCTATCTATCTATCTATCTATCTATCTATCTATCTATCTATCTATATCTAGTTTAGACCATTGCCGTAATCACCACAAATAATTAGTAGACTATTTCCATCACACAGCTGTTACCTTCTGCCACTTATGTCACTTTCCCCTGTGTTGCTGCTTTCTGTTACTGTACTTTTGCTTTTTCTGTGATCTCATGTAACTAGAATTACAAGTTCTGTTTTCTGATTTCTTCCACTTCATGTTTTTAGAGTCATTTTAGTTATTGCATGTGTTAGTAGTTCTTTTGCTGACTAATGATATCTCATTATTTGGGAACATAGAGTCATTGATATAGTTATCAGGTGATGGATAGTTAGGTTATTTCTATTACTTTTGGGAGGCATGTTTTTATGTTGCCAGAAGTGGGATTGATTAGTGAAGTAAATAAGTAAAACTGCAAAATTGTTGAATGTTCTGGTGCAAATTTTAAGCCCAGGACTTAGGAAGCAGATGCAGTCAGATCTCTATATGAGTTTGTACTCAGGCCAGCCAAGCCTACATAGGGAAACACTCTCTTAAAACAGTGAAAAAAAAAGGGGAAAGAAAAAAATTACGTTTATAGTATTTTACATTTTTTAGAACAATTATTTGAGACTTCTAGATACTCTACACTCTCACTGACACATGGTATTGCAATACTTAAATTTTTGTTATCTTAATGAGTTGTGGTATCTTATAGTGGTTCCTTTTTTTGTCATACTATTGACTAATGATGTTGAGTATCTTTTCATGTATTATTTTGCTACTTATAACCATTTCTAGTGAAGTTTTTGTTCATATCTCGTCCATTTTTGATATGACTATCTTTTTATATGTATTTGTATATTGTTGTTCTAAGGCCTTTACCATATAGGTGTTTTTTGAAAAAGTCTTTCAGTCTGGTTTGACATCTCATTTTTAAACTTTTTAAAAAAAAAATTACACGTACGTATGTGGAAGTGGCAGGGGTTTGTGCAAGTGGGTACAGGTACCAGGGGAGACTAGAAGAGTTTGTAGAATCCCTTGGAGCTGTACTTACAGGTGGTTATGAACCAAACTCTGGTCCTCTGACAGAGTAGAGACTATTGAACTATTTCTCTGGTACCTTGAAATGCACCAGGAGATCCAATACCTCTGGCTTCCATAGATACCATCCCTTATGTGCACATACCCACACACAGACTCATACAACTAAAGATAATAAACATCTTTTTCAAAGGAAAAGTTACATCTTATTAATTTCAGTTTAGTAATATTTTGCTTTTAAATTTTCCATTTTCTACTCCCATGAAAAATTTTCTCAACACAGTGCTTTCAAGCTGTGTTTACTTATAAAATAGAATGACAAGAATATTTAGAAACTCATATGAGTACAAATACACATTTCTCTATTGTTTGGTGATTGCATTTTTAATCTTAGACAACACTAGCTATATGGAAAATCTAATAGCTCTTGTTATGACTTTCATATGACACCTGAAATATTTGACTTGGTTTTAAATACTTATTGGCTGGCAGATTATTTTCTTTAGTACCTTTTTCATACAAGTCCTAAGGAAAAGGCTTATTAGATCGATTTTATTATTCATAATTTTACATTATGAAAAGGTTCCATATAGGAATCTGTTAGATGAATATTGTTATACTATCACTTAATATGATATAGTCATATGAAAAGGAACCATGTCAGTGTTTTAGTATCTCTGCTGTTAAGAATCTGGAAAGGGCTGGCAGTGGGCAGTGGTGGCGCACACCCTTAATCCCAGCACTTGGGAGGGAGAGGCAGGCGGATTTCTGAGGTCGAGGCCAGCCTGGTCTACAGAGTGAGTTGCAGGACAGCCAGGGCTACACAGAGAAACCCTGTCTCGAAAAACCAAAAATAAATAAATAAATAAATAAATAAATAAAAAATAAATCTGGAAAAGACAAGTAATGTGAGCTATTTAATTAGTGCCTGCTTAAACTAAAGCATTGTTTTCTCAGTACATCATAATCACAGAGGAGCTACAAACTTTGGTCACTTGGTAAGTTCTTCACAAGATTGCTCTACTGTATGGTTACTGTTTCTTCCTTCGTAGTTAATATGAGGAGACACTCTGAGACTATAAATAGCCCATGTCTCATCATACTTTTAATTTCCCAGTACTGTTACAATTGAAAATCTTAATGTTCTGACCTCTTGTTCTGAGAATTATCTACCAGTACCATAATTTGTAAGCAGATCAAAGTCTAATGTATGGAAATCTTACATATAAAAATGCACATGACTATTGTTACAAAGATACACAAGTTATTAGGGCTGCCATGCTCTCCACTTTTCTATGGAAGTGAGCCCTTCTATCACTGTTTCTTGTACCAACTCCATTCTATTCTTTTTTTTTTTCTTTAATTTTGTAAGTTAGTGAACAACATAATAGTTTCATTATGACATTTTTATACAGATATGTCATAGTACCTTGTTCTTTCATACCCCACCCTCTCCTCACCTCTGGTCCCATATTTCTCCTCTAGTCTATTCTATTTTTGTAAAGAATAAGGGAAAGCAAGGTAACCATTTTGATCATTCAGAGACATTGTGGGCAAGAAGTGTGTGTCTTGTCATTATTAGAGTAGCGAATCCCCACCCCACCTACCCCCCAAGCATGAAGTAGAAATTTGGTATATTTTTGCTCATTAAAATATTTTACCAACCTGATGTGGTGAAGTATGCTTGTAATTGTAGCATTTGGGATGCAGAGTTAGGAGACTATTTAAGCCCCAGTTGTTTGAGAATCACCTGGACAGCATAATGAGACTCTCTTCTGTAGAAAATGTAATCTAACACAACAAATGTAACCTAACACAGCAAATCCCTAAAGAAACAAAGCTTTATGATCACCAGTTTGTTCTGTATTGTAAATTTTAAAAGACTTATTGAGATCCAATTAGAATTCATAAATTTGCTTTTAAATATTGAGTAAGACCTTAGTTCCAAGTAATGTATTTGCAATTTAATTTATGTAACAAATACTATTTGTGTATCGAGGTTGTTATACACCTCTTATTTTTACGAAGAAACTTATGTACTTAGAAAACAACTAATGTAATCATATAATTTATTCTAATTCTAATAATTTTTCTCTGATTTTTGTGTGTGAAAATATGTAATAAATTTGAAGTCTATAAAGACTTTCTTGTAGAGTGTTTACCAGACTGTAGCATGCATCACAATCACCTGTGGGGCTTACTAAAATGCAGATTGTGGGCCCTAACTTCAGTTTCTGATCAATTGGCCTGGGCTAGAAGGTGAAAATTTGCATTTCTAACATGGTCCCTGATAATATTGATGCTGGTGGTCCAAAGATCAGATTGTTATTCTAATATATTAAGCATATTTGATCCTCCTTTTTGGGCTTAGAGGGGGTGGCAGTGACTAATCTAAGATCTGACCAGCAATCACTACTATCCTCTCTGCTCCAGTATCCTGAGCATTTCTGTCCTTAACATAACTGTGTGAAGACAAAACCCCTATGAACAGAGAAACCTCCAATTCTACCATACTTGATGAAAGATCCCTCTGTATCAGACTTCTTGACTGAGAATGCTGCGATTCCCAAAGAAAACAGTGCAGTTCATGGAGTGGGGATGTGTCTTGTCTTGTTAGTAGCAAATCTTTCCATTGCCTTTGATGATAAGCTTCCTCAGAAAGCCAAAAAATGTTGCTGAAGATCAAAACATCGAAAAGAGTAGGAAGAGAGAAGAAAAGAGGTTCTATTTTGAATGTAGAGGTGAATGCTCTATTTAGGTACCAGTGTGACTTCTCCATATTAAGTGAGTTGTGTAGATATTCCTTTTAGCAATGAGGGATTACTGTCAGTTTGTACCTGGATTGTTTAGGGATTTTTATGGGACCCTAAAGGACAATTGAATGTAACCCAATCTCAGTACTAGAAGTTCATTTGGTGGCAAGAAATGGCCATTTGTGACTCTGTCTATATATGGCTATTTCATTAGCTCACCCTCAAATATGTACATATTTTACAAAGCTTCTACTGCTTCTCAAATAGCCCTTAATTTTAGCTGTTTCTCCCCATATTCACTTCCCTCATTCCTACTGGCATCCCGACAGTTCTATTCTGTTTCCTAATGAGATTTGTCTGGCCCAAATTCTTTACTTTATACCCAACCTCTGTGGTTCTATGGATTGTAGCTTGGTTATCATTGACTTAACAGCTAATAGCTATATATAAGTGGATACATACCATATTTGTCTTTTTGGGTGTGAGATACCTCCCTCAGGATGACTTTTTTCTATCCATTTACCTGTAGAATTTATTAATTTTTAATAGCTGAATGATGCTCCATTGTGTACCATATATTCTTTGTCTACTCATTTGTTGAAGGAAATGAAATTTAGGTTGTTTCTGGTTTCTGGCTATTATGAATAGAGCAGCAGTGAACATGGTTGAGTAAATGCAGTAGGATGAAGAGTCCTTTGGGTATGTGCCCAAGGGTGGTATAGCCGGACCCTGAGGTAGATAGATGACCTTCTTCCTGTTGTCCACCTGCCCCTTGTTCTTTACTTTCTTTCTGAGAAACAAACTTTTTATGACATTTATTTTGTGTTTGCGTGTGTATATGCATGTATACAACAGCACTGTGTGGAGGTCAGAGGAAATTTGTGGGGGTTAGTTCTCCTTCCACTATGTGGGTTCCATGGATTATACCCAGATCGTCAGCTCTGACAACAAGCACCTCTACCTAATAAGCCATTTCACCAGCCCAAGAATATTTTAAAAACAACTAAACCTTTCATTATAGTTATTTCCAATTAGATACTTATTTTCAAATAGACACTTGTTATTGATACCATTTGTTGTACCTCCTAGTGTATCTTTGTTGTTGTAATAATTTTATACAAACCACAGAGTTAGAGACCAATTTCTGTTTTTTGTTTTTGTTTTTTTTAATAATTTTGAGATTTTATTTATACTTTTGGGTGTTTTACTTGCATGTATGTCTATGCATCATGTGCATGCAGTGCTCACAGAGGCTAGAAGAAGGCATTGGATCTCTTGCTACCAGAATTAAAGATGTTTGTGAGGTACCATGTGTCTTGGGATTTGAACCCAGGTCCTTTGTAAGAGCAGCCAGTACCCTTAACCACTGACTCATCTCTTCCTAAGTATTTTGTTTGTTTGTTCTTTCTTTTTTCTTTAATCTTTTATTATTTATTTATTTAGAAACTCCAGATTTTATTCCCCTCCTGTTCCACCCCCCCTCTAACTGTTCCACATCTCATACCTCCTCCCTGCCCCCTGTCTCCACGAGAATGTTCCCATCCCCTCCCCCCACTCCACCAGACCTCTAAACTCCCTGGGGCCTCCATTCTCCTGAGGGTTATGTGCATCCTCTCTGACTGAACCTAGACCCGGCAGTCCTCTGCTGTATATGTGTTGGGGGCCTCATCAGCTAGTGTACGCTGCCTGGTTGGTGGTCCAGTGTCTGAGAGATCTTGGGGGTCCAGGTTAATTGATGCTGCTGTTCCTGCTACAGGGTCGCCCTCCTCCTCAGCTTTGTCCAGCTTTTCCCTAATTCATTCACAGGGGTCAGCAGCTTCTGTCCATTGGTTGGGTGCAAATATCTGCATCTGACTCTTTCAGCTGCTTGTTGGGTCTTTAGGAAGGCAGTCATGCTAGGTCCCTTTATGTGAGTGTTCCATAGCCTCAGTAATAGTGTCAGGCCTTGGGGCCTCCCCTTGAGCTGGATCCCACTTTGGGCCTGTCACTGGACCTTCTTTTCCTCAGGCTCCTCTCCGTTTTCATCCCTGCAGTTCTTTCAGACAGGAACAATTATGGGTCAGGGTTTTGACTGTGGGATGGCAACCCCCTCCTTCACTTGATGCCCTGTCTTTCTGCTGGAGGTGGGCTCTACAAGTTCCCTCTCCCTACTGTCAGGCATTTCATCTAAGGTCCTTCCCTTTGAGTCCTGAGAGTCTCTCACCTCCCAGGTCTCTGATCCCCCCCCCCCCCCCAGTGAGGCAGCATTTCCCTGGCTGTCCTGGAGCTTATAGACCAGGCTGACCTTGAACTCATGGAGATGTGAATCTCTTGCCTCACAAGCTGAAATGTACACAACTAACACATGACAGAAAACAAATGTAATATAAAATAGTTCCGCTTTTCAATGAACCTGATCAGGAAGAACTACTTAGATGTTTCTGTTTCCATTGTCATTTATAGTAACTGGTTTGAAGCTCACCTCATTTTCTTCATGTGGCAGTGTTTAGCTATATGCAGCATAAAGGTTACTGAGGAGGGGAACAGGATGGGGAGGCATCAGGCTTTCTTGGTCACAGCCAAGCATATCTTCATGGCTACCAGCAAGTTGCTCAGCTCCTCCTCTTTTCTCTTGGGTCATATGTACTAGCCCACCCTTTTCTTGATGAACTTGAGCTAGTGCTTGTCCTTGAACACCTCAAGCATCTCCTTGAGCCACTTGTAAGGTGTGAGGCTGTACACTTCCTGGATTATGTCCCACATGAACTTGGTGTGCTTGGTGAGTACCTTGATTTGCTGATGTTCTTCAGTAAGTTGTGGTGGTGTAAGGGTTGTGTGGGTGTGGGGTGGCGTGTGGGGTGGGAGGGGGCTATGGCTGCTGCTCTCTGATGGCAGCCAGGACAGGAAGCTTATGTAGCGATTTTAACATTAGCTATACTTCCTAGGTTCAGATACTAAGTACCAATAGGCAAATGGCAACTCTATATGAATGGTATATGACTTAGTTTTTAGGAGACTTGTTTTATTAAGAGTGAGATGTCAGGTACAAAGTCAATTATATCCTTCCTAAAAGTACATTTCCATATAAGAAAAAGGTAGATAAGTTTTTCAACCCTTGCCCCATCTTCGAATAATTAAATTTTTAGATGTGTGTGTGTGTGTGTGTGTGTGTGTGTGTGTGTGTGTGTGTATGTATGTATGTATGTCTGTGTGTGCTGCATGTGTTCAGGTGCCTGAGAAGCCAGAGATGACGTCAGATCCCCTGGAACTGGATTGTGAGCCATTATGTAGATGCTAGAAATTGAACCTAGACCCTCTGCAAGAGCAGCAAGTGCTCTTAACTGCTGAGCCATTGCTCCAGCCCTCAAGTATTTGCCTTGGGACAATAGTCCTTGAAGTTAATTTCAAGAAAGGACAATTGCAAATGTGAAGAACTGAAGTAACATTTGAAAATATTTGTACTGCTGACCTGTGAGAAGCTGTTTTTTTTTTTTTTTTTTTTTTTTTTGTTAAGCTCAGGACATAGCAAATGTCATATACTATTTTGTTCCATCAAGTAGTTAGCATGATGTCTGATTTCTCACTGCTTATTCCTGGGATCATGTGCTACACACACAAGTAAGGTAGGACTTGTCAGGGAATTAATACCATATTCCATTTCCTCACCTTTTTAAAAAATGTACTTATGCTGTGCATATGTGTGTGAGTGTATGTATACATATACATACCACAGAGCGCATGTGTAGCTCAGAGAATATCTTGCACGGGTCTGTTCTTTCCTTCCACTCTGGGTTCTGGGGAGTCAATCTCAGGTCATTAGCTTTGTTTGCAGGTACTTTTACTACTAGCCATCTCATAGGCCCTCTGTTCAGATTTCAACCAGTGAAAGAGAAGAATTAATTATCTTCAAGACATTTCTAGAGACTCAGAATCTGTTGTGGTATTGAATCATTTTTAAATCCACATGGTCAATTTTCTATTGGTGCTTCTTAGGATTACGTGCTTGCTCTTGAGTGTGGTCTGCTTCTGGGGAAATCCAAACTAAAATATAAGAGTGCATTTCTTTAAGTAGATTTAATGTTTAAGCCATAATTTGTTCAAAAGTTGTATGCACATATTATATTTTGTTTTATAATGGGAACTATTAAAATATAGCCATATCTAGCACTGGAAAAATATGAAAGAGTTTCCAGGTGTAATCTCCCATTCCTGTAACTTTTTCTGTGAATTAGATTTTTTTTTTTTAGTATAGAATAGAGTTTATTTAGGGGCATGGGAAGGGGTGTTGAGAAGGGAGTAGAGGCAGAGAAAGAGAAGGGACAGGAGAGGGGGAGGGGGATGGGAGAGAGGGAGAAAGGGGTTAGGGAGAGAAGAGAGTGGGGGGGGGGGGAGAGAAGGGGCAGAGTGAGTTAGAGCTTTAAACTCCAAATTATCCTTATTTTATCTTGATAATTAGCCTGGGCTTGTTTTAAACTCAAATATCCTCGTTCTGCTAGATCCTTGGATTCCAGACATGAGCCACTTCCCTCAGAAGTTCTAAATTATTTTGTTTCACTTTTACTTGACTATTTTTTTAAACAATCTGGATTTATGTATATGGGTGTTTTGGCTCCACTTATGTCTAAGTAGCATATGTGTGCAATGTCTGCAGAGGCCAGAAGTAGGAGTTGGATTCACTGGAATTGAAGTTATAGATAGTAACTGTAACAGGAGTTACAGCTAGCTGCCTCATGGGTGCTGGGAATCAGACCTGGGGTCCTCTAGAAGAGCAGCTGGTGATTTTAACTGCTGTGCCATGTCTCTAGGTCAGTTCGAAATGATTTTAATGGGACCTGTTTTGGATACTCTCTAGCAAAAAGGATTTTCATAGAGTAATTTTGAGGCATATTTGAGATAGTTTTAAATCTAATATACCGTACCTACTAAATACTTAATAATTGGTACTTAGTATAAAGAATATGTAAGTAAAAAGAGCGTCATAATTTTTTTTACAGACATTCTAGTCACAAATCTCAAGTGTTTTCTTTAAATCAGAGGTGCTGTAGAGTCTTAAGCAGCATTTGAAATATTCGTGGGTTAAAGGCACTGAATTAGGCCATTAGTCATAAAAAAGCTATTTGTTTAGTTTTGTCGGTAATTCCTTCTTTATTTCTCAACTCTCTCAAGCCTGCCTTGATGAACTATCTATCATTGTTATTTTTTGGTGCAGAATATTGTTGTATATTACCATCATCTGCACACCTTTATAGTGATGTTGGAACCTCTTATTTCATTTTGCTGATGGCCTTTCTAAACATAGCTGAGTGCTGTTTTATTTAAATTTAAAATTCAAATGCTGAAAGTACTTCAGACATCCTGTAGCTTAAGAGTTGTCACCTCAGAGATGGAAACTCTTTGTGTTCAAACGCTCAGTGCATGGCACTTAGTATATAATGGCTCCTTGGACCCACTTTTGTGTCTTTTCTGTTTCAGCATGGTGTTCACTGTGGCATTGAGCGGTCTATGTTACCCCTGATCTAAAAATGAAGTAAACTAAAAGAAAAAGAAAATATAAATGGGGTAGAATGTGTTTACCTTTAAAAACTTGCTTTTGATTTACATGTCCCCCTTGATTATTTCTGTTTAATCCTTGCTGTAATCAGCTTTTGTTAAGAAGGTTTAGTGTTCGTCTAGGTAGTTTTGTTTTCCATATTTAATTTTTTTTTTTTTTTTTGCTTATGAAATATAAAGAATCAACATACGGACATTCACAACTCACTTGAGTTAGTCAGGGAAACAAACCAGCTAAGTTACTGTGAAAAGTAGGCTCATTTAAATCATGGTGTAGCCTAACTGCCTTAAATGGTAATAAACAATAAAGCCTATTTTTTTCTGATTATGGCCTATCCTCATTTCTGTCCCCCGTTATACGTTATGAGTTACCAGTTCTCTATCACAAAGAAAACAACACAACAAATAATAGCTATTTCATTTTTTTTCTGCCAGGCCACTCTTCTATAATTGAATTCCTTATTTGCTGACAAAATACATGTTGACTCAGCTGTATCTGTGAAAGAGAACCATATTTTCTTGAACCTGCCAATTAGAAAAAGAAAATAAGTTGTTAGGCATCTCGAATTATTGTTAGGTAAAATGAAGCACTTAGATGCCTCTAATAACCTCCTCAGAAGCATACAGATACCCTTCAAATGCTCGTGGTTGCGTCCTAGCTATCTCCTCCCATGCTAGAGCTGTGAACTAGGCCTTTCCTTCGCATCTAGAGTGTCCTTAGGTAACAGTTCTTTATTTGTACTTTTGGTTTTCTATCTTTATATACATATACACCTATAGGCACCACTAACATTTTTTTTTCATTTGTTTCTTTGAGACCAGGATCCTCTCTGTAGCTCCAGCTGCCTTGGAATTCACTATGTGTAGACAAGGTTGATGTCAGACTCTCAGAAGTCTGCCTTCCAAGTACTGAGATTAAAGGAGTGAGCCACTCTGCTTGGCTTTCAGAGTATTGTTGTTAAGTGACTAGACAGCATTGTCAAACAAGTCACTTCAAGGTTCAGCCTATATTGGGATAGAACAGACTGAGGGTATGATTTTTTTTTTCTTCTGTCAGCAGTGTCCTGAATAGTTTGGACTTACTTTTTGTTGAGTGCTTTGGTAGTGGTGAATCAATGCAAGTAAAGTTCATTTCCTTAATTTTGACTTTTGGTTACCTTAGTATTTGATTTTATTGATTCTGCAAAGCATCACTTCTCTACCTGTCGGTCATGACCATTGGAAAATGGTCTTAGGAACTGAGACATTGCTTAGTAGCAAAATTACAGTTATGAACTAGCAGCAAAAATAATTTTATGGTTGGGGTCACTACAACACAAGGAACTGTATTAAAGGGCTGCAGCATTAGGAAGGTTGTGAAGGACCTGGATTGAAAATGTAAATATGTTAGAACTAAATGATCGTGGTGGTTACAGTTTCATTAAGTTTAGTAATTAATGCTTAATATGAATTTTAGGAAGCTTTGGTTTACAAGGAGAAAAGAATTGGCACTTATAACTGATAACTTAGAGTTAGGGATGTAGATCAGCTGGCAGAATACTTGCCTAGTGAATCAAGCCCTGGGCTGAATGTGGTAGCACACACCTGTAATCCAAGACTTGGGAGGTGGAGGCAGGAGGATCAAAAGTTCAAGGTCAACCTGGACTAGAGATTTGGAAACCAGCCAGGGCCTCTCTCTCTCTCTCTCTCTCTCTCTCTCTCTCTCACACACACACACACTCACACACACACACACACACAAACACACAAATACAGGAATAACACCACCCCCTGATTTATACTTAAAATTCATGGATTTTAAAAAATTAGAGATTAAAGATATATATGAAAATTTGAAATATGTATTATTGATAAGTCATTTCAAATATATAGCAAACAACTAAGTAATATATAACTTTTTTTCAGATTATAAACTAAGGAAATGATCAATGTTCTAACATATTATTTTAAATTTTAGTTTCAGTCTGATGGAAGCAAACAAGAAGATAAAGAGAAAACGGTAAGAGACTGAAGAAATTAAATAATGGGTGTGTTTGTCAGGATATAGCATGCTGAATATTTTACTGTGAACAAGACTTAGCTATCCTTAGAAATAGTTATTTTATACATTAAATGCTCAGTACAGCATTTGGCAACTCACTGAAAATTTTCTTTGAAGATTAATATCCTCTTTTTGAAGATTCCATACTGTATAAGGAAAAGATTAAGCCCCTTATTGCTTTGTTACCTTCTTTGCTTTTGCCCCATTTGCTAACTTAAATGGAGAAAAAAGACAATGATAGGGTGGGGAACGTGTGTGTGTGTGTGTGTGTGTGTGTGTGTGTGTGTGTGTGTGTGTGTGTGTGTGTGTGAGAGAGAGAGAGAGAGAGAGAGAGAGAGAGAGAGAGAAAGAGAGAGAGATTTAAAAATGATAATTCCTTTAAGACTTATCCCTATTTTTAAGATATATTGAAATAAACCTTTTAATGAAATAATTGTTTTTGCTTCTTTTTTTTAGGAAGTTATCCTTAGCTGTTTGCTTAGCATTACTGACCAGGTATTACTTCCATCTCTGTCTTTGATGGACTGCAATGCTTGCATGTCTGAGGAGCTGTGGGGAATGTTTAAGACATTTCCCTATCAGCATAGGTAAATACTTATTCAAATTATTAACTTTTATTGATTTATATTAACTTCTAAGTATTTAAAATTTTCTAAATTTTCACCTCATTTTCTTAAAGATATCGTCTATATGGCCAGTGGAAGAATGAAACTTATAATGGTCACCCACTTTTAGTAAAAGTTAAAGCTCAAACAATAGACAGAGCCAAGTATATCATGAAGTAAGTTTTAATTTTTTATATTTACCTCAAATATGTCTGGATATAATTTACTTTGTTTCAGCTATTTTGTTTAGAGCGTCAGTTTTGAGAAAGCTTATAAATCTTTCTTAAAGGTATAGCTGATTATATATTGCAGGTAGAATGAGTTAGTTTTTATGTTAGCTCATTTTAATTACAAGTTAATGTTTTATTTTTATATTTTTTAGATTTATATATGTGTATGAGGGGGTAGGTGTGGGTGTATGCGTGCCATTGTATGCACATGGAGGTCAGAACAGTAGAAATGGGTTCTCTCCTTGCTTCATGTATGTCCTGGGAATCAAACTGTTTTCATAAGGATGATATTCATTCTACTTTCTTGTAAGTTATTTGAAGCTTATTAAAATTGTATACTTGATGGGAGTATTAGTCTAGATACTAAAAACTCTTCTATTTCTTTTCAACAAGGATTTTGTCAGTTGTCCAACATTTTATAAGTCCATTTACAGTTATTCTAATTGAAGTTATGTTTTCTTTAGTTTCACTAAGTACAATAGTTTGCAATGATACTTGGATATTGGCTACTGGGAAAACAGGCATGAACATCATGATCTCAGTTTGGCTTATAATGAGGTGTGACAATAGACAGAATGAAATCTATCTAATTAGTTAATAGGGGAAGAAATTACTGCTGGAGAGGCTATTCAGTTTGACGGACCTGAGAGAGGTTTACCTTCAGAAGCCTATAGATAACGGCTTCTATCTTATCGCACTCAGATCAGGTTTTGTATACATATGATCAGGTCATTCATACACACACACACATACACACACACACACACACACACAAACTATTTGTGCTAGGCACTGAGTTGAGTGCTTTTTTAAAAAAATAATACTTATTACTAATTTTCTTGATTCTCTCCACTCTATAGCCCACTATAGCCCACAACCTTAATTCTTTCATCTGGAATACTATAGTACCTTGAATTATTCTATTTCAAAATCCTTGGATGACTTGATAATACTTGGTGGGTTGTATGTCAAGCTTTATGGCATGGTGATGTGAGAGATACTCCTTGATCTTTCCTACCATATATCCTACCTCATTTCTAATGATTATACTTAAAGCTGTACTGAACCTACTTGTTTCCCTACATACACCATGGTCTCCTTAGCCTTACTTCCTTTGTATGTATTTTTTCTTTCCTTTATTTGTACAAGTTTTCCGTTAGCTTGCATTTCCCTCTCCATCTAGTGATTCGTCTTAGAAAGTGTGCATGAGTGCCAGCTCTCCAAAGCCTCCGCAGCACATACTGATAAACAAAATTGATTTGTGCCACCTGTACACCTTAGGCAAATTATGCTAGCATTCTACTTGTGCACATTACTATAATAGTGTTCCTTTTGTAAGTATATAAAATCAGCAGATGAATGAATATACTGATTCTATATACAAATATTATCATATAACATTTATCTTTCTATACCGAGCTTAGTTCAGGTACCATGGTGTTCTCCTGTTTTATCCATGTTGTGAATGACAAAATTTCCTTCTTTTTTTAAAGTAAAAAAAGGATACTAGTAGAAGGAAAATTATTGGGGAAAAGAGGGATTTGAAGGAAAGGAGAAATGCTGATCAAAGGATACAAGATTTCACTTAGATGTAAGAAATAAATTTTAGTTACATATTATACTTTGTGGTGACCACAGTCAGCAATAATAATGTCTATTTCAAAATTTCCTGAAGACTACCTTTTAAAGGTTCACATCACAATAAAAAGTAAGTTTTTGACATGAAAAACTCATAATTTGCCTGACAGATTTATTCTACAATGCCTATATAGATTAAAAACATCATGTTGTGCCCTTATAAAATATACATTTTTTTTTTTTTTGGTGTTTTTTGAGACAGGGTTTCTCTGTTATTCCCTGGCTGTCCTGGAACTCACTCTGTAGACCAGGCTGGCCTCGAACTCAGAAATCCACCTGCCTCTGCCTCCCAAGTGCTGGGATTAAAGGCGTGTGCCACTACTGCCCGGCAATATACATATTTTTTTAAAGGTTTACATCCTGTTCTTCACGCACTCACTTCTCTCCCAGAGGAGAAAAGTAAAGTAACCCATATTTAGATTCTTGTTTATCCTTCCAAGTATATGTGTGTGTGAGTGTGTGTGTGTGTGTGTGTGTGTGTGTATCTCATATTCCAAGGCAATGTGGATATATTATTTATACTTTTAATGTTATTGATTGGATATAAGTGCTGTTCTCAAATTTGTTACCTTTTTAAAAAGAAAATTTGTCAGGAATAATAATAGCATACCTCTGTATTTCTTGTACTTGGAAATCTGAGGCAGGAGGAGAATGACTTTGATCCTTGTCTTTACTACCTACTGAGATGAGGCTGTGTCAGAAAAATCAACAAACCCACAGAAATGTAAAAACCTGTTTTTAAATCTGTGTCTTTAGTTAGGTCAGGCTTGAGAGCAAGAACTGCTCTTCATTTTTATATTCCTAATGCTTAGGGCTTCGTCATAGTAAGCGTTAATGTGAATGAATGCATGTATGAATACAAATTTTTATTTAGTGTGGAACAATATGTGTAGAATTTTTAATATACTTGGATTTTTGTTACATTTTAGCTGTAGCTTAGGTGTTGCACCAAACTTTATGAGTTTGCTACAACTTTTTACATTGACAGTGGAATATACATTATTTGTATAATCTTATAATTTTTCAAATCATTCATTCTTCAAATTCTCATTGATTGTGTTTTATATGCCTGCCATTCTAGTAGCTTGAAGATAGGACAGCGTCAAGAGAATATTTAATTTTGCTTATTTTCCCTTCAGGGTAGTGAAGACAAGTGGAATAGAATAAAAAGTGGACAGTGTTATGTGAGTGAGGCCAGTAGGAGAACCACCCGGAGCAGGGTTTGAAATAGGGAGGGGCGGTGCTAAGTTAAAGGCCGAGGTGAATATGGTTTCCGATTTAAAACCAATGGTCTCTTTTCTCCATCGGCAGGGAACAGGACAAACTGAGCTATAGGAAACAAGAAGGGGAAGCAGCTGATTACATCATTTTAATTATTGGATTGCTTTTATCACAAGAAGCTTCGTAACATAATTATATTATTATTTTAAAAATGGTTATATTTCTTGACTTAAAAATTGAACTTGTTCTTTACTTCATTAAGTATTTTTGAATGTTTAGTGGTGCTAGATGTATGTTCTTTTTAGAAAGCTTCTTTCATTTGTTCCCTGTTGCTGTTTATTATAGAGTTTCTGTGTTTATTATGTAACCATCTCCTAAAAGCTTTATATTTTGGGTAATATTTATGTTAGGTTTTAGGATTTCACTGATACAGATTTTTAGAATCTTAGAAAAAATATGCTGATCACAGAAGAAATAAAAAATGAGAGGAATATAATTTGTTGATTTTAAAAATTGTATATCTTCAATAAGAAAACAAGAGAACTAATTTCTGAACTGATAAACCTTGTAAATCTAAAATACGTATGATTATTTTAAAAGAGTTCTCATGATTTATACAGTAAAGTAAGTTTTACCCTTAGTAGATAAGTAGCATTTCAACTCTGAAATTCCTTTAGAGAGTCCACCTTTTACTACAGAGTGGATGAAAATGCAGTTGTTTGCATGGATCCATTTGTTGTATTTGACTTTTCCACATAGTACAGCAAAGCTTATCAGCACCCTGAATAATGCTACTTAGTATGAACCTTGACATTTCTCTCCCTTTGTAGGCGTCTAACCAAGGAAAATGTGAAGCCTTCAGGAAGACAAATTGGCAAGCTGAGCCACAGCAATCCAACAATTTTGTTTGATTATGTACGTTTTGAAGTTAATATTATTTTAAGAGATTTTCCTTTTGATTGTCTTTCTATCAGTACAAGTGGAAATAAAATTAAATTTTAAAATGTTAGGAAAAAAGCAGATGAAATGCCACTTTGTGCTGAAAACAAAACTTTTCATATACAGTATTTAACACATTGATCTGTTTTCTAGTAATGTACAACAGAACTACTGTTAGGTTTTACAAACATCGGAATAATGTTTCACTTTGATTCAGTTATATCAGTGTTACCTTCTTTTTAAAATTGTCATTGAAATTTTCATACAGTATATTTTAATCATTTTCCCCTCCCACGAGTCTTCCCATATCCTCCCTACCTTCCTAGTTACCAAACCCCATGTTTTCTCTTTCACTTGGAAAAACAAACAAAAAACCAAGACAAAAAATATGTACCTGAGGGAAAACAGCACAAAGTCCATTTTAGAAAGACTCTAACATTTAAAACAGGACTAGCCATTACTATTACAAGATCCAAGTTTAGACCTCTTGGAATTGTTTTCTAAGTGGAAAATATAGCCTTAGAAAAACACTCTATGTAGCAATGATAATGTAAAATGTTTTATGTAAATGCAAAACAGTAGAGGCACTTCGTTTTGTTTTCAAGACAGGGTTTCTCTGTGTAGCCCTGGCTGTTCTGGAACTTGCTCTGTAGACTAGGCTGGCCTCCAACTCACAGAGATCCTCCTGCCTCTGCTTCCTGAGTGCTGGAGCTAAAGGCATGTGCCACCACTGCCTGGCTAGAACCACTTTGATTGTATTATTTCTAATTTTAGAAAGGTATGAACCTTATTTAGCTCAGAAGGTTTTTTTTTTTATTTAGTTAATGCAACTTACTCTTTCTTGATCTTCCAGATCTTGTCACAAATCCAGAAATATGATAACTTAATAACACCTGTAGTAGATTCATTGAAATACCTCACTTCATTGAATTATGATGTCTTGGCCTGTATCCTTTCATGTGGAGCAAAATGTAGATTTCATGTGTCCCTGTATTTAAATGCTGAATGATTAGTTTTTCTCTGACTTCCTTTAGTAATGATCTAAAGTTGGTCCAATTGGCTGATCTGTTGTCAGACCGAAGTATTGAAAAGGAAATTGTGTATGTGTGCATGTGTATGCATGCACATATTACTGCTTTGTGTTGTATAAAGGTAGAGACACTCATTTTATCAAGCATGTTGATATAGGCAGAATGTTATTTGTTAGGAGATGGGAAAGAGGGCTGATATATAATGAGTATGGTGGCTATTTTCATTCCTCTCTGAAGATACGGGGATTTAAGGCTCTTTGGTACTGATTGATAATTTTTTCTTAACGTGTGAAAGATTGTATCATTGAAGCTTTAGCTAATCCAGAAAAGGAGAGAATGAAACACGATGACACAACCATCTCAAGCTGGCTTCAGAGTAAGTCCTTTCATTTTTCTCAGGATGGCAGAACTATCGCTGAGACTAAGGAGGTGGTAACCCCCATGCTTTCTTTGCCTGCCTATGCTTTGCAGGCTTTTAAGTGCTTATTTCTCAAGAGCAGTTGATGCCACCTAGCCACAAAACATGTTCTTCAAAGTGTTTGGCACCTTGGGTATGTGTGGAGATTTATTAAGTACTTACTAATTTTCTTTACTCAAGAGACGATTTTTTTTACTATGATAAAATTTGAGGAAGTTGCCTCTGGCCATACCACCCTGGACTTGTTGAGTGTCATCTGATCTGGGAAGTTTAATGAGATTGAGTTGGGTTAGTATGTAAATAGGAGAATTTGGGGAAGCATTTGGAAGCTGACATTCTCTTTCTTTCTAACTTACTGTTATTTAGAGATTACACTCTTTCTTTGTCTAGTGTATATGAATCTGAATTTCCCACTGTACTCTAAGCTCCTTAAGTCAGGACTTAAGTTTCGTCTAATTATTTATGCAATTAACAAATAACTGTTAAATATTATAGATTATTAGATAATCTTCCTCTTGTCTTCACTTCCTCTCCAGGAAATAATAGGGACTATTATTGGTTAAAATTGGTCTTCTAAGGTCGGCAAGGTGGCTCAACGTTTAAAACCATTGACTGGTCTTTTAGAGGATTCTGGTTCTAGTCCCAGAACTGATGTGGTCACTCACAACCCTTTTTAACCCCAATTCTGGTGAATCTGACACCTTTTTCTGATCTTTGTGGGCACTAAGCATACACACATAAATATACATTGAAGGCAAGACGCCTATACATATTACAAAAAAACATTCTGCCTCTAGCAATATTACCTGTTTCGTTTGCTGTCTTCAACTGTAGTATGTTCCTAGATGTAAATAATAATTTCTGACTCAAAACTTTTGAGGGGTGGGCATTTAGTTGTTTGAGTTTACTTGGTATTCTGCATGATTGAGTCCTAATTAGTCAGGGTGCATAGTTTGAATCACTGCTTTAGTTTGTATTGTGACCAGGAGCAAGTCCTGTGACCCATCCATTTTCAATTTACCTCATCAGTATGTTTATACTAACCTAAGATAATTATTCTAATAATTAATCGACATAATGTGCTTACTTATGTATGCTTAATAAATATTAGCTATTACTATGGTAATATATAGTCAGTTATACAGTCAAAACGTACAGGGCTGGAGAGATGGCTGAGTGGTTAAGAGCACTGGCTGCTCTTCAAGAAGACCAGGTTTCCCAGCACCCACATGACAGCTCACAGTCATGCACACCACCTGGTTAGGGGATCTAATACCCACTTCTAGCTCCCTTAGGCACCTGGTGTGAACATGGTACACACATATATATATACATGTAGGCAAACATGTATACACATGAAATAAAAATAAATGTTTTAAAAATTATTCATACCTCATTTTGCTTTCGAAATTGAATTTGTTGAAATTATATTTACTGTATTTTTTGTCTAATGAACTATATTTTTTTTATTTCATGTAGGTCTGGCTAGTTTCTGTGGTGCAGTATTCCGTAAATACCCGATTGATCTTGCTGGTCTTCTTCAGTATGTTGCCAATCAATTAAAGGCAGGCAAAAGGTAAATTATATGGAGATAAACATCAAGAACTCAAGTACTTCTGGTGGTTTTAAAATGTTGAGATTACTGTTACTTTGAAAGACACATAGATTCAACTGGAATAGGTATTTATAGAATATATATTTTTAAGGTAAATTCTCATTATGTAGTTCAGGTTGTCCTCAGAATTGATTTCTTCACTTAACCTTTCAAGTGTTAGAATTGCATATGTGCACATATAGATAGATAGATAGATAGATAGATAGATAGATAGATAGATAGATGAGAGAGAGAGAGAGAGAGAGAGAGAGAGAGAGAGAGAGAGAGAGAGAGAGAAAGAGAGAGAGGAGACAGAGCTTTTTCTTTTTCTGTTTTTCTTTTTTTTTTTAACACAGGGTCTCATCATGTAGCTCTGGCCATCCTGGAACTCACAATGAAATCCAGGTTGGCCTTGAACTCAAAGAGACCCACACACCTGCCTCTGTCTCCCGAGTGCTTGGATCAAAGGCATGTGCCACCATGCCCAGCTATTGAGTATTTAAGAGAAACTAGATGCCAATACAGAGAGATAGTTTCTTTAGTACTATAAAATTTGGCCACATATATACATCATTAAAAGGACAGTTAACTTATTTTACTATTAAGCTTTTTCTGTAAGGGAATATAAAGGAAAATACTTTTTGAATATGAATTTGATATGTAAAATTATGTGCTTCTTTATAAATACTGATGTTTATTCTGGGCTAGTGGCAGTGCTTATGCTTTGAATAAATAGATTTGTTAAACATTAGTACCAGTAGATTGATTATAATCAAATAACTCTATTGTTTTTAGAAGATTTCTGATAGAAATTTAATAAAAAAAAATAAAAGCTTTTTGGTGTTTCAAACAGGTACTTTGCTATTTTGGCTTTGGGAAAAAAAATTGAAGATAATATAGCCTCTGGGTTTTGAAAGAAGACACTTTGTAGCTTTGTCATTTCTGTTGCTCCTGTAATTTACATGTTTTTACAAGCCATGGGAACAGTTATTTTAATGTATAGTTTACCTTATTGTTAATACATATTTGTGGCCATTTAATTAAAACATTGTTAAAACAGCTGAATGCCACATATGTTAGTGTTACAACTTGATGGATTGGTAGTCTTGTATTTGTTTGCACAAAACTGCCTGTTTTAAGAGAGCATGGCACATTGAAAGGAAGCCCCTGCTATGAAGATTAGGAAAGTACACCTTTGTTCAATAACTTGTATATTGATAGTTAGACTTTCACCCTTGGAAATACTGAGGAATTAGAGGAAGTTATAGAAATCACAAAGTGTTTTTTTCCAGTGACAGTTCTAAATGTTGCAGATTAAAATACATCCCTAGCCAGGTGTGGTGGCAGATGGCCATAAACCCAGAACACTTAGGTAAGAGGACCATGGGTTTGAGGCTAGTATGGGGTATATAGGGAGGTTTTGTCTCAAAAATGTATACCTGTTAGCGCATAGCTAGAATATGCTGCTTATTTTATTTTACTTTATTTTTACTTTAGGCTCAAGTACCACAACTTGCCACTTTTCCCTTTTGTTTTTTCTTTCTTCCCCTTCTCTTTTTAAATTATGAATGAATGTTTCAGGGCTTTATTCATTTTTATTACTTAGAGTTTTAGGGAGATGACATGTACATGTAAAAACATGTAAAT
The DNA here is from genome assembly GCA_028551405.1 of Uromys caudimaculatus. Lineage (NCBI taxonomy): Eukaryota > Metazoa > Chordata > Mammalia > Rodentia > Muridae > Uromys > Uromys caudimaculatus. The sequence continues at coordinate 89,007,403 of CM052722.1, read as the reverse complement.
CTGCTGTAAAAAAACACACTGAGCATCCTGAATTGGAGGGTGAGGAACATGTTATTGGGGCAGCTGTTGAAATGAAATATAAACAGTGGATTAAGTGTTAGAGTTACTAAAGTTGGTGACAGCTGAACTTGTGGGAGCAAGTGGCTCTATGCTAATATGCATTCTTAGACATTGAGGGAGTAAAAGACCATGGCTTAAGTAATTTGCTCCCCCATTCATTCTGTGAAGTATTTTGTGTTATTTTCTTATTATTGTGACAAATTCCTAAAAGAAGCAACATGAAATGAAACTGAGTATTCTTTTCTACTCAGTTCAGAGGTCTCAGTCTAGAGTTAGCAACTGTTGCTTTCGGTGTGCTGTGAGGTGGAACATCAAGGCTTAAGGGTGTGTGGGGCATCAGATTTAGCAGCAAGAAAGGAAGAAGCTCTGTCTGTCTCTGTCTCTTTGTCTCTCTAGTATGTGTTTGTGTTACAGATGAGGGAGGGAGGGAGGGTACGGAGGGAGTGATGAGAGAGGAAGTGAAAGAGATACAGAGACAGACAGACAGAAACTGAGGATGAGAGGACAGAGCAGCCAGGGACAAGATACTGCCTCTAAGAACACATTCTGTGACCTACTTCCTCCAGCTAGACCTCACCTTAAGTTTCAAGAACCTTCCAAAATAGTGCCATCAGAAATAGTGGGATCAAATCTTTAACACATGAACTCTTGGAACATTTCATACTTATTGACAATCAAAACAGGAAAGAGGTAGAGGCCGGAGGCGCAGAGGAAATGAAAGGAAATTGCAAATGAAAACTGTGAGGAAAAATGCATGAAGCTTGGGTAAAGGGAGAATGAAGATGTTTCGAATTATTTTTATTTTTGTATCCTATCTCCAGGCTTCAAATTAATCCAGATAAAAATAAATCAAAGAGAAACATGAAATACTTTCATCATAGTATTAGAATGGATGTAACATTTATTTTGAAAATAAAATTGAAAAACAAGCCTTGCTAATGTCTCTTTGTCTTAAGAAAAGATTCTCAGGCAACTACTTACTATATTATTATTTTCATACTTGAAGTTTTAACTTCAAATGGTTTTCATTTAATTTTTGTATTTGTTTTAAATTTTGTGTAGTTTTGACCTACTAATATTGAAAGAAGTGGTACAAAAAATGGCAGGAATTGAAATTACAGAGGAGATGACAATGGAGCAGTTAGAGGCCATGACTGGTGGGGAGCAGCTAAAGGCTGAGGTAAAGTAAGAACTATTGTTGTATCTGTGGCTTTGTCTTTCAGGGTGTCAATTACCCATGCTTAACCACAATTCAGAATTAAACACAAAAATATCCATAAATAAATAAATTACAGTTTTTTTACATTGAGATCCATTTTAAATAGAATCTTAAAAATTTTTGCCTTTCTTCTTGCTCACTTTTGACACATAAATTATCCTTTTGACTATTGTATCCACACTATATGAGCTACTCATTAGTCATATAATAGCCATCTTTGTTTGTCATATTGGCTATGTGGATAGTAGTCCTGGTTATCAATTGGCTATATTGTAAAATGCTTGTATTCAAGTAACCTTTGCTCAGATTTCCCAATTCTTCATCACTGTACCTAAGTGTTGTTGTTTCATATCATGTCATCATAAGAATGATCAATGCAGTGAAGTAACATTTGGAGAGTGACCATATTTATATAACTTTTATTGTATCATTCTGATTGTTTTATTATTGTTCCTAATTTCTTTTTTCTTTTAAATTTTTATTTGTTATTTTCTTTATTTACATTTCAAATGTTATCTCCTTTCCAGGTTTTCCCTCCACAAACCTCCTATCCCATCCCTTCCCCCCCACTGTTTCTATGAGGGTGCTCACCTACCCACTCACCCATACTCCCCTCAGCGACCTAGCATTCCCCTGCACTGGGGAATGGAGCCTTCCCAGGACCAAGGGCCTCCCCTCCCATTGATGCCAGATAAGGCCATCCTTTGCTATATATGCAGCTGGAGCCATGGGTCCCTCCATGTGTACTTTGGTTGGTAGTCTAGTTCCTGGGAGCTCTGGGGAGTCTGGTTGGTTGCTAATTTCTATTTTTTTCTTTTTTTTTTTAATAATAAAATTTAATTGTTAGAGAATTTTAGAGAAATGTTCCATATAACAGTACAAATCAACACAGTACTTATAATGAACAGTTTACCAACAACTACCAAAGTATAAATTGTGCATAAAGTTTTATCTAGTAAACTTATATCTAAGAATTTATGTTGGAAAAAATATGTATGTACTGTGGGATATCTATCACAGTATTATATACAATAGTGAATTATGAGAAACATGTCAAAATTAAATACAGAATACGTAAATTATGAAATTGTAGACATTTCTATAATAATTAAAATGCTATTTTTTGGCTAAAACTTTAGCAGCCAATATTATCATCATCTTATACTTTCACATTATAAATATGATTAAAATAAATCACATTGTAAAAACATTATGCAATTGGAAATTATTTCTGACAGATCAACTCTTAGAGTTTTATAGGCCATTCATTTTTTTCTCCTTTGAAATGACAAAGGAAAGTTGACTTCAGTCAAAATAGCACACAACCTAATCTCATAAATCACACGTTTAATGTTACTTGTTTTCAGTAGGCTTTGAAAACCTTACTACTGTCACACTCAACTAGAAATAAGTTGACAACTCCTGACTAAATTCAGAGAAAATAAATACCAGTCTTCTAAAATATACAGGACTCACCTTCCTAATATGAACATAAAATTCTAATACCTCCAGTGTCCTCCCTTGAAGATATGTTAGCTTCACTCCGAGCAAAGAACACCATTCCTTTGTGTTTCCCATGGCCATTACACTGAGATTCATCAGATACCTATAACACTTGCTGAAGTTACCCCTTACATATTTCTATTTGACCAGTATGAAGTGTCCTTCCTTATCTTTCTTGATGACTTTTGGTTGAAAGTCAATTTTATTCGATATTAGAATTGCTACTCCAGCTTGTTTCTTGGGACCATTTGCTTGGAAAATTGTTTTCCAACCTTTTACTCTGAGATAGTGTCTGTCTTTGTCACTGAGGTGCGTTTCTTGTATGCAGCAAAATGCTGGGTCCTGTTTACATATCCAGTCTGTTAGTCTATGGCTTTTTAATTGGGGAATTGAGTCCGTTGATGTTAAGAGATATTAAGGAAAAGTGATTGTTACTTCCAATATTTTTGTTGTTAGAGGTAGTATTAAGTTTGTGTGGCTATCTTCTTTTGGGATTGTTGAAAGATTACTTTCTTGCTTTTTCTAGGGTATAGTTTCCTTCCTTGTGTTGGTGTTTTCCATCTATTATCCTTTGTATGACTGGATTTGTGGAAAGATAATGTGTAAATTTGGTTTTGTCATGGAATATCTTGTTTTTTCCTTCTATGGTAATTGAGAGTTTTGCTGGGTATAGCAGCCTGGGCTGGAATTTGTGATCTTTTAGGGTCTGTATGACATCTGCCCAGGATCTTCTAGCTTTCATAGTCTCTGGTGAGAAGTCTGGTGTAATTCTGATAGGTCTGCCTCTGTATGTTACTTGACCTTTTTCCCTTACTGCTTTTAATATTCTTTCTTTGTTTAATGCCTTTGGTGTTTTGATTATTATGTGACGGGAGGGATTTCTTTTCTGGTCCAGTCTATTTGGAGTTCTGTAGGCTTTGTGTATATTCATGGTCATCTCTTTAGATTATGAAAGTTTTCTTCTATAATTTTGTTGAGGATATTTACTGGCCCTTTAAGTTGAGAATCTTCACTCTCTTCTATACCTATTATCTTTAGGTTTGGTCTTCTCATTGAGTCCTGGATTTCCTGGATGTTTTGTGTTAGGAACTTTTTGCATTTTGTATTTTCTTTGACTGTTGTATCAGTGTTTTCTATGGTATCTTCTGCACCTGAGATTCTCTCTTCTATCTATGACTCCTGATCTCTTTCCTAGGTTTTCTAACTCCTGGGTTGTCTCCCTTTGTGATTTCTTTATTGTTTCTGTTTCCATTTTTAGATCCTGGATGGCTTTGTTCAATTCCTTCACCTGTTTGGTTGTATTTTCCTGTAATTCTTTAAGGGATTTTTTTGTTTCCTCTTTAAGGACTTCTAGCTGTTTACCTGTATTCTCCTGTATTTCCTTAAGGGAGTTATTTATGTCCTTTTTAATGTCCTCTATCATCATCATGAGAAGTGATTTTAGATCCGAATCTTGCTTTTTCTGTGTGATGGTGTATTCAGGATTTGCTATGGTGGGAGAATTGGGTTCTGATGATGCCAGGTAACCTTGGTTTCTGTTGCTTATGTTCTTGCGCCTGCCTCCTGCCATCTGGTTATCTCTAGTGCTACCTGCCCTTCCTTTATCTGACTGGAGCCTGTCCTTCCTGTGATCCTGGTTGTGTCAGAACTCCTCAGAGACCAGCTGTCTCTGGGATCCTGTGATCCTGAGATCCTGGGTGTGACAGAGCTCCTGGGAGTCAAGCTGCCTCTGCAACCCTGAGATTCTGGTGTGACCAAGCTCCTGTGCTCCTGTGCTCCTGTGCTCCTGTGCTCCTGTGCATGTTAGAGCACCTGGGAGTTAAGCTTCCTCTGGGTGTTATGGGACTGGCTGAGGAGTTCATGCCCAAGGTCTGCTCAGGGCACTGGCCCATATAGGAAGGAACCCATGCCACTGGTCCGCCGGGGTTCTTGGGTCCCTGGATCCCGCTGGTCCCAGTTATTCCTGTTGTTGGGATAGATGTTGAGTCTTCCTCACCTCTGGTCCTATGATCCCGGGCTTGTTAGAGCGCTTGGGAGTGGAGCTCTGGGTGATGTGGGGCCGGCTAAGGATTCCACAAGCCCTGCTCAGGGCACAGTGGTTGCTAATTTCTTACGGTGCTTAATTAAGCTTTGTCATGGGTATATATGCATAGGAAAAACATGGTTCATGTAGACTTTTGTACCATCTATAATTTTCATTTATCCACTGTGGGTTGTAGAACATACCTGCCACAGATAAGAAGACAATACTTTGTGTGTGATTACAGTATAGAATCCAAACAGTATCTCATTACCTAAAGCTTAATGTCAAAGTCATACATGTTCTCCTTTCAAAACCACTGCTGCCTTCTTTTTTAAGAGCTGTGAAACACTAGTAATTAGAACTTTAAAATACATGAAAGTATAAAAGACAATAACTTATATCTGTACTGAAAAGATTTTCCTTGATATTTTCACTGGAATAAATCTCTATCACAGTCTACCAAACCTTTTCACTGAATAAAAAATAATCCTTTGTAAGATATTATTACCAAGTGGAAAATGGAAATAATGAGTTTATGCACAGCTGAGCTACCATTAGCCAGATTATAATAAGCAATAGTATCATTAAAGCAGATTTGTTAAGGAGAATGTATATAGGTTGTAGAAATGCTTTATTTTATTCTGGTGTTGCTTTATCTTAAGCCAGGCATGTCTTTTTTTTTATTCTGTTTTTTTTTTTTTTTTTTTTTTTTTAAAGACAGAGTCCTTTCTAGTCACTTCAAACTGACCTCAAACATGTATAGTTGAGGATGGTCCTGAACATCTAATCACCTTGTCTCTATTTCCCATGTGCTTGGATTATAACTTCTAGCTCAGAAATATTTTAAAGATTTTTTGTGTGTCTTTTCCCAGTGAGACGGCATGGAATACATTGCATATAGCAGTAATTTTTGTCTTCTTGTTATGCAGGGTGGTTATTTCGGCCAGATCAGAAACACTAAAAAATCTTCGCAGAGATTAAAGGATGCACTACTGGACCATGATCTTGCTCTTCCTCTTTGTTTGCTTATGGCACAACAGAGGAATGGGGTAATTTTTCAGGAGGGTGGAGAGAAACACTTGAAACTTGTGGGAAAGCTCTATGACCAGGTAAGTGAAAGAAGCTTGGGTATTGAGGAAGACTTCTTTTTTTTTTAATCCCAATAGAGATTGTGATATCATTTGAAATATATCATTTGTACACATCATGTGAATGTCAGACACCTCTAATGTCAAATAGGCTTTTCTTAAATAGGGCCTCTATTTCTGTGCAAACTGCTATTTAGAGCTGGGTGTAGGAGATGTTATATATAAGGTTTTCAGTTAATTAGACATTCCATCATGAAAGGCCATCATCAGATTGTTTGCCTTCTTTTTGATCTCTGGAAATTTGTAATTTTCGTTGCACCATAGTAGACACTATCTCTTATTTCTTAGTAATAAGATTGCTACTACTTAAACCCATTTTGTTGGCTAATAATGTTTTTGTGCTTAATATTTTTTTATTTTTTAAACAACGACAAAGTCGTTGACTTCTCATTGCATATATATATTGTTTTATAGGATTTTAGGTAAGTGTTTTGAGAGTCTTTTGCACTGTGCTTGGCTGGCAACTCAAAAGGTGGCATTTCAGCCTAGTGTTAAGTTTCTGTTTGATAATCTATGGCTTTTAGGAGAGTGTTGTCAACGCAGATGGGAAAATTTCATTCGCACTATATATTTACGCACTGACTTACATGTATTATGAGTATCTTTATGTAGATAATTGATAGTATGATTCCTTATGACTTTTTGACATCTTCACTGTTATTTTACCTTCCTCCCCTCTTCTGTATTTCCGTTCCTCCCCCATCCTGTATTAACGATCCCCTTGTTTTCTCCAGCGCCCCCTTCAAGTCAGCTGTCTCCTGTTATTTCCCCCACCATAGTAGTCCCTTTGTACTTTCCTGGTTTCTGCAATTCCTACAGTTATTATACTCATAGCTGAAGATATAGTAGTAGGTTATAGATATGTATCACTGTGCCTAGAGCTCACATGTTCTCTCTCTTCATTTGGAGGCCATATAGAAAAATATATTTGACTTTTTTTTTTTTTTTTTTTTTTTTGGTTTTTTTCGAGACAGGGTTTCTCTGTATAGCCCTGGCTGTCCTGGAACTCACTCTGTAGACCAGGCTGGCCTCGAACTCAGAAATCCGCCTGCCTCTGCCTCCTGAGTGCTGGGATTAAAGGCGTGCGCCACCACTGCCCAGCTATTTGACTTATTATAAATGTGAATATATAATCTTTGTTTTAATTTAGAATTTTTATTTGATACCTAGTAATTGTGCATGTTTATAGGGTACATTGTCATAATTCAGTGCATGTATATAATGTGTAAATTATAAAATTGGTAATTCCTATTTTCATCTTTTTAAACATTTACCATTCCTGTTGAGAAATACTGGACTCCTTTCTTCTAGATCTTTATATGTCATAAATTGCTTTATGCCATAGCCAGTCTCTGTTGGCTGTATATCACTAGGGCTTACTTCCCCTATGTAAATGCGTTGTTGGTACTCCATCTCCTGCATCTCTCTACCCCTTTCCAGTGACACTCTTAGCCTCTAGTATCTACTTTATGTACAAGTGGGAATATGTGAAAATTATCTTTCTACCCCTTGTTTATTTCACTGAACATACTGTCCTTCATTTCTGTCTCTGCCTATACTGTTGAAGTTTGGATTCTTAATTGTCCATTAAAATTTGTTAAAATAACATATCTTAATCATTTGAAAAAGGTTAATGTTGTTTTTGGAAAATGTTAACATCTTTTTTTTTTTTTTTTGTCTTCTTTTTAATTTAGTGTCATGATACCCTAGTACAGTTTGGTGGTTTTTTAGCATCCAATCTAAGTACAGAAGATTATATAAAACGAGTGCCTTCAATTGATGTGCTCTGTAATGAATTTCATACACCTCACGATGCAGCATTTTTTCTGTCTAGGCCAATGTATGCACACCATATTTCGGTAAGTATGAATGTCTTCATTGGCGTTCGAGAGTAATTCTGAATGGTTTACACAAATATTTGATTTTTAAATACACCCTAATTTGATAAATAGAGATTACTGTGATTTTCTATTACTGTTCTTGTCTCAACAGTAAACAATGAAATACTGTTTTAAAGAACAGGTCTTCCTATTATTACTTTGCCCACACGGCCATAGTCAATTCATAGAGACCCAACATATTCTCCATTTTGTTAATTTGGATTCTGGCCCTTCTGTTCTTTGTTTTGTTTTGATTTGTGTTTTTTTTTTTTTAAGTTCTGTACTGTTTGTGAGTTTCAGTCCAATTTGTAGGGTGAAATGGTTTAATTCTATACTGTGTATAGTATTCACTCCAGTCATTGGTCCCCTTCTCTTAAACTAAGATTTCCTCTTTGTTTCCTATAAAATTTCTGTTACACAGTGTGTAGCTGAAGTATATAGACAGACGCTAGGGAAAATTTTGATGTTCATTTGATCATGTAATTGAGAATACTCTGTTCGTGTTCACATATCAACAACTGCTACAGTCTTACTTGATTTAATGACCACTTCACTGGCGTTATGCAGCAATTCCTTTCCTGTATATTGTAGAGGGTTAATGGGAACAAAAATGCCTTTTGAACTCCTTTAAAATCTCTCATTCCAGAGAGTTCACTGCTATATGTAGTTAATGTCTTAAATTCTCACCCTAACCATATCAAAAAGTCTCATCCATACAAACATAGGACCTGATTTGTTGAAGAACCTAGGTGAAAGAAATGCTTTGTCTCAGGAATTTCATGTCATATTTTACTACTTTGAGAACTGGACACTCTAATCAGTAATGAATCCTAGCAAATGAATACCTGGTTGAGATATTCCTGGTCAAACCATGGAGCAGGTCATTCATACCAGTGACAAATCTTTTGTGGGGCATGAAAGTGTTTTCTTTTAAGAGATATACAATCTAATGAAAGAAATGGCATTTCCTTCTCAGAGTTTAGGAAGAAAGAAATATATCATGACATTTATATATCCCAGGCAATAAAAGTGTCCCCCAACCCACCTCATATAGGCTACATGCCTCTTTGGAAAGGGAATTCCTCAGCAGCCTAGGATGCAATTGGATGGGCATCCACACTGCTCTAACTTTGCTGCTTAGGTAAAGTCCTCAGTGAGCCTTTGATGAATGAGGGAGAATGTATAAGAAAGTGATGAGAGGACTAGAGGTATGCTTTACAGAGGATGCTGTTCTCAAGGTGGTTCTCAACACCTATGTGGGAAGAGCCACAACATTATTCCCCATTCCAGGGGATCAGGTATCCTATGACTTCCACAGGTACCCATACACACCACACACACACACACACACACACACACACACACACAGAGAGAGAGAGAGAGAGAGAGAGAGAGAGAGAGAGAGAGAGAGAGAGAGAGAGAAAATCATTTTTTTTTTAGATGGTGAGAGAGGAAATGGGGGTAACTGTAGATTACCCTCAGGAAATTGGCTACTACAGGACCTCAGCCAAACACTGCTCAGATTCTTGGCCTGACAAAAGGCTTTTTGGACATAAATCAGTGGTACTATACTATTTTCTGTTTGATTGAAGATGTAAACTTAAGGGCTAGAGAGATGGCCCAGTGGTTAAGAGCACTGACTGCTCTTCCAGAGGTCCTGAGTTCAATTCCCAGCAACCACATGGTGGCTCACAACAACCTGTAATAGGATCTGATGCCCTCTTTTGGTGTGTCTGAAGACAGCTACAGTGTATTCATATAAATTAAATAGATAAATCTTTAAAAAATTTAAAAAGGTATAAATTTAAGTATTAATTTAATTTTAGATAAGGAAAATTAGCATTGTAGATGAAGTATAACCATCTTTTTGATTAGCTTAGTTTTCTGACTAGATAATAGTAACAGGCCTACTACTAGATTCACAGATTCAAGAGCAGAGACTTGGGAAGATTGGTGTCATTGGTGCTATTACTCAGTTTTCTCATAACTTAATTTTCACTTTTAATTATTGAGACTCATCTTGAAACAGTTCTGAAAGGAAGGTTTTTCTTGCCCTAGCTGTTCTAGACTTTTCCCATTCAGGTAGTCAGCTTGTCATATGCAGGTAGTTTGAGCACTGTTTTATCTCATGTCTGGTAGAGCCTTAGCAGATGTCATTCCACTCATCTAGATTCATATTAGTTACCTTCAGCAAAATGTATCTTCTAAATTTAAAATCCTTTTAGCCCTAGTTCTTAGTCTCTGATATAATTGGTATGCTTTCCTGTAGCTAATGTTTTTGTAGCTTTATCAGTTCTGTAATTTCAGAAGTTATTAGCATGCTCTCTAGCATGAGTATCAAAATAAACAAATAGTCCTACTTCTAGAATAATTACAAGATGCCTGGATTTGGCTTGACATACCATTGAATGTAATAGATTTTACACTTTTAGTTTAGTCAGCTTGAATGAAGTGTAGTCAGTACCAAGGCATCTGAGACTTACCAATCACTGCAGAATTCAGAACATTTGATAATTATCTGGTTATATACTTAGCATAAACTGAATTATTTCATTGCTTTTTCTAATACAAAGAAGCTTCTGGTTGCAGGACTTCTCTTAGATTGACCTTAAGGATTATGCTTGTTTTCTTGGCAAGAGGTCTTTCATCATAAAATGACTAGATGACATGAGACAGTGTATTAATTTTCTTTTCTGCATTTGGCATATATTTTAGGAAATAATTATGTCAGTATCTCTGCACTAATAGATTCATTTTTACCTAATGTAACTGAAAGTAGAGTCTTCCTCCAATTCTCTTCCTAATTAGGACAGGCCAGTCAGGACAAAGAAACTGTGGCATCAGTTCTCTCATGGTTTCAATTTAATTAACTGCAAGTACTTATGTAAAATTTTATTTGACTTATCAGTAGACTAAAGTAGCTGATTGCTCTGGATGGAATGTTATCATTTTCAGCATTGAAGTCTTGCATTCTGGGAAGCCTCTAAGTCTGTGGCAAAACTGGACATTTAGTTTCTGAGATAGTAGTCTTAGTGACTTTTTATAACCTTTCTTAGTGGCAGTCCAGCTTATTGTCACATGCCCTATTGGAGATAGTAAGTCAAATTTTATTGAAAAAAAAAAAAACTAGTTAAGAACATGAAACTAAGGATTGGAACAGATTTCAGAGGTAATTTATCTTGGAATAAGTGCTTTTGGTAAGAAACTAGAATTGCCATGATTGTTTTGTACAAATATATATGATATGTTTTAACTTTTTATCTCCAGTCAAAATACGATGAACTTAAAAAATCAGAAAAGGGAAGTAAACAGCAGCATAAAGTCCATAAATACATTACATCATGTGAGATGGTGATGGCGCCTGTCCATGAGGCGGTGGTCTCCTTACATGTTTCCAAAGTCTGGGATGATATCAGCCCTCAGTTCTATGCTACATTTTGGTCATTGACAATGTATGACCTTGCAGTTCCACATACCAGCTATGAAAGAGAAGTCAATAAACTGAAAGTCCAGATGAAAGCGATTGATGACAATCAGGAAATGGTAGGTTTTGATGTAGCAATGCAAATATAGTTATGACCTTTATGCAATATTATTCTTACTTTGTAATTATTTTAGTTCGAGATTCTTGATGCTTCAATCTTGTTCCTCTATAATATTTTCAGTAGATTTAATGGTAACATTTCAATGGTTGGGGCAGGATCTTAGGAAATGGTTGGAAATCATGATTAAGGAATGAAAGACATGCATGTCTTTTCTACTGAACAGTGTCATAGCAACCTAATGTTATTTGTGTGGCTTCTGTTTCAAGAGCAGTAGGAATTCCCAAAGGATTATTATCATCATCCATAATATTTATATGTATAATCCAGCAAACACGGAGTAGTATGGGGTTTAAGGACCTCCTTTACTTGATGTAAAAAGTCAGGTTGGTAAAAACTTAGGAAGGCACTGAAAGTTGGGTAGAATAGTAAATATGATATAATTGAGAGCTAATTTAGATACCTTAGCTGGGAAATGACAGATGTAAAAATGGAACTTTAAAAGGATTATGAGAGTAATATGATGAGTGATTTTAATGAGGGGATATTTTAGTCTGAGGTTAGAGACCAGCTAGCTGTGTATCTTTTAGAGTACTTTGGCATGAGGTATTGAGAATATCGGCTATGCTAGAGATAGTGGCAGTACATATGACTTGTAAACAAGTGGGCTGTAGGAATGAAGGAAAGCTAAAGATGACTTAATTTTTGCCTCAGATGGACACTACCAGAGTTAGGAAGGTAACCTGTTTGGAAGGTGTGTGGAGACTCTGTGATACTGACTTGGATGTGCTGAATGGAAAGAAAAGCAAGTCATTCAGGCATACCTGCTGTATAGCCATGCTGCAGTAATCATAAAGTCTAATCTCTTTTCTCTTTAAAATTTTATACATGAAAGGAGACAATGTGGATACAGTTAAAAAAGCATCTGACTTTACTTTTTAGCCTCCTAATAAGAAGAAAAAAGAAAAGGAGCGTTGCACAGCTCTTCAGGACAAGCTGCTTGAAGAAGAAAAGAAGCAGATGGAACATGTTCAGAGAGTACTTCAGAGACTGAAACTAGAAAAAGACAACTGGCTTTTAGCAAGTAAGTTCTTGGGATTGATATTCCTGCTGCAGCTAAATTGCAAAAGCAAACATTTCTAACTTTGGCAGTGTTCAAGTGATTGTGCACATATTCTGCTCTGTTCACTGTTCTTTTTACTCATTACCACAGAATCATTCTCACGTGTTCACTGAAGTGGCTCATGACAGTTTGCTAGCGAAATAAAATTAGTTTGTAAAGATAATACTGATAGCTTAGTATTAAATTTTCTGTACAGAATCATAGTATAGATATTATATATCTATAGTATTGACAGAGTAAAAGCGATAGGAATCTTTATTACCTCATTTGTGGTTTTATAACATTGTGTACACTACAGTTAAAATGTTGTCATGTTTGGTAGCCTTCAGGCACTTGAGGAAGAAGATAACTGCTTAATACTTTCTTCCTTTATTTTTAGAGTCTACCAAAAATGAGACCATCACAAAATTTTTACAGCTGTGTATATTTCCTCGATGCATTTTTTCAGCAATTGATGCTGTTTATTGTGCTCGTTTTGTTGAATTGGTACATCAACAGAAAACTCCAAATTTTTCCACACTTCTTTGCTATGATCGAGTAAGTTCTTATTGCAACCTTTAAAAAACATTCACATAAGCACAGCTAAGTATTATAAACTCTAGAGGCATTACTTATACAGTGAATAGCGTGATCTTAAAAGCCAAGTTTGTGACCTTGAATCCTACCTCGACTTCTTTCAAACTATGTCTTAGTTAGGGTTTTACTGCTGTGAACAGACAGCATGACCAGGGCAACTCTTATAAGGACGACATTTAATTGGGGCTGGCTTACAGGCTCAGAGATTCAGTCCAGTATCATCAAGGCAGGAACATGGCACCAGGCAGGCATTCGTAGTGCAGGAGGAGCTGAGAGTTTTACATATTCATCTGAAGGCTGCTAGGAGAAGACTGTCTTCTAGGAAGCTAGGAGGAGGGTCTCAAAGCCCACACCCACAGTGACACACTTCCCCCAACAAGGCCACACATAATCCAAAAAGGCCATATCTACTATTAGTGCCACTCCCTGGGCCAAGCATATTCAAACCACCATACTATATCTTTCACAAGGTATTTAACCTCTCTGTGCCCCAGTTTTCTTATCTATAGAAAAGGACTTGCTTTGTAAGAGTGATCTGAGGGTTAAATGTGTTACTACATGTAAGAACTCCATGAAATGATATCTGTTGCACTCAAGGTTAATCTGTTCACTCAGGATTTGAATTTAATAATCTTGTACCTTCATAAGTGGGGCCTTTCTATATTCTTTAACTTTTATTCCTCAGAATAAAACTAAAGAAAACAACCTTCTACCCAAATAAAAGCCTTTATACATTCACACCACATGAAAGCAGGAAAGTCCTTTAGTGTCATGTTCATGGATTTTCCATCTTGCATTTTTTCTTACATTCCTGTTACTTGTGGGTTTAAAATATGTGTGTTGTAGTATGTCTGCTACATATTTCTAAATTTTATCATCTTTGCCTACTATCTATTCAGTCTCAGTCATGAATGACTAAGTTTCCAAGAAGCATTATGAAATAAAATGATAATAATAGCTTTTTCTTTTATTATTATAAATTAGATTTCTTCATAAAATATACTTGGATGCTTTATGATTGCTATTTTTTATTACAGAATCTAGAGTTGGCAAAAAAAATTCTCTGCAGGTGTGAATATAATAGGAGAGAGTGTATTTGTTACTAAATTTATCTGTATATTGTGATATGGTTTAATATAGTTTTTAAATATTTTCAGTTAGTTTGATTTTTTTTTTTCGAACATTTTTCCTCTAGGTTTTTTCTGACATAATTTACACAGTTGCAAGCTGCACTGAAAATGAAGCTAGTCGGTATGGGAGGTTTCTTTGCTGTATGTTAGAGACGGTGACCAGGTGGCATAGTGATAGAGCCACATATGAAAAGGTATATAATTAATAAATATGTTTATATTTTAGTTGTGTGTATAATTATTGCTTCAGATTGGTCAGTTTTAAAATCATTTAAGATTCAGCTATAAAGTGATGCTTAAAATCACAATATATTATAAAAAGTATCTTTTATTCTATTTCAACTTGACATTTCAAATTAATATCACTGGATAAGCTGAACCTTTCTTTTACATAAGAGTCATTGATCTGGTCTTATTCTCCTATTTTGTGGGATGAATTTTACCTCTAAAAATGAGAAACTTATTTTTCTTAGGAATGTGGAAACTATCCAGGATTCCTTACCATATTACGGGCAACTGGATTTGATGGTGGAAATAAAGCTGATCAGTTAGATTATGAAAATTTTCGACACGTTGTCCACAAATGGCATTACAAACTAACCAAGGTAAAATATAGTGGATATTTTTCAAAGATTTTTTTTCTCTTCAAACCTATATTATATGATAATAGTTCTTTAAACATCTGTTATAGGCATCGGTACATTGCCTTGAGACAGGCGAATATACTCACATCAGGAATATATTGATTGTGCTGACAAAAATACTTCCTTGGTACCCAAAAGTTTTGAATCTGGGTCAGGCTTTGGAAAGAAGAGTGAATAAAATATGCCAAGAAGAAAAAGAGAAGCGGCCAGATCTTTATGCATTGGCTATGGGGTAACACAATTATATTTTAATGTGATTTATGAGACTAGATTACAGAAGGATTCTGAAGATGTGAAAATGTTTTACAGTGTTGAAGTCTTATCTTCTGCTTTACTTCAGGAGATTATGGGAGATTATGCGATCATGTTCCCACAGGCTGGTGAGAGTTGTCACTTCTGATTATAAACTTCCGGTCTATACTGGATGATAGTTTCAAAGAAATATATTTCTTGAAGGGGGGAGATATAATTTTTAATAGTTCTCACATCTTGAGGAGCAAAAAGAAAAAGGCTCTCCAGTTAAAGAATTAGTTTAATTTGAAAGAATAACTCAGTTTTTAGAACACTCTAAAGACCTTGAAGAATATACTGAAAAGTAGTACTTTATTTTCTAGAACCAAGTAACAGAGTGAACAATTTGCTAATTTTATGTGACTGAACCCCATATTTATGTTTTTTTTTTTTATTTGTGTATGTGTATTTAAACACTTTGTGCGACTTTCAGCTACTCGGGGCAGTTGAAAAGTAGAAAGTCCCACATGATACCTGAAAATGAATTTCATCACAAGGACCCTCCTCCAAGGAATGCTGTTGCCAGTGTACAGAATGGGCCTGGTGGTGGGACTTCTTCATCATCTATAGGAAGTGCATCGAAATCAGATGAAAGTGGCGCTGAGGAGACTGGTATGCTTGTTTGTACACACTTCTAAATAATGGATTGAAATACTTTATCACATGATAATTACAATGCTAGCCTCATATTGCATTTTATTCCCTGGTTATGAGTATGTAATTATTAAGAATTAATCAGTCTCCCGGGCCTTCCTAATTTATCCACTAATCATTTTGCTGTGAAGTCAGAGTTTGTATTTAAAGTTTGCTAACAAAAACCTTGTTTTTATTTCAGATAAATCAAGGGAGAGATCTCAGTGTGGCACAAAAGCTGTTAATAAGGCTTCTAGTACCACACCAAAAGGGAATTCAAGCAATGGAAATAGTGGCTCTAACAGGTAGGAGCACTGCCGTACGTTACAATTCTAAACCCTCTCTCTCTCTCTCTCTCTCTCTCTCTCTCTCTCTCTCTCTCTCTCTCGTGTGTGTGTGTGTGTGTGTGTGTGTGCGCGCGCGCATGCGCGCGCGCGCGCATGTGCATGCCATGGGTGTGTATGCACATTCATGTATATGGGTGTGTATGCACATTCATGTATATGTAAGTGCATGCTTGCCACAATGTGTGTGGAGGTCTAACCTCAGATGTTACTTCACACCTTGTACCTTGTTTGAAACTGTATCCTCTTTGCTGCATATACTAGGCCAGCTAGCATTTGGGCTTTCAAAGGTTCTCTTTTCTCTGCCTTTCATTCTACCACAAGAGCACTGGGATTACAAATGAGGACTATTGTGCTTGTCTTTATGTGGGTTCTGAGATGTTGAGCTTGCTTTCTTATGCTTGCATGGCAAGCAGTTTACAAACATAGCTATGTTCCTAACTCCAGAGTTCTCTCCTTTAAAAAATTATCTTACAGATGTATTACAGATGTAATACAGAGTAATTGTGGCATTTCCATATGTATGTCTCATTATACTTCATTCTAATCTGCTCTTACCCCCGTGATCTCTCTTGCTCCCACTGTCTCTTGCTAGTCTCGTTCTTTTTTCCAAATAATCTCCCTTCTGTTGTTAAATGACACATGTATTCTATTATCTTCCTTTCTGCCTCTTGTTCCTCTCTTATGAGAACTGTTACTCTACTTTCAGAATGTATATGGTGTTTACATACTTACATATAGGTTCTACATATGAAAGAAGGCATGATATTTGCCTTTTTGAGCCTTTTGTAATTTCAAGGACCATAAAGATTTCCAGGTGAATCCATTTCCAGCAAATGCCATCATTTCGGTTTTCAGTTCGGTTGAATTTCATTTTTTATGTATCCCATACTTTCTTTATCCACGAATGTGTTAATAGACAAGTAGTCTTGCCCCATTTATTGTGAATAGTGCAGCAATAAAAAAAATGCGAGTATCTTCATGTTATGATGAATTAGAGACCTTTGGGTATCTATCCAGGAGTGGAACAGCTGAGGTATTCTATTCTTAGTTTTTGAAAAACCTGGATGCACACCGACTTCTATAGTGGCTGCATGAGTTAACGTTTCCACTAGCAAGTTATACATGTAACGTTTTACCATGTTCTCATCAACTTTTTTCCTTGTTCTCTTGATGAGAGCCATTCTGACTGGTTCAAAGCAGTTTTAATTTTTATTTCTTGAATGGCTAAGATGAGCACTTTTAAAAGTATTTATTGGCCATTTATATTCATTTGATGAGCTATTTATGAGTTACTAGCCTGTTTATTAGGTGAATTTTGGAGAATTATTTGCAATTCTTATTTCTAAATATCACTCTCCTGTCTGAGACATAATTTACAAAGCGTTCCCTCTCAGTTTGCATGCTGTCTGTTCACTCTGAATGTTTCCTTAGCTGTGCAGAAGCTTAATTTCAACTTCAACATCAAGGTGTTTGATCTTTGAATTGATTTTGAGCAGAATAAGTACTAGAGACCTAGTTTCACTCTATAACATAGCAGTATTCAGTTTTCCCAGTACTAGCTGTTGGAGATACTGTACTTTTTCCAATCTATGTTTTGATACTTCTGTTGAAAGTTAGGTGAGTATAGCTGTGCACATTCATTTCTTGCTTCTATATTCTGTTCAAATGATTCCCATTTATCCATGTTTGTTCCTGCCCACTCCCATGCTGTCTTTGTCCCTATAGATCTTTAGTATAATTTGGGATCAGGTATTGAGATACCTCCAGCATTACCTTTTCTGCTGAGTGTTGCTTTGGTCATTCCAGGTCTTTTGTATTTCTTTTTCAGTTTTAGGTGTGTGCATGCTTGTATGCCTGTGTGCATGCATGCATGCCTCTTGTGTGTGTTTAATTCTGTAATGAAGAATTTCATTTGAATATTATAGGGGTTATGTTGAATATACAGATCACATTGGGTAATAGAGCCATTTTCACAGTATTGATTCTCCTAATCCATAAGCATGGGATTTCACTTTCTTTTTTTTTAAATTTTATTTTCATGGTCCAGTCAGTTTTGCTGTTTAAAACTTACTTGTTTAGTATTGAAAATAGATTTTTTCCATACAATATATTCTCATTATGATTTCCCCTACCCCAACTCCTCCTAGTTCCTCTTCACCTCCCGATCACCCAAATCTACATCCTTTCTTACTCATTAGAAAACAAACAGGCATCTAAAAAATTAATAATGTTAAAATAAGATAAAATTAAAGCAATGTAAGATGATTAGGACAGTATCTTCTCCAGTTCGTCTCTTTTTATTTCTCAGTTTATTAGTCTTTTATTTCCTCAGGATAATTCCTAAGTATTTTGTTTTCTGTAAAGTTATTGTGGATGATTTCTTCCTCAACAATTTAATCCTTAGTAAGCAGAGCTTTTAATTTTTATGTTACTTTGTAGCCTGTTAATTTGTTTAATGTGTTTATTAGATATAAGGATTTTCTGGTATAGCCTTCTGGGTCTTTTAAGGATAGGATTGTGTCACATTTTTAAATAGAGATGGTTTGAAGTTTTCTTTCCTATTACCTCTTTCACTTCATTTCATGGTTATTGCTTTAGCTAAGATTTTGAGCACTATATTAAATGAGTTGAGTTTGATTTTGCCTAAAGTGCTTTTGAAGGTTTGTTATATGGCCCCTGTATTTCTAGTTTCCTTAGGGATTTTTTTTTTCATGGAGGGATGTTTTTATCAAAGTGTTTCTCTGTAGTTACTAGCATAATCTTGTGATTTCTAACCCTGAGTCTGTCTATCTGCTGTATCATATTTCTTGAATCATTCTTACATCCCTGGAATGAATTGAGTTTGGTCATGGTGCATGATTTTAATGTATTCTTGAATTCTGTTTACAAGATTTTAAGAATGTTTGTGTCTTGAGCTGGAGAGATGGCTTAGCAAGGTTAAGAACAGTGGCTGCTCTTTGACAGGACCCAGGCTCAATTCCCAGAACCCACATGGCAGCTAACAATCATTTGTAACTCTAGTTCTGGGGGATCTGGTACTTTCTTCTGGCCTGTGTGGGCACCAGGCATTTATGTCATACACAGACATACATGGCATGAACATACATGCAAGGAAAACATACATTCACACAAAATAAACAAATGAAATGAACTTTTGTTTTAAATTTATTAGATGAATTGTCCATAGTTTTGTTCTTTTACTGTGTATTTATTCAAGTTGGATGTAAGGGTAATACTGACTTTGTAGAATGAGTTTGCTAGTTGTCTTAGGGTTTTACTCCTATGAACAGACACCATGACCAGGGCAACTCTTGTAAGGACAACTTTTTTTTTTTTTAATTTATATTTCAAATGTTTTCCACCTTCCAGGTCTCCCCTTTGGAAACTCCCTATTCTATTCCCCCTCCCTCTGCCTCTATGAGGATATTCCCCCACCCACCCACCCACTCCAATCTTCCCTGCCTGGCATTTCCCTACACTGGAGCATCTAACACTCTCAGACCCAAGGGCCTCTCCTCCCACTGATGGCCAACAAGGCCCTCCTTAGCCACATATGTGGCCAGCGCCATGATTGTTGATCCAGCCTCCGGGAGCACCGGGGGGTCAGGCCAGTTGACACTGTTGATCCCTCCATGGGGCTGCAAACCCCCTCAGCTCCTTCAGTCCCTTCTCCAACTCCTCCATCTGGGACCCCACGCTCAGTCCAATGGTTGGCTGCCTGTATCCGCCTCTCAGGAGCCAGCCATATCAGGCTTCCATCAGCAAGTACTTCCCAGCATCCACAATAGCGTCCAGGTTTGGTGACTGTAGATGCAATGGATCCCCAGGTGGGGCAGTCAACATTTAATTGGGGCTAGCTTACAGGTTCACAGGTTCAGTCCATTATCATCAAGGTGGGAACATGGCAGCATCCAGGCAGACATGGGCAGGAGGAGCTGAGAGTTCTACATCTTCATCTGAAGGCAACTAGAAGACTGACTTTCAGGCAGCTAGGATGAGGGTCTTAAAGCCCATGTCCATCCACACTGACACACTGTCTTAGTTAGGGTTTTACTGCTATGAACAGACTTACTTCTTACTTGGGCTCATCACCTACCATTTTACCCTTGAATTTTTCTTCGTGGACCTCATTATCCATGAGTGCAATGGTAGATGGTAGTAATTCAGCAGTACAAAATTCATGGATACTAGACTTTGAAGGTTTGTTTACTCCTATTTTGATTTACTTATTACTAATTATAATTTACATAGTTATGTTTTCTTTAGCAGCCTTATTTCTCCTGCAGAGATAATTGAATATTAAGGGAAATACAGATGGTGAACTTTTGGGAAGTTGTAGGATACAGTTCTTGTTATAGACAATTTGAGTAAGGCTTATTAATATAAGAAAAGCTTATAGTAATTTTGAAAGTAGTCAATACATCTGAGTAGTCTGTTTACTGATAGTACCTTTAATTGGTTTGCTGGATATGGTTTTGGTCATTGTTTTGTTATCCTCAAAGTTTGTATACAAAATAACATTATTTATTATCATTATTAATCATTTATTTAATTACATATTCATGAATTTGTGTTGTTTGTTCACATGAAGAGTTACTGACTTACCCGAAAGCTCTTCTTTATCTGTCTGAAGGTTCCTCTTAGTTTTATGGCATTTTTTAAGTCAATGGAAGCCCTTTCTGATTTTTTTATTTGCTTATTTGTTTGTCTGGTTGCTTGCTTGCATCTCAACACAGGATTTCTCTGTGTATTGGCCCAGATGTCCAGGAGATCACTCTGTAGACCAGGCTGCCCACAAACTCACAGAGGTTCACTTGCCTCTGTCTCCCAAGTGCTGGGACTAAAGGTGTGCATCACTACTCCTAGCTCACATAGGGTTTTAAATATGGGATGTATTTGATGATTATTTTTCTTAAAAATTGTGTTTTTTCATTCTTAAGCAACAAAGCTGTTAAGGAAAATGAAAAAGAAAAAGTAAAAGAGAAAGAAAAAGAGAAAAAAGAGAAGACTCCAGCTACAACTCCAGAGGCCCGGGTACTTGGTAAAGATAGTAAAGAGAAACCGAAGGAAGAGCGGCCAAATAAAGATGAGAAAGCAAGAGAGACGAAGGAAAGAACACCTAAATCTGACAAAGAGAAAGAGAAGTTCAAGAAGGAAGAGAAAGCTAAAGATGAGAAATTCAAGAGCACGGTCCCCAGTGTAGAATCAAAATCAACTCAAGAAAGGGAAAGAGAGAAGGAGCCATCCAGAGAGAGAGATATAGCAAAGGAAATGAAGTCAAAGGAAAATGTTAAAGGAGGAGAAAAAACACCAGTTTCAGGGTCCTTGAAGTCACCTGTTCCCCGATCAGATATCTCGGAGCCTGACAGGGGCAAGTGGACCTTTTTATATTTGTTTACTTTTTGGACCTAATTATGCTTGTTGGTTGTCTCTTTGTCTAGATATGGTAGTGATTTTTTAGTGCAACATATACTTGGTCTTAAAAGTTGTTCATTTTTTGAAGTGTTTGGAATGAGTGGATATATACCTTATTCTGACTATTTCTTTTTGTCCAAACAGAACAAAAACGCCGCAAAATTGATACTCATCCTTCTCCATCACATTCCTCCACAGTAAAGGTTAGTATAGCCTGAGGAAGGCAGCATCCGTATTAGGCTCATCTGTTTGGAATGCCAATGTCCTGACTTCCTTCAAGTCTTGTGCCAAGTATTCACTGGAGCCACTGGAGGTTTTATATTGCATTAGAAAATGAAATTTTTCTGTATTGGTGGACTGATTTTTTCCTATTGAGTATTTTTCTTATAAAAAAATGTTAGAACTTCAAGGACCTAGCACTAATTTTATTGTGTTTCAAAGTACAAGAGAAATTTTACCCAGAAGTGCCTCACTGCTTTAAGCAGTCCTTTTTGGAGTGCAATGGTAGCTACAAGCAAACGAATCTTTTCAGCAGAATGAAGCTGTTTTTCGGCATAAATGTTGAAGATTATATAGCACTGAAGACTTCCTGAGTGATGCAGGATAAACAAGATACCTCTGAATTCATCAAGCTTCTTGATGAGCATCATACCGATGTGCCTTCTAAGAAGGAGTCTTGAAAGGAGTTCCATTTTAAAGTCTCCTTGGTGATCAGTTCTCCTGTAGTTGTGTTTATTCAGTGAGCATGCAGCTTCTGTTGTATCTTCCCTTGGAGGTTTGTTTATACCCATTGGGTTCCCAACAAGTTGAACCTTGCGTTACGATAAGAGCAGATGTGGCATCCAGTCCTACCACCCAGCAAAGAGAAACCCCAGGCATTCAACTGCAGCACAAAATCGTGGGTGTAGCCTTCTTGAAGACTCAGGGTAGCCATTCCTTGCTCCATATTTAATTTTAATTCTAAAGTCATCTAATTTCATGGAATCTTTGAATTTGCAGTACGTTGAACTTTTAAAACTGTAAGTTAATTCTTCATCCAGAGCACTGTGGTGGAATACTGTAATTGGTTTCTTTTACTTTTGAAATTTTTTTTCTTTGTGAGAGGCATGAGATTGAATAATCATGGTACTCTGCAGTAAAATATTGATTACTATTTTATAGAATATTTTTTCTTCTAATGCCACTGAATTTTCTAGCCAGAATAAAATGTTTTTATTTATTGGAGTTGTAAATGAATAAAATTTGAACTCTTTTAATTAGAGGATAACTATAAAAATATTAGTTAATTTTTTTCCATGGTGACCTCTACTGTTTTCAACTTTTGGTAGAGAAAAATGTTTTGCCTTTTTATAGCCTCTTAATTACTTAAAGCTTAATATGAAATATGTGGCATCTACATTTATTTATTTTTAATTTTCAATCAACAAATTTTTTAATTTTTTATATTTAATATTTATAATTTTTAACATTACAATTCCATTATATGGTTTTGTTTTTTGATTTTATTGCTGATATTCATATTGATAGTGATTTCCCGGAATTTATCCTCACAAGAAATAGCTGGTTTGT
Organism: Uromys caudimaculatus; assembly: GCA_028551405.1. Classification (NCBI taxonomy): domain Eukaryota; kingdom Metazoa; phylum Chordata; class Mammalia; order Rodentia; family Muridae; genus Uromys; species Uromys caudimaculatus. Next base: position 88,984,300 of record CM052722.1, on the reverse strand, counting down.
TTCCAGGTTACAGACATACTTCCCAAAGTTCCTCTGGGTTCTGAGAACTATGCCAGCTCACCTGTCATCTCCATTCATTTTCTACAGGACAGTCTCATCGATCTCAAGGACTCTTCAGCAAAGGTTTGAGTCTTTTAAAATCATGCCTAAGTAAACCAGAAATTGCTAAGTTCTTTTATTTTAGTAGGGGCTACCACCCTCGTAAACTTTGTATGCTAGGATTGGTGAGAGTAAGCACTCAGTTTATATAGAATCACCTTTAAAGATTCTGACAACAAACAAAAAAACAGATGACAATGGGCCATATAGACACATTGTTATATGTGTGATGTGGTAGTATTTTTATATATTTTTTTCTTGCTGTACTATGTATTTTTCTTTTATGATTTAGATTTGGGAAAAGGAGAGTTGCTGGTTTATTTGGGATGGGTGGTAGGTAGGTTTTCATAGTTTTACAGAGCAAACTTGCCAGTTTTATTGCTTTGTTTATAGATAAGCACAAAAAAAAGTAATTTGCTGCATTCATATAACTTTTAAAAACTGAATCCATCTCAATCCATAAATTTCTTTATATCTCCCTCTGTTGAAGTATCCTTTTAGTAGCTGTGGCATAATACCAAGAGATAGAGTAAATATAAAATAATCATTCTCCTGGAAGGAAGTACTCAACTTGTTGGCTATGTTTATATGTCAGTATTAATTCTTTCCTTTTCCACTACTCTGTGGGTATTCTGATTCTTAAAAACAGTGTGCAGTTTTTTTTTGGGGGTGGGTGGGGGGGTTCGAGACAGGGTTTCTCTGTGTAGCTCTGGCTGTCCTGGAACTCACTTGGTAGACCAGGCTGATCTCGAACTCAGAAATCCGCCCGTCTCTGCCTCCCAAATGCTGGGATTAAAGGCGTGCGCCACCACTGCCCGGCCAGTGTGCAGTTTGTATATTTTATTACAGAGTTCATTTCAGTATTATACTTGAATTGTCTATTGATCATGTCATTTTGTCTTATTATGAAATCTGTACCCTATTTACTTTGGTTTTTCTACTTTATGTTTTCTACTTATATGCTAAGAATGATTCTTTACTTATAGATTAAATGGAATTTTGAAATGTCTGCATTCTGGGCAAACATTTACTAATTATTAGTGGTTAAGATAGACAAAGTGCCTGTGTCCTAAAAATATGGCATTGTTTTTAAGATAAACTATTATATGAAAGTTTATATACTTTAAAAAATTATACTTTTTTATTATGCTAAACTATGAGTATTTTATTTTAAAGTAAAACCTTTTTATTGGCTATCATAAAAATGTACTGCAGTATAGTAGGTTTTTGCAGCCAGTTTGGGATTGCATTTGATAGTCTTAACCAGTAGCTTGTGTGAGTTTTATATCCATGGGCTTGTAATAGTTTTAATTTGTTAGTATTTATTTATTAAGGCATATGTTGAAGTGGTTTGAAACCTGATGTTAAGGTTAACTAGATTTTCTTGTCAGTGATGAAGATTACGATTTCTTGGATTTGTTGTGAAGATTGTTTTGTCAGTTTTGCATGTCTAGATGATAAATATTTGTCTCACCTCATGCTTATAGCAGTACTGAGTTAATAGGGCAGATGGTAGCGTCCTTTTGACAAATGAGAGACTGAGCTATTCCCAGTGGCATACAATTTGTCATTACTGAAAATGTGAGCTAAAATTAAGGTTTCTTGGTTCTTAACATCTATTTTAATAATAGCTGCAAAAGTTTTCTTAGCTCCTTTCGTGTGTTTATATTACTTTTTAAATATGGTGATTCAAGTCAATTTTCCAACATTTTTGTACAAGAAGTTTTTTGTGGGCACTTGAAATTCAATAGATTATTCTACATGGAACCAGAAAGTTTAAAAATCACATACACACACACACACACACACACACACACACACACACACGCCATTAAAAATTATGAGATTCATTTTATTTTTCAGATCCTTAGCTTAGCATGAGATCGTAGAGTAAGGTTTAGCCACTCTGTGTATATTTTTAATGAAGTCATAAGCCTTTCATGAGTGATCCAAAGTAGTATTTTTGTATAGTAACTGATTTTATAATTTTAAGTATATAGAAAATCTATTAGCATTTGAATGACTTCGGATAACATTTCCTGGACTTTGAGCAAGTTATATAGTCTCACTGGGGCAGCTTTTACTTCCTAGAGGTTTTATTTTAAGATATGTGTCTATCTTTCATGTTACCTTGTTACTTGTACATATAAAATTGTTTCCTTGATTTTAGTTTGATTCTTTTTTTTAAGTTATGCTTTGCTCCCCAATTTTTCTTTCTTAATAATTCTTGGGTATATTTTACTTTCCAATTCATAGTAAAGTAATGCATAGATTTAATTTTTAATTAGATTAAAGATGACTAACCTAACATAGGATCCATATATTTTGTCAGCTCCCTTCCCACTCCCATTTCCACCTCACATAGTTCTACTTCTGATCAGTTGTGGTTTGGTATAGCAGTACTAGCAGTTACATATGATGAAGAGAGTGCTAAAAACATGCTTCTATGCCAACCAAGCCTTGATTTAGAAACTTGGCTAGATTCCCTTGTTAGGTCTTAATGGTCTCAATCCAAAGAAATAAAATCAAACCAGTAACAAAATCCTACAGTGTTACTGTCATATCATTAACTTTATTTGGCGCATATATATATATTTATATATATATATATATATATATATATATATATATATATATATATATATATATTTGTGTGTGTGAATGAAAAAGGCATCTAGTTGGAGATGTACTAGAAATGATATGGACAGAAATAAATAGCTTGAGATTAGTAAGCAAACCCTGTTACAGAAGCAGCATATAAATAACAATAATAATAGAATAGGAGTCTACTGGAAAGTGAATTGCAGAGCTGAGAGATAGTTTAGGTGCTGATGGCTCTCAATCTATTTTTTGAAAACCTGAGAATTTTAAGATAAAAGTAATTAATTGTTCTATTAAGGTAATAAGGATAAAAGTTAGAGATTACTGGTAACCACAGAACCTTAGGTTGCTGTATGATAGGCTATAATTGTGCTGATTATGCAGCATGCTTAGAATGCCTAAACAAAGAAGTATGAATTTTACTCAGTAGGTGATGTAGTAAAAGATGCTGTCACAATTAGTAGAAAGACAGGGAGGAGGAAATTAATTGCTTTATTTCTAAACCTAGAATTGGATTGTGTATCAGTTAACTGTTTGACATTGAATGTCAATAGTGAAATATTTCAGTATTAATGCCAGAAGTCCTAGAGAAGTTTCTTAATTCCTTACAGTATATAACTCAAGTAGGCATAGAAAAAATGTCTATTTTTGGTGTGTGTGGGGGTACTCTAGTAGTAGGAGAAATGAAGCAGTACTTTAAGGAAATTGTTGAGTGTTAAATATATTATCAAATCTATCTTCTCTAGTCCATTAATAATATTAAAATATGGGAAGAGATGTAATAAATTTCACAATTAGAAAAATAAGTGTCATTTAAGGCATACCCAGTAAAAGTATCTTTTAGACAGTACTTTAAGACTATAGATTATTCTCTTAATCTTTGTTATTGATAAACACTTTGACTGTTTCAGTCATTCTTCAGCTTTTAAACATAGGGTTTTTTTTTGTTGTTTGTTTGTTTTAAGAATCCACTCTGTTGCTTTGATAACATTTCTTAGGCAACTGAATTGAAAATATTTGGTGATATTTAAAAATAAGTGTCTAAACTTCAAATTGATGGTTCTTTTTCTTGCATTCCTTAGATTATCATAGGATTCCTTACTGTAAAATTATTTTACCTTGCATTCACTGTTCTGTTTCTTCCTAGGGTATATCTAGAATTAGGTAGCTGCATAATGAATTCTATTCATTATTTTCTGAATGTATCAAATGAAACATAGACTTGTACCACAATTCTAAATGCCATAAAGTTAGGCATCTGATTATTTTCTGACTACTTCCTTAACATTTTCTTTTATAGTGGATTTCTATATTTCCAACTTTCAGAAGTAGGATTTTTCTCTCATTTGGAATTAGAATAACCTTAATGTTTGGCTGTTTTAGCACTAATAGATCTTCTTACAGAGAGTATTTATTCTGTCACTTTTCAGTCTCCCGAGTCTAGTCACCATCAGCTGACCTGATGGTGCCCTGGGCTGTGTAGAACCAGTGAGATAGAAATCACAGTTGTGATTATTTGATATATCTATGGTGCTTTTAGAAGTAGAGAATATGCATCAGTCTTTATATTTACAAAAGTATATGAGATAATTACTGCCTGTTATACCTATGCAAAATGGATGTTACTAGCAAAATCATGGCTAAGTTTTATTTATACCTTTTTTTGCCCATTGTGATTGACTGCTTATTAGTAGATGGTAAGACTTTTTAAATATCCTGATTGTATAGGGATTTGTTTTGTCTTTCAGCAGAGAAAGTCTAGTCACTGTTTTTTACATATGAACTCCTAAATACTAGAGTGACAAGGAGAATGCTAGTTTGTGAATTTACTGGAAATGTTACTTGAGGCAGTAATGAACTGAGTTAAAATAGGAATCCTTATAAGGCCTAGGATTAAAGCCTTTGTGAATGTGTCACATTCTTTTATTTTAGCTCTCATAAAACAAGCAGATAACCAGTTTTAACTTTATATATAATTATCTGTTATCTTTCGTTTAGTAAACAAAACTACCGAAGGCTGCCAATACTGGAAAACTAATAATCTTTAGTAATATTGCCTTAATTTTAACAGCTCTACATTAACCATAATCCTCCACCACTGTCCAAGAGTAAAGAGAGAGAAATGGACAAGAAAGATTTGGACAAGTCGAGGGAAAGATCCAGAGAAAGAGAGAAAAAAGATGAAAAGGACAGGAAAGAGCGGAAAAGGGTTTGTAATTTTTAAAAATTAGCTTGGAAAGCTTTATTTTGTATATAGTAATGTGTTTTTCTGCCTTTAGAAAATACTGCTTTATCCACACCAGTCTGTTTCAAGTTTTAGCTGGTATTTTCATCCTAAATGTGTTTGTATCTTCTACAGTAAAGGACTTCAGCTTAGTAATCATGCCATTTTACCAAATATGTGGTACTGCAAATATCCTCCAGTGCTAGTTAGTGATGTCTTTCTTGTATAAAAGTAATACTTCAAAACAAAATAAAAACTATAACCCTTGATCAATGTAGTTCACAATTCTTGGTTCTAGGATCACTCAAACAATGACCGCGAAGTGCCACCGGACATAACAAAGAGGCGGAAAGAGGAGAATGGAACAAGTAGGTAGACTTACTAATACCTTGGAAGCAGTCATCAGAGTGACCAGAAAAGCCTTTCATTATTCTCTTTTGTAATTTTAGTGGGGGTTTCAAAACACAAAAGTGAGAGTCCATGTGAGTCTCAGTATCCAAATGAGAAAGACAAAGAGAAAAATAAGTCAAAATCTTCAGGCAAAGAAAAAAGCAGTAGTGATTCGTTTAAATCTGAGAAGATGGATAAAATCTCCTCTGGTGGCAAAAAGGTAAATTAGGAATGCAAAGGAACTGTATACTCTTCAGAAAACATGTATTTTATTATTCTTTGAGACTGTCATATATGAGTACTGTATTTACATCATTTCCACTTCAAACTCTTGATTCTGTTTTCCTGTGTCTTCTGCCAACTTCTCAACTTCATAACCTCTTTATATGATTATTATTATTACACCTATCTGTGTGTCTGGAAGTATCACCTGCTGAGTCCATTTAGTGCTGTTCATGTGTATATGTGTTAGGACTGACCATTTGGGATTGGAGAGCCGTTCAGAGGGCTTGTCCTTAGAGAGGGCTGGCTCTCTTCCTTTCAAAGCAGCCATCAATTGCATGTGGCTCCTCATCTAGGGGTAGGGCCTTGTGAGGAAAATACTTACCCCTATAAATTTAGTGCTTCAGTGTGTACGTATGTATATTCTTGCCAGATAATCATTTGTTAATTCTGGAATGGGAACAGGAGGATTGGGAGGGAGCAGGTTCTCTGGTTAGAAAATTTGAGGTAGATATGCCCTAAATTCCTGTGAAGTTAGAATTAGTACACTTTTGAAGTTCTTTTTCTCTCCTTTTCACTCTTAGCACTTCAGTTGGAGGTTGTTTCTCAGTGTAGCCTTGGCTGTCCTGGAACTTTCGCTATAGACCAGGCTGGCCTTGAACTCAGAGATCCTCCTAGCTCTGCCTCCCAAATGCTGGGATTAAAGGCGTGAGCCGCCGCCGCCGCCGCCGCCGCCACCACCACCACCACCACCGGCTCATCACTTAAGTTCTTTATGTTTACCTTTTCCTCTATCCCCAGTTCTTTGTTTTTAGTTTCTCTTATTCTTGAAGTATATATCTATATATGTATAAAGTACATTCTGTTTTATAGTTATGATTGATACTCAAATCTCAAGCATGCTCCATAAAATAGTTGGCAAGCCACTACTAAGTTGTAAACTGTTTACAAAGCATTATTATAAATGTTAAAAATGTGTAGTGTATTTATAAGTTTTAAAAGACAGTTTTAGAAAAGTAAATGAATAATTTAATTTTGTATGCTTCCAAAGATAAGTTGTTCCTTTTAATATTTTTCAGTTGAGATAAGTTCACATAGGATAACAGAATAATTCAATTAAATCAACCTGTGGGTTATAGAGGCCCTTTTGCAAACCTTTATCTCCAAAAATATTTATATTACTATTCATAATAGTAGCAAAATTATGATTATAAAATAACAAAAATAATTTTATGGTTGGGATTACCATAACATGAAGAACTGTATTAAAGGGTCACAACATTAGGAAAGATGGACAATCACTGAATTAAGTGGTTTGCATATTTGCACTATTGTACATTTGGTGTTTCTCTGCTTCCAAAACATTTTAATTGTCCCAAAGGGGAAGCGTAGGCTCATGATACATTTACTCCCCACTTTACCTTCCCCAGTCCTTGGCAACCACTAATCTTTCTGTCTCTGTGGATTTACCTATTTTTAATGTTTCATATAAGTAGAATTATAAGATAAGATAGTCTTTTGTGTCTGCCTTCTTAGAATGATTTTGAGATTGTTCTTCCATATTGTAGTATCTGCCATTACTTAATATCTTTTGACCAAATAATACTCCATTATATGAAGATATCACATTTGTTTAATCATTTGTTAGTTGGTGGATTTTTGTTATGTTTTGAGACAGGGCCTCCCTTAGTAGGCCAAGCTGGCTTGGAGCTTCCTCAGTACCTCAGCCTACTCTTAAACGTGCAGTTTGTTTTTCTGCCCTGCTTCCCTAGTGCTAAGATTACAGGGGTAAGCCACCGCAACCAGCCAATAGTTGGATTTTTAGATTGTTTCTGATTTTTGGCTATAATGAATAATGTTATGACCATGTGTGTACTGGTATGAAATAATTCACTTGACTACTTTCCATTTTCTTGGATATACCTAGGAATAGATTTTTTAGGTTATTAGATAATTTTGGCCTTTTTGAATTGCTGCCAGATTTTTCACAATGGCTATATAGTTTGCATTTCCACTAGTAATACATCAGGGTGCAATTTCTGTACATCCTTGTCAACACTGGCTCCTTTTTATTTTAGTTTATTCATAGCCATCCTAGTGAATGTGCGTGGTAACTCATTGTGGGTTTGATTTGTATTTCCTCAGTGACTAACGGTACCAAATGTCTGTCTTTGTATATCTTCTTTGGAGAAATCTCTTCACATCATTTTCAAAATGAGTCTTTTATGACATTCACTTTTAAGGTTTCTTTAGATTTTCTGGATGTGTGACTGCTATACATTTTTTGCAAATCATTTCCTGTTTTATAAGCTGTCACACATCCCTATGGTTTATGAATGTTTTTACTTTTGGAGGAGTTCAATATTCCTTTTTTTGTTACATGTGGTTTTGAAGTCATATTAAGCAAGTTTTTTGAAGAAAAATTATGGCTGGTGGATTATAAAAGGGAATTTAAAGCTGCTTTTTCAAAATGTATTTGATTTTTCCTTTCCCAACTAATTTCGTCATTCCTCATAGGAATCCAGACATGATAAAGAAAAGATAGAAAAGAAAGAAAAACGGGATAGTTCAGGAGGAAAGGAAGAGAAGAAACAATATCCTTTTCATTTTTATATTTTACTCACTGTAGTAGAAGGATTTGATACTATTTATGTTTAGAATGAAACTTTTCTTCTATGTGATCTAAATATGCAGGGGCTTATTTGAAAGTGATACCTGTAGTTAACTCTCAGTGTATAATCTGAAAACATGAAATTTGATCTTCATGATTTTTTAAACAATGATTCTGTAGTGAGGGAGATATTTTATGACAAAAGTTGTATAGGCGCCTTGTATTTAAGTAGTTGCTATCCCTTTGTATTGTTACCAAGAGAAAAAAAGAGAAACAGAGAATCCCTTGGTCCAGGGAGGATGGTGAGGAGAAGTGCAGAATGATGGGAACATAAGCAGAGCTCTCAGTACTTGAGCTTACTAGGTTGCTCAGAGCCAATTAGGCTTACAAACCTAAAGGGGTCATACCAAAAGATAGGACACTATTCTTCCTGCCCCAAAGTTGTTTTCCCTTAATTTGTTATCTACTCATAAGTCCTCTGACAAGCACAGATAATGAACAATTTCAACCAAGGTGAGTATTTTCTCCCCTCCTTTTTATTTAGAGATACACCTAAAGGAGGTCTGGAAGTGGCAAAGGAACTAGATCCATTTTGCAGGATACAGCTACTCAAATTTTTACCTGACTATAACCACAGAAACTTTTTGTTTATAGATATAAAATTTGCAGTTATTTTAAAGCTCTCTTCACGAAGCTTGCTGATTAGTTACACTTAAGAAACCATCAAGATGTATTTAAGAACACCTGGCTTTCTCTTTGCCACCTAGTCCCATCGTTTCTGGAAAATTAATTATGTTTTTAAAGCACCTGTATTCCAATAAGTGGTGGTGGTATTTATACTTTACAGGTGAAGAAATCAAAACTCTGAAAGGTTGAAGCAGGTCACAGAGGCATTAGAAAACAGAGTTGATACCAAGGGCACAATTTTAGTGTTTTCTGTTCTTTGTTCCTTTAAGTTTTCATGCCTTCCTGCCACTGCTCACATTTTATAAAGTCAGAAATTACGTTCTGTACTTTTAGCTAGATTTTAAATAGGCAAACTTGTTTTCAAGGTAACGTATTTGTTTTCTATGATGCATAAAATGTTTGAATTATCTTACATAAATGATATGACCACCATAGTGGACAGACTATGCATATTCTAATACAGCCTCTTCTTTTTGAGGACTTAAAGTCAGCATCTAAGTAGTTACTTTTGGGTGGTTTAGAATTATTGAAGTATGTAGGATGATTTTTTTTCCTCCATTAATGATTCCAGGTAGACATATTTGAAGTTGACTTTCCTTTATTGCTCATTTTTTTTCTTTTCATTGAAATTTTCACTTCTTAATACTAATACAGAGACACCCACTGTTTATACTTTATCTCCAACCTGAGCTGCTTCTAATAATTTACGGAGCCTGATACATAGCAAACTCTACTTAATGCTATTTAAGGGTGAGAAATGTCTGGGAGCTATTTCAGTATATGATTTAGGATGTTGGTTTTGTCATACTTATTTTGGTTGCAATGCAGGAATTTCAGGTTGGCAGATAAGTGACCTAATGAAAGATGTGCCTGGTTCACTCTGTTTCTCCCTGCGTATTTCTGAATAGTAGAGTGCGATAAGCAAGAATATGAAAGAATATTTAGCATTTAATATTTTTTCTTCTTATTTTGAGACAGTCTCACTATATAGCCTTGGCTGGTCTTGAACTTGCTATGTAGATAAGGCTAGCCTTGAACTCACAGAAATTTCCCTGCCTCTGACCTCTGAGTGATAGGATTAAAGGTATGGACCACCTCACCTGGCTAATAGTCTTTTTTTATTTTGTAATCAAGAAAACTGTAAAAGAAATAATATTATTCGGTCTTCTAGGCATCCTTCCTAGATGTCTTTCCTGGGGAACCCTAATATATATTTATATATTATATGATATGTATTATATATAGTATATAGTTTATATATATAATATATACTGAATACTATGTATATTATATATTGTTTTTTATTCTAACCGTAGCCTTTTAATTTGTTTTTATTTGACATGCTGTTAAAGAAACAAAAAACCTTCCTATCAAATTTTCATTTGGAACAGATCAGCCATGGGCACTGGTAACACTCACTGTGGTCTTATGCATCTGTTTTCTCTCAGAACCCAAGGTTGCTTTTTTACACATGAAGGTTTTGGTACAGATTTCTGAGTTATACTTATATTGGCCATGGAATAACCCTTGGGAACAAAAGGTGAGGGGCAATAGGATTGGAAAGGACTAGCTGTTTGGTTGCTGGTCTTGTAGTAAATCTAGAAGCAGATAAGCTTTTACAGGTATATTTAGCTTGCTGACAGTTGTGTGTGTGTCCCACATATTTCCTTTTGGAACAGACTCTTACTCTTGGGAGGCTATGATTGATTTTCTTCTTCTGGTTATTTTCTGGTTGCCTCTGTATTTGAGCTCATTCTGTGGTTGGGGAAGCTTTTCCATTTTTTTTTCTTTTCATCAAAAACCTTATCATTTCCTATGGTACCGTTGTCTGTCTCCAGAGTATACCAAAATATCTGCCTGTCTTGTTCCCCTGTTAACTTGTTTCCTAATCTACAGAAAGAAGACCTGCTAACACATCACATTGCTATGATTTTATCTGCTCACTAATTTTAAGTTATCTTAGGAGTCAGCTGAGAAGTTAAATTGATTTGCTGTACCTGTCACCCTGAGTGCAGACATAGTAAAATGGGTACATTAGGATCAAGAGAATACTGTACATAAATGTGATTTAGATTACTTTCTTTTAGAGTCTCTTGTCCTTTCTCCTATTTTTTAGTTCCCAAACTCTTGTGTTTTGTTTTTACCTGCAAAATCTTTGTCCAAATTCTACCTCTCCTAACTGCTTTTGCCTTTAACATTTTCTTTTACTTTAATCTTTAAAAATCCTTGCCTGAAGCTCAGGATGTAGCTCAGTGGTAGATTGTCTGGTATGTACAAGGCCCTAAGTTCAGTCCTCAACACCAAAGGGGGAAAACAAACAAACAAAAACTCATGCTGATTAAATCGTTATCTAACAACCATTCTGTGGCTTCTTTCTTATTACCTGGTATATGTGGCCCACAACTCGTACGCTATTCTGTCCATACTTTTAGTTCACTGTATTTCTAGCCTGCCATTCCCACAAGACCTAATTTCTTTTTTACTTCTAGTCTCATACCTAATTCTTTTATCCCGTAGGTCTGATACCAAAAGTATCTAGTCCTTGAAAAAAAATTTGCCTTGTTAGGTAAGGCTTTATCCAAGGTTTACATTTAGAAAGCATTGTTTTATTTATTTGTTGGTTGAAATACAGAGTAAGAGCCTACCAAACTGGTCCATAACTCACTGTGTAGCCTAGGTTGGTATCAAATCAGTGCCGCTACCCCCCCCCCCATACACACACACCAGTTCAGCTTCAGTTGTGCTTGGATTATATGAATGTACCGTTCTGCAAAAACACTATATCTTAATATCCTTTCAGAAGGATATATTCAGAAGAATCGACTACTCAGAATTTCAGTTTCATTTGGTGAATTGAAACATTTGACATTGTGTTTTGATTTCTGCATGGTAGCAGTCAAACTTTGACCTACATGCTTTCCCCATAGAACAAGGATTTTGTGGAGAAGGTGGTTAGGGGAGGAAGAGGCAGGCCCTTTACTCCAGTACTCCATACACGGTTAATTTTGTGTGTTCCCATTAGAGCTTAGCCCCTGTAGACATTGAGTTTTATAATTCCTATTCTAGCCTTTCCCCCTTCTGGTTTGTACTTGGGAATCTGGCCTCCTAAGCTCTCACAGATTCCTAATTTCAGGAATGCACTGGCATTCCAAGGCTTGTCTGAATATGGTAGTAAGTCATATTAGGAAATAGAGTATTTGATGAGTTTATTCTCAGGAACTAGCCATTGCTCAAATGTAAGCTTGTCCTAGTTACTGGTCCCTACATTTGTATGATGAGTATGTTACATAGGCACGTGCTTTGCTTCTGATTTTTGTTGAACAAATGTTCCTACTCAATCTTCTAATCAAAAAAGCAATTATTTTTCTTACTATCTGTGATGTTTAGGCATTATGTTAACTGTACATGGAAATCTGTATACAGAAGTAGTAACTGCAATGTGAAATGATTTAATCAACGAAAACTTTGGTGAAGAACGATACTAGAAGCAAAAAAGAGTTTTTTCCCCCTGCTAGCAAACAAACTTGGTTTACCTATTCTGTTTGATAGAAGGGAAACCATACTGACTAACGACCGTTTTATATGCTTGAGGATATTTATTGAGAGAAAATTTACTTTTGTTTTTCATTTTGGTTTACATATAGCAATCATTTAATATGTATAAAGCTCTTGTTAGGAGATTGAAGTGATAGGCACAACTATTTTCTCTTCATTACCATTTATACTTATTGGAAGTACTAGTTGTGGCTTCTGTGAACCAATACTCATAGGCACTAAGTAGTTGAAGCCAGAAAGAATTCTGTACTTCCTTGCTTTTCCTCTTCAGGTAGACAGATGTTCCCTAAGGTGCTATTTTGTTTTGCATTTTCAAGGTCTCAATATTGGGATAAGGGCTTAGAAAAGGTTCTTCTTCCACATTTGCCCATGTGTGTGAATATCCTCTCTGTACATTTTTCATTCTGACAGGCAACCCTGTATGCCATTAGGTTTCAGCTTAAAAGGTTCTCAACTTTAACTTTGTGTTACATTTCACTGCTACAGAACATCCCAGGGACTGTTTGCTGTAAAAGTTTGTAAGGGCACCTGCCGGTGGAGTGCTAGATTAGGGTGCCTGTCCCTGTTTTTCTCCTCATAACTTCTTCCTTGTGAATGTTCCTTTGATATTCTAAATGTCAACTTCACCCTAATGTGTGCTTCAGCTTTGGAGAGGGAGAGGGATGAGCATTGAAGGGGTGAGTCATAAAATCTTCAAATGACAGCAAATGCAGGGAACACAGTGCTGTGCTACCTCCTTCGAAGTAGACACTTAACCATGAGTTAGCTACTTGTGGGGCAGGTTTGTATTTTAAGTTTCTCTTAAATTTTGTTAGTATCATCAAAAAGGCTATTTTACGAGACATCTGAACTATTGAATCAGATAAAAAGAATTCAGAACATTGAAATAGTTACTAGTATAATATTAAAATGGTGTTTATACATGTAATCTTCTCACAGCAGAATAGAAGGACACTTCTGTTTGACTGTGTTCTATGTGGCATTAAGAATACAGTTGATAGTGTCAAAAGAGTATATGTGTGTAACGGATAGCAGACTGAACTGAGCAATATCAACAAAACCCTAACTGGGAAAAAGCTAGGGTTCTGTGACACCTTAGATTTCTAAGCTAAGGTTGCTTATTTATGATCGTTAAAACATTATTTAAAATTAAACTTAGATGAATGTTGCATATGATTGGTATAAGTTCAGTGTTAATGACAATAAAATCATAAACGTATGGAGGACACAATCCGGACGCTGAGTGCGGTACTGTTTTGTCACCATGCCGTCTTAGTGTTTTGGGAGGTTAGAGACAGGGCCTCACTTTGGAGCTCAGGCTGTCCTTATATAGTGCAGGCTGGCATCTAACCCATTGTGATCCTCCTGTCTCATACTCTCAGATTTCTAGGGTTATAAGTATGTTTGGTAGGAGCTACCTCTTCTCAGAGTTCATTAAGCTTTGTAATGAGTTTCAAGTTGTAACCCCCAAACCTCAGCGTTGTTGAATAAGACTATGTGGACACTGTTGAGATGGCGTGACTAACATTGAGTTTCTTCTTTCTACTTGCTCTTGTACTTGCTGATTTGTCATTCTAGGGTGTGGACAGACCCCTAAGCTGACCGTCTCCCCGAGGAGGATGCCAAAGCTCCATGAGTCACTCTCAGAATGACATCTCGCATAATTAAGAGCTTCTGGTGCTGTCCATTTTATGGGAATCTGCTTTAAGTCAGAAGATGTATACACACCACCATCCTTTTGACAAGACATTCCAAAGTCACTGATTTTCAGAACATTATTTTCACCTGCAGGCAATTTCTTGGAGCAAGGTCCCCATGCATACAATTTTTACGTGGGATATGCCATCCAGAAGGAGCATATAAAGGAAAATTCACTGACTTTTAGTTCATCTTTCTTTCTCAGAAAGGAGAGGAAATTGCCTCCTGGAACCAATTCCTTAATGATGTAGATAGGTTGCCTTTGTGTATGAATTCTGTAAGTGTGAAAACATTGGGGTGATTATGTTGCTTGGAGGGTTTGGCTTCTTATAAAATTTTAATTTTAATTCCAATTCATGGGAAAGATCTTTGTTTTAACGGCAAAAACATTTTTATCATTTAATATGTACCCTTAAATATGTTATCAAAAGTTTTCTTGTACTTAAGGAATTCTCATAGTGTGACATGATCATAACCGAGACCCCATTTCTTCTTGTGATTATTGTCATATGGATACCATGATGTTCTTTTTCTTTATTGGAACATTACATAGACATAATCAATGACCCATTTCTTATTCTCACCAGTATGGTCATGTGAATACCATGAAGTTCTTTTTTAGAACATTATTCATTTTCAGTTTAAAACCCTGAGATGCAGTCAATATTCAGTGGTCTTTAGTACATTCACTGTGTGGTGCAGTCATCACAGCAGTCTGATCTCAGAACATGTAGGTTAGCAGTCATTCTTATCTCTCTTCTTTCTTCAGCCACTGGAAGCTACTGACACATTTTCTGCCTATGAATTTGCCTGTTTTGGGACATTTCATATAAATGGAATTGTGCAATATCATGTCCTGGGGGGCCAGGGTTCTTTCAACTGTTTTCAAGAGTTATCCATGGTGTAGCATGTGTCAATAATTCATTCCTTCTTAAAGATTAAATATTCCATAGAATGAATGTGTATCATGTTTTGTTTACCCATTTATTCATTGAGGGACAGAAACAATTATACTTTAAGTAATAAAATTAGAAGGTCAATATCAGCATATCCAAAATTATAATTGATGATGTCAAGATTATACATGGTATGCACAGAATGCTGTGTAGAAATGTTGTGTAAATTATTTGTCAGCATTTCATGCAAGTGTAATTATTTTCTAAGGCCCCTTCTAGCTATGATTTTGGAATTTTGTGAATGTAGTATATTCATTAATAAAGTTTAATGCATTAAGCATTAATTTAAAATTTGAGAACGTTAGGCAGATAAATTATTTGCCACATGCTGTAATGATCATGTTTTGAATTTATTTCATTATGCAGTATTTGAAAAATGTCTACATAAAGGAAAGGAAATGAGTATAATTGAGTCAATATATTTTTAAAGCAATTTTTATAATTTAGCAGACATTGCATCTTAATATAATTCACTATTAAAATTGTGTCCTTGTGAAAAAATTGATGTCATTTTCTCTCTATTTCTCTTGATTGATCATGTAAACTAGGTTCCTTTCCTTTGTTAAATGTTCTGTTTATTTTTGATACATTATTCCTCGCACCTGTAGAATGTACCTGTTGTTACTCTTTGATCTTTTTCTCTACCCCGGAATCCTTCCACCCTCTCACACACAGAAAATGTTTCCATGTTTCTTAAAATTCATAGTGTCTTAATGATTTCTAAGAATAGACAGAGAAACAGAACTATTTCCTCATTTTCTAGGCACTTCCTCCAGGTCTTTGGTATTGATAGAATGGTTGCTCCTTCCCCCTCTATTTCCTCTCGATCACTCCCTGGCCTTCTCGCTCTGGCCTCTTCTTGCCTTGCTCTGGCCTTCTTCCTCATCCCCCAGCCACTCCTTCTTGTCTATCGTATAACCAGTTTGTTTCTTTTAGGTGGAAAAAATGAAATGAAATCATACAGCTGTGACCAGAATTGTATTTTCCTGAGTAGATTTTTGAGAATTGTGAATGAAGCGGGCCCATTTTCAGTTACCTGCTTTATTGCTCCATGCAGAAAACCTGAAACTGTTGTGTTGTATGTTATTGTACTTTAACTTGTTGCTTAATTTCTACATGTTTATTTTCAGTAATGGCTGAAAGTGTTAATTATTCCATATTTTAGCACAATGTGCTGCATATACTTCCCAATAAGCAAATAAGGTTACATGTGTACAGAATTTCACTTTTGATTAAATATTGCTTGGGTTTCAAGTCCCTCCCCCCATTTGAAATGCTTCCTTTTTAATGTTGAAACTGAAAATAAACAGTTACTGAATGATTTTGAATTTACCTCATCTTAGAACTCAGTTTTAATTTATTTGGCCTGTTTTTAATATTAGTCACTAAAAATAAAGTGGAGCACTGTCTTATGCAACGCCTAAGAATCGTTTTATATAGTATGTGTACAACATTAAAACATGTTCTACAAAGAAAAATATACCAGCGCTCACTTGTCCCTTGCCATTTTTTTTTCTTGTAATTAGGAACTCTTGGGGGTAGAAGGGAATAAAAAATTAATTGTGTTTTAATTTTACAGCTACCTGAGCTTTGTATTGCTAAACTTACATCTGGAAAAGTTTCACGTGACATTTTTAAAAGAATTTTTTATCTACTGAATTCTACCAGTGTAACCATTTTTTCTAAATAAACAATAGTTTTCTCAAATGACTATATCATTGTGTATATTGTTACTTATTTAGCATAATTTAAAAGCTAATTATCGGGCTGGAGAGATGGCTCAACAGTTAAAAGCACTGACTGCTCTTGCAGAGGTCCTGAGTTCAATTCCCAGCAACCACATGGTGGCTCACAATCATCTGTAATGGGATCTGATGCCCTTTTCTGGTGTGTCTGAAGATAGATACGGTATACTCATATAAAATAAAATAAATCTTTAAAAAATTATTAAAAAATTATCTTTTGGCCCTTATTTTTTTCCCTCATAGGCTACGTTGTCAAATAACATCTAGTAATATGGCACCATTGTTAACTATTTTTTGCACTTGGGGTAAGCTCTGGACTGAAAACATGCCTAATATCTATTTTCTCAATGTCTTGAAGACTATATCTACACAAATCAGAATTTCCAGAGTTGGAAAAGGATATAGTTTTTAAAAAGAGGATTGTGAAGTGATGACCCTATCTTAGAATTGACAAAAGAACATATGTTCTGTTGTTCCTTTTTGGGTAATTGTAATTTTCAGAAGTTGAGCAGAACAGTTATTTGTGGGAGCGGAGTTTGTATATTGGCTTTTGAACACCTGTAACGTATCTGACAAAAAAAAAAATATATTTCCAGGGGAAAAAAAATCTCCAGTCAAGTGATTTATGACTGTGAGACAATAACTATGATTTACTTTTAAATCATGTGTGAAATGTGCTAAAGAAGCGCTGTTCCTCTCCCTCTCCCTCTCCCTCTCCCTCTCCCTCTCCCTCTCCCTCTCCCTCCCTAGTGTCAAGGGCTTATTTATTTTTTTATTTTTTAAAAAATACTTTCTTTACATCTCAAATGTCCCGCTCCCAGTCCCTTCTCAAAGAGTTCTTCCCTTCCATCCCCTTCACCTCTGAGAGGGCGCCCCCCCTCTGTAGCCCCCACCCTGGTGCATTAAGGATTAGGTGCATCCTCTTACTGAGGCCAGACAAGCAGACAAGGCAGCCCTCTGCTAAACAGATGTCTTGGGGGGGGGGGGGTGCTGGGAACCAGCCCATGTATGTTCTTTGGTTGGTGTCTCAGACTCTGGGAGCTCCCAGGGGGTCCAGGTTATTTGACGTGGTCTTTCTGTGGGGTTGCAGTCTCCTTGAGGGCCTTCAGTCCTCCCTGTAATTCTTCCATAGGGGTCCCCAACCTCTGTCCAAAGTTTGTCTATGAGTATCTGCATCTGTGTCAGCTGCTGGGTAGTGCCTCTCAGAGGACAGTTATGCTAGGCTCCTGTCTTCAAGCACAACATAGCATCATTAATGTGAGAGGGATTAATGTGGTGCCTGCCCATGGGATGGGTCTCAAAATGGGCTGGTCACTGGTTGGAAGTGACTCAAGTCTGCTCCATATTTGTCCCTGGCATTTATTTTTTTAGACAGGACCAATTTTGGGTCAAAAGTTTTGTAAGTGGATGGTGCCCCCCATCCCTCCACTGGGGGTCCTGTCTGGCTACTGGAGGCTGTCTCTTTAGGTTCCATATCCCATCAGTTGGACATTTCTGCTAAGGTCACCTGCATTGCCTCCCTCATCCTCCCTCATCCTGGGTCTCCAGGACTTCCTAGAGAATACCCCCATCCCCAAGCCCTGGCAGGTGCGTATTTCCGTTTATTCTCCTGGTCCTCCTGGACTCTCTCCCGTCTCCCCCCATGCCTGACCCTGTCCCCCTATCCCCCTATTCCTCCCTTCACCCACCCAGGTTCTTTCCTCCTCCTGCCTTCCATGACTATTTTGTTCTCCCTTCGAAGCTTCCTTACCTGGGCCTGCCTTCTTTAACTTCTTTGTGTCTGTAGGTGTATCATGGGTATTCTGAACTTGTTGGCTAATACCCACTTATCAGTGAGTATTAGGACACCATGCATGTCCTTTTGGGTCTGGGTTACCTCACTTGGAATGACTTTCTAGATCTATCCATTTGCCTGAAAAATTCATGATATCTTTGTTTTTAATTTCTGAATAGTATTCCATTGTGTAAAAAACCCACATTTTCTTTATCCACACTTTGGTTGAGGGACATCTGGGTTGTTGAATAAAACTGGCTATTATGAATAAAACTGCTATGAACATGGTGGAGCATGTGTCCTTATTACATGTTGGAGTATCTTCTGGGTATATGCACAGGAGTGGTATAGCTGGGTCCTCAGGTAGTATTATGTCCATTTTTCTGAGGGTCCGCCAAACGGATTTCCAGAGTGGTTGTACCAGCTTGCAATCCCACCAACAATGGAAAAGTGTTCCTCTTTCTCCACATCCTCACCAGCATCTGCTGTCACCTGAGTTTTTGATCTTAGTCATTCTGACTGGTGTGAGGTGGAATCCCAGACTTGTTTTGATTTGCATTTCCCTGATGACTAAGGATGTTGAGCATTTCTTGAGGTGCTTCTCAGCCCTGTGAATTTCCTCAGTTGAGAATTCTCTGTTTAGCTCTGTTCCCCATTTTTTTGATTGGGTTATTTGATTTTTGGAGTCCTCTTTGCAATAACTTAAATAAGACACCTAAGAATACAGCTAAACCAAGGAGATCAAAGTCTTCTATAATGAAAACACACACACACACACACACACACACACACACACACGGCCAGATCGAACCTGGATTTGATGTGCAGGCTCTAATTATTTCAGGCCTGATCTAGAGTATTTCTCTTTTTGGAGATTCCTTCAGGATATTTTAAGTACCTCTTCTACCCTGGAAGCAGAACAGAAGTGTCTGCTCTCATGGACCATCGGTTTTCGTTAGTGGAATCAGACCACAATACATAACGTTAAATAAAGGAAGGTGCTCGGGGGGGGGGGGGAGGCAGGGCTCACTCCTTACTACCTTGCATACAGCAGAGTTATGGAGTGAAGGCGAATAAAACAGGATCTTTAGTGGGAATTAGCATGATATGAGTATTTTATCTTAGGCTGGCCTCATACCATTTAGCTGAGGGAGGCCTATAGTTCTGACTCACCTGCCCAGTGCTGACATTTTGTGTGTTGCCACCAGTTCTGGTCATGAAGCGAGCTTTATGCTCTGCTGCTCTGTGTGTATTTTTGATAGCCTTCCTGTGTTGTCCTTTCTGGCCTTGACAAACCTGCCTCTGCCCCTGAGTACAGAGGTTACAGTGTGTGCCACCACAGCCAGTTGAATTGATTATTTACAAGTAAGTGTAGGATGACATACTAGTGATACCTGTGAAAGTCATGCGATATGCAGAATCTGAGTTTCAGTGAGTGGCTTTGAGGTTTGTCACTTATATGCAAAGGTCTTAATCTTAGATGTATTAGTGGGCTTGGGGATATTTATATTTCAGATAAGATCCCAGCCTCTTCAGAGCATTTTCTTGTCATTGTAGACGGAAAGAAATTTATTTACATTCACCAAGAAGTCAAGTTTTTTTTTTTCCCCCCCAGGAAATAAAACAGTATGAAGTACCAGGTTTGGTGGCACACACCTTTAGTGCAACACTTGAGAGACAGAGACAGGTGGATTTCTGTGAGTTCAGTCTTGATCTACTTAGTGAATTCTAGGTCAGCCAGGACTATGTAGTGTAACATTTCAAAAGCAAACAAAACAAAATGGAAGTATTTTTAAAATGGCCCTGAATGTTAGTGTCAGGAGCATTCACTAGAGGTAATAAGATGGGACAGGCAGAGTCAAAGGAGCAACATTTGGATGCAGAAGTTCTGCAATCTTTGTTGCTAGAGGAAGGAGTGAAAACGGGACACCAGCAGTTGAATTCCTGGTGTTCATTAGCAAACTTCAGCCTTCTTTCCCTGAACAGGGATCTCTTGATTCCAGAACTTAATCTCGGTTAGGAAGAGCGAATTAAGGAGAATTTGATGTAAGAAAACCAGAAATAATTGCTAGTGATGCCTTTCAGCTTTGGAAAGAAATAAAAACAATAGATAAAAATTACATGATTTAAACTAAAAATGAAAGTGATCCGAAAAAGGCAGAACTAACGCTGGGAATAGAAGGAAAATTAGACCCTGAAGATATATTATCTAATGTCTCTGTAACGAGGCTGTTCTCCTCATGCCGACTTTGCTCTCCTACTTTCAACTCCAATTTCCTCTATTCTTAAACCCTGTCCATCCAGTGCAGTTTGTGCATGGAAACCTCTAATGTTTTGCTTTATTTCTTTCTGAGATTGTTGGCAAGTTTCTTACCTTTCATAAGAGAATTGTTTCCTTTTAAGTCATGGTAAGGGTCTCCCAGATAAGAAACTTTGTATTGAGCCCTGGAGATGGGAAAAGGTCCAATCCTAATAACCCAGGGCAAAGAGGTAGAAACTATATACCCATTTTATTTAATACTTTTAATGATTTTTTAGAGATTTATTTATTATATTTTACACTGTAGCTGCTTTTTGACACACCAGAAGAGGGTATCAGATCCCATTACAGATGGTCGTGAGCCACCATGTGGTTGCTGAGAATTGAATTCAGGATCTTTGGAAGAGCAAGCAGTCAGTGCTCTTAACTGCTGAGCCATCTCTCCAGCCTAACTTTTAATGATCTTAAGCAGGCTTGTGCTCAATATGGACCAGCTGCTCCTTTTGCATTGTCTCTCCTTGGTTCTATTTCTGGGGAAACTTACCTTTTTTCTGACTGGCAGATCTTAGCAAAAACTTGTCTTACTAGGGGTAAATATTTACTGTGAAAGACTGTTTATTCAGAAAGATGTCAGGACCAAGCAACTAGAAATCAACAAAATAATGTGCCCATAAATTTTGAAATGTTAACAGGAGAAGGCATGTATAGTAATGCTCAAGGACAGATTACATATCCTCCAGAGGCTGATGGACAAATCTATGCTTTGGCTTTCAGAAACAGCACAAGTTACCGGATTCTGGGGGGAACAAAAAAGACAGAAGAACTTTCTAAAATTGGACAGGGGTCTGATATATTTTGTCTTTTGCAGGTAGTCAGTTGCCTGGAGGTTGATGGGGAGGCAGGAATGATTGTTACTAAACAACTGGCATATTAGGATCCTAATGCTGCAAACCAAACTGCCATACGTCCCTTTCAAAAGAAAGGCGATGTTAATGATTACATCTGCCTCTATGCTGCTACACTCAAAGGCAAAGGAAAAAGGAATACAAAATGACAAATAACTCAAGTTTATGCCAAAGTTTGCTGCTACTGCCATAAAGAGAGTTAAAAAGTTGTTTCCTCATTGCAAATGTAAATACAGTATCAAAAAAAAGTTGCTTCCTCTTGCTTTTCTAATACATTGCATGAATGATATTCTGCTTTCTATATAAAATAATAAAATGCTACAAAATAAAAATTGGATTAATCTTTTAAATTTGAATTCCTCATTAAGAAAATAAAAATTTTGTTAAACACTTTGGATGACTTAGCACAGGCTTTTGTTATTTTATGCCCCTGTAAAATATTAAAAACTAACAATGCTCCTACATACACTGCCAAGCCTTTTCAGGAATAGTGTCAACAGCTTGATATAACCCACATCACAGGTATTCCATATAACACTCAGGGTCAATATTTTGTAGAAAAAGCAAACAGACAACTTAAACTTTATTTAAAAATAAAGAAGGGGGAGTAGTGTAACAATGGCTCCTCCTCATTTTATCTTATATTTTATATATTTTAATTTTTTAAAAATTTGGGTAAGATGACCTTACTGCTGCAGAACGTTTTGGGGCCCATCTGAAACAATTCAGGGTCATAGTACTTTGGAGAGATGTTATTTACGGCCAATTGAATGGCCCGGGTTCACTAACTCATTGGAGCTGAGGCTGTTACCCCCCCTCCCACTTCACTCCCCACTGCCCCAGGGTGCTAAAAAGCTGAGTTGACCTGTGGAAGACGGAGAAAGCTTCTGATGTGTCTGCAGAGGCTACACCTGAAGAAAAGGAGGAGAATGGAGCAATGGAGTTGTCCAGCCATGAAGAACAGAGTCTGCCTACTAACAATGATGCAGATGAAGAAACTTGTGACTGAGGGAAAAGGCTTGGTGAGATCTCAGGGGAAGGGTGTGTCTACAGAGTTGCTGTACGTTGCTGTGTTGAATGCTCCATTAAATCTGTTCCTCCTGAAGCATATTGGGCTTTTCTGCCTGACTCTCCTGTGCTTCACCTTGTAAGTGGGAAGGAAATAAGACTCCCTCTTTATGTCAATGACTCTGAGATCTTGGGGGTCTCCATGCTAACCATGTTGTTCCCCAGGCAAATGATGGTCACATGATAATTTGCGTATTGAGGTTCAAGACTTTAATGATGAAATATTAACCATTTAACATTCAAAGCTACGTGACTTACCCTTTTCTGTTGCTGCACAAATCCTGGCAAAGATTTAGGCATTACTTTTTTTTTTTTTTTGTCTCTGGACGATGGTCCATAAGAATATCTCTGGGAAGTTTGTTATTGGTTATGCTAGAAAGCATTATAGCCTTGAGATCAATTTGCCACTCCATGTCTGCTGTCTCCTTTAAAGATTGACTTGCATGACCTAAAATTAAAAAATAAAAAAAAAAAAAGGAGAAATTGCAAGGAACCATAAATTTGGCCTGACCCAGCTACCTTGAGAGGTTTTTCAAGGTTAAAGTTCATGGCTCCTGGAGCATGATGTGTGTCTCTCTACTTGCTGAGAGGCTGATACACTCCCTCAGGCAGTGAAACGTTCAATTCTCTGTTTTTGTTTTTAGAGACTAGGTTTCTCTGTGTTCCTTGCTGTCCTGGAACTTGCTCTCTAGACAAGTATGTCCTGTAACTCAGAGATCCCCCTGCCTCTGCCTCTTGAGTGCTGAGAGTCAAGGTGTGTGCCACTACACCAGGTTTCATTCAATTCCAAAATTAATTTTTTTCTTGATCCATCTTTCATTCAGTAGTGAGTTGGTCAGTTTCCATGAGTTTGTAAGCTGTTTGATATCTGTGGTTGTCAGATAGGATACAAGGTGTTATTTCAATTTTCTTCTATCTGTTGAGATTTGCTTTGTGTCTATGTATGTGATCAACTGTCAAGAAAGTTTCATGATTTGCTGAGAAGGAAGTATATTCTTTTATCTTTGGGGAAAATGTTCTGTAAATATCTCTTAGGTGCGTTTGGCTTATGATGTGATTTCGCTCCAGGATTTCTCTGTTTAGTTTTTGTCTGGATGACCTGCGTATTGGTGAGAATGAGATATTGAGGTCACCCACTATCACGGTGTGAGTCAATGAGTGATTTTTAGCTGCAGTAGTGTTTCTTTTATAAGTGTGGGCATCTTTTTGTTTGGTACATTGGTGTTTAGAATTGCAAACTTTCTTGGTGGAGTTTTCCTTTGATGACCACATAGTTTCCTTTCCTATTCTCTTCAGATTAGTTTTACTTTGAAGTCCCCCCTTTTTTGTAGAAATTAAAGTGGCTACACTGGTTTGCAATATATTTTTCCATATTTTACCCTGAGGTGATGTCTATCCTTGATGTTCAAGTGTATTTCTTGGATGCAGCAGAAGGATGAATCCTGTTCTTGAACCCAGTCTGTCATTCTGTGTCTTTCTTCTGGGGTAGTTGAGAACATTAGTGTTGAGGTTTGTCAGTGAGCAGGTTTTGTTGATTCCCATTCCCTTGTTGCTTTGATGATTTTTACTCCTCTTTGGATTTGTTTGTCTGAGATTATTTATTCCTTGTGTTTTCTTGAGTGTGGCTAACCTATCTCTTCAGGTTGAAGTTTTACCTCTAGCACCTTCTGTAGCGTTGGATTTGTAGATAGATAATGCTTAAATTTGGTTTTATTGTCAGATGTCTTTCTCCATCTACTG
Organism: Uromys caudimaculatus; assembly: GCA_028551405.1. Classification (NCBI taxonomy): domain Eukaryota; kingdom Metazoa; phylum Chordata; class Mammalia; order Rodentia; family Muridae; genus Uromys; species Uromys caudimaculatus. Next base: position 88,959,765 of record CM052722.1, on the reverse strand, counting down.
TGATAGAAAGTTTTGCTGTGTGTAGTAGTTTGGGTTGGCATTTGCGGTCACAGAATATGTAGATTGTCTCCCCAGGCCCTTCTGGGATTTAGTGTCTCCGTTGAGAAGTCAGGTGTAATTCTATAGGTCTGCTGTTATATGCTGCTTGGCCTTTTTCCCATGTAGCTTTTAATATTCTTTCTTTGTTCTGTGTGTTTAGTGTTTTGATTATTACTTGTCATAGGGAATTTGTTTTCTGGTCTGGTCTATTTGTTATTCTGTCTGCTTCTTGTACCTTGATAGACATGTGCTTCTTTAGTTTAAGGTAATTTTCTTGTATATTTTCTACACTTTTGACCTGGATTTCTTCTTTTTCCTCTATTCCTATTTTTCATAGATTTGGTCTTTTCATAGTATCCCAGATTTCCTGGATATTTTGTACCTTTTATCTTAAATTTTCTTTGACAATGTTATCCATTTCTTTTATCATGGTGTCTTCAATGCCTGTGATTCTTCCATCTCTTGTATTCTGTTGGGGAGGCTTGCCTCTGAGTTTCCTGTATGACTTCCTAAAACTTTCGTTTGCTGTTTTCCCTCAGTTTGGTTTTTCTTACTTGATTGATTATATTTCCACTTTCTTGTCTTGAAAAGTTTTCTTCATTTCATTCCTCTGCCTGTATTTTCATTACAGGATTTATTTACATCCTCTTTAAGGATCTCTAACATAATGATAGAGTATTTTGAAGTTCTTCTTGTCCTTCAGCTGTGTTGCAATTCTCAGTGTCTATTGTAGTAGGGTTGCTAGTTTCTAGTGGAGACTTATTGTCCTGGGTGTTATTATGTTTTTATGGTGTCCTAGGTATCTGGGTTTGGGATGATTATAATTCTAGGTGTTGATATATGATCATGCCTTTGTTGGGTGGGGCGTTCTATTCCTTGGTTTCTGTTGCCCTGTCTGGAGCCTAGGCCTGTGTAGTGGTGCCTGCACATTGCCTGTTAGGTAATGCTTCAGAGTCTCTGTTAGGTGTGACCCCTGGGGATCCCACATAAATTTGTTTCTAAGTATTGGAAACGGGTATACAAGATAAGGATGGACTTGAAGGACAGGGGCCTCAGAGAGTCCACAGAAGGGAGGAAAGATGAATCTGCCAGGAGGATCTGATTCCCTGACCACTGTGCCCTGTTGGTTTCAGAGGGAGAGTATCTTGGGCATTGGTGGGTCAAAGGGGTGGAGTGAGGAAGGAAGGCTGTAGGGGAGGATCTACTTAATATCCTGAGTTTTGGAGCAGAGAAGAAGGAGAGACCATAGCAGGTGCTCTGCTACCAAGCTGGGGATAAGACTGGTGAACTGGGATAGGAGGGTCAGTAGGAGAGTGAAAATTGCTTATCTGATTCCATGGCCAGCCTTGGCAGTG
>CM052722.1:88945481-88958271 GCA_028551405.1 Uromys caudimaculatus | reverse complement strand
CTCTTCTCTTCTCTTCTCTTCTCTTCTCTTCTCTTCTCTTCTCTTTTCTTTTCTTTTTTTTTTTTTTTGGTTTTTCAAGACAGGGCTTCTCTGTATAGCCCTGGCTGTCCTGGAACTCACTCTGTAGACCAGGCTGGCCTCAAACTCAGAAATCCACCTGCCTCTGCCTCCCGAGTGCTGGGATTAAAGGCGTGTGCCACCACTGCCCGGCTGACATTTCTCTTTTATATAACCATATTTATAAAAATCAGAGACTCAACACAGTCGTTGTTACCAAGGTACAAATATTATGAAAAGTTCCCCTGTTTTAAAAGCTGTGTCTGCCCTTGAGTTTTTATTTTTCATTCTGTTCGTGGATAAAGATTTCTCAGGTTGCTTATACAGAAGCTGTAATATACTAGCTTGGGATTTTGTGTCATTACATACAAGCATGATTTAATTTTTAAGAAGGGTTTTATTTTTAATTACATGAATCTGTCTGGGTCTGAGAAGCCAGAAAAGGGTGTCAGGTCCTTGTGGGGTTGCAGCTACAGGTGGTTTTGTAAGGCACCTGTGAGCTCTGATCCTGAAAGCGCCCTTTCTTTCAAAATATTCCTTACAAGGCATGGGTTGTTAGGATCTAATATACTTATTACCCACAGAGATAAGAAGTCTATAAATGCAATTTATCCAAATAAGAACAGAAATGCTGGAATTTCATGCTGGTTGAATTCTGTAATTTCCAAATTCTATTTCTTGTTAGAATTACCTGAGTTCTAAAATCACTCAACAACTCACTCAAAGGGATTCTAACTCAATATACTTGAGCAGGGGGCTTCTTTCTGGTGATTCCTAGTTTGTACACTCGTAAATATAGTGCCAATAATAATCAAAACTAATGCCAGTTACTGAGTATGTACTACAGAGTAGGCCCTCTTTTAGGTGTGTTACATATACTGTGAAGATTTAATTCATTAGGAAAAAAATCCACTGTGCACACCAGGCAAGGAAGTGTAGTTTAGTAGAGGTGCACAAGACAATATGTGCAGGCAACAGCTTTTCATCATAGAGAAACTGAAAATAAGATTACTATTGATCACTGTCATAAAAAGATTAGCGATGTCACATGCTTATTTTTTTTCAAGGTAAATAAAAAGAAGCCCTCTACAAAATGTCTTAAGGCAGCATAGAATCATATCCAAATAGAATTTGCCTCCCGAATCTCATTTAGTCCTGGACAAAGTGTGGTTAATTGCTTTATCATTGGTCTGGAATCCAAGTGACATTTTGGGCCATGAGCACTCAGTTAACTGTGGCATCCAAGCACCTACACTGTCTGGTTGTAAATCCTTCACGATGCCTTTCTAGATCAATCTGTGGAAAACAGTACCTCTTCCATCACACTTAGTCCTAGGTCATTCTCAAGTAGACACAGTCCTCTGCAAATGTACCTGCTTTCTAGATGCATGTGCTATTTTACGCCTGCTTTTCTGCATATCATAAAGAAATAATCATAAATTTAAAAATTATAAGCATGATTTTTGTCTTTATTATTAATGCCTGGGATTAATTATCCCAGAAAGCATAAAATGAACATAGATGGTAGTGCCTAGCAGAGGCACACCCAATAACAGTTCATAAATGTTATTTGTTAATAATGGGATATGCAACCTGAGATAGGTAGTATTTTATACTCCATAAAATTAGGATTATAAAATCCATAAACATAGTGCAATATCATTGAGGTTCTGATACAAGACAACTTGTGGGTACAGAGAAATTAGTAGTATTTTAGTTAGTCAGATACTCAAATGACATCTTGCTGTCATCTGACAAAAAGAAGGTCAGCCTAAAACTAGGGGTTAAGTAATGGGCCATTTTCTAGCTCATATCCGTGAAATAAAGGCTATGTCTGATTTACAATTGCATACTTATCCAGTTTATGTGCACCATGCCCAATAAGTGCCTTCTCCTTCCTTTCTGTTCCCTCCATTAAGCACCTTCATTTAGCAACATATCAAAGAAATTAAGCTTTTAAAGCTTGACCCAGGTAAGAATGGCCATTACAGCTTTAAAAAGTATCTAAGAATCAGGGTAGGGGGTGCAGGAAGCAGTTGTTCACATATCAAGGTTGCTACACTTTGAGTTGAGACCTCTTACATCTCCTCTCTTGTTATTTTCATCATGTCTAGTTGTATCTGGAAACACAACAAAGCGTATATTGGATTGGCAAGAATTGGCATCCTTGAAGTGTGTCTCTTTTTGAATGTGCATATCTATTTTTTGCTTGCATGCATGCCTATACACTAGGTGCATGCCTGGTACCTACCCACAGAGGCCAGAAGAGGGCATTAGATCCCCTGTGACTGGAGTTACAGATAGTTGTGAGCCACTGTGTGGGTCCTGGAAATCAAACCCAGGTCCTCTGGCAGAGCAGCTGAGCCATCTCTTCAGACCCAAGCAGTTCTTCCTTTTATACTTAACTCTACATGCAAGAAAAATCTGCTTGGCCCTGACAAAAAAGTGTCTGTAGAAATATGGTTTCAATTTAAATTAAGAATGAATTAAACTCCATCTTCTGCCTCTTACATCCCTTTTGTTCTCTCTTCAGAAATGATTTGAGCTGTACGAGGTTAATATAGATGTCCTATCTGGAGCTGAGCACTCGACAGTCATTTATTCTCCGCACTTTGGTTATGAATCTCTGCATTAACTGATGCCCACTAAAGATGCCCTCTAGCCAAGGTTGAACACAGCACTAATCTGTGGGGTGCATACACATATTCAGAAAGCAGTTTTACAATGTGGCCCTTTAGCAAAACAATAGTAGTAGTAAGCTTGTACTTAGGGCCTGTGACCTCTCAAGTCATGCTGCTTCCTGTGGAGCTGGCCCCAAATCCAATTGGGAAATAGTTGGTTACCCTTCATACTGCTATGGTGCCCGTGGACACATCTTCCCTGGCAGGCCAATATTGGTGCATTCTGGGTTCATTGCTGTTTTACTGTTGTTATTGTTGTAGTCATTTGTTTTGTTTTTTAAAAAGATTTTGTTCCAGTTTTCACATTGTGAAATGAGACTAATATTATATAACCATTTTATCAGGATGTTCTAAAGACTAAATAAGAATTTATGTAACATTATTAGAATGATATATGGCACAGATTTATGTTCAGTATGATAAATATTAGTGTTTTTTTTTAATTGGAGGCTACATTGGGATATCAGTTCCTTGGGAGGCAGGGGTTTGTGTTTTAGGCCTGGTTTTGAATATACTTAGATTGGCTAGGAAGTTGTCTGTAATATGATTCTGTAGGCACTTAAAGGCCCTGGATCCAAAACATGTACTAGTTTGCTGTGGTATACGAGCTTCTCACAATCAGAAGTAAGGGCTTCTAGGCATGTGGGTATCAATTAAGTGACAGTGTTAATGGGAGGGGGTGATCAATCACTAGCACAGAAAACACATGTGATTTTCCTAGGGGTAGCATCTGGTTCCAGTATTTCCTAGGAACACACTGAGAGGTTGGGAAGGAAAGTATTACCTGGGCAAAGTCAGAGAAAAGGATGCAGCCTGATTCTCGGAGGGAGCCACGGTCATCAGACCTTTGAAAGGGAAGACAAAGGGGAGAAATGGTCCTAGCCACTTTAAGGTTCCAGCCTGGGCTGATTTGTGAAAAAAAAAAATCCAAGTTATGAGTTTGCTGGTGTTAATCTCTCTGGGCAAGACTAAGCCCATTACGACAATTTTTGAGCTAGAGTTTGTTTCTGAGGCCCTTTTAATGAGTAAAATCATGAGTAGTTGAAAGGCGGGTTTATAGAAGTGAGACTATGGCAGTTAGGTACAGAAAAATCTCAAAAAGAAAAAGAAAACAGTCATCACATGGTCACTGATTAGGGAGGGTCAAGGTGTTCTCAAAAACAAGTCAATGTCATGGGTTCAGGCATGTCACATTCCGGGAAACAGAAACTTAAACACAAAAGTGTAGCTTTTATGGTAAAAAGAAAACCTTTTTTTAAAACAATAAAACAAAATGACTCCTGCCTTCAAAATGGAGTCTGGCAGATTCCTTTCTGGTTTCTTATAGGACTAACATGTCACTGTTGATTTCTAACGGACTATTCAGTAGTCCACTTGGTCTCATAGTTTATTTGCCTCAGAAACATGAGGCAGCTGGTATGGAGGGGTAATTGGTGACTGGTGGATTTGTGGGATTTGTGCTTTTCCTCTTTGTCTCTCTAAGGGTTTATTTGGTCCCTTTGAGCTCTTCAGACTGATTTGGAATTATAAGGTCCACATGTGGAGGAACTGTCTAATATTGGCACTTAATACAGTGTCTAGCGTATTTTAGGTATTCAATAAGCACTAAAGTCTGCATGGATCTGCATCGGGTTCTTTGCATAATATATATGTATGTACATTATGGCTTTCAGTTTAGTGTATTTATGAGACTCCTGAAAGTGTGAATTCTTGTATCTTCTATTGGACTTTTTTCTTTCTGCTGGTTTGCCTTGTCTAACTTCAATGTCCTGTTTGCTTTTAGTTTATCTTATTATATTTTATTGTGTTATATTTTGTTGCTATCTCTTAGAAGCCTGGTCTTTTCTAAGGAGAGACAGAAAGGGAGTGGATCCTGAGGGGAGGTAGGGTGGAAGAGGAACTGGGAGGAGGAGAGGGAGGGAAAACTGTAATCAGGATATATTGTATGCGAAAAGACTACTTTAAATAAAAAGTTTTTAAAAATGAGCCATTGTGATTTCTTTAAATGAATTAAAATGCTTTTAAAATCAGCTCAACAGATCATTATGCATCGGACTCCCATGTCTGTAGTGCATCAGCTTGCATCATTTGGATGGCTAACTCCTCGTAAGTCGAACTCCAAACTTCCACTAGTCTCAATTCTGTTCCCGGGCTGAAGGAATGTGAAAAAATTTTACACAAACATTTCAGCAAGTTGAGATTTATTTTGCTGGGCTGGAGAGATGGCTCAATGGTTAAGAGCACTGACTGCTCTTGCAGAGGTCCTGAGTTCAATTCCCAGCAACCACATGGTGGTTCACAACCATCTGTAATGGGATCTGGTGCCCTCTTCTGGTATGTCTGAAGTCAGCTACAGTGTACTCCTACATAAAATAAATAATTCCTTAAAGAAAAAAGATTCATTTTGCTGCTGTGATGGCTAATGTTATGTTTTAAGTTTAAATTGCTGTGCTTAGGAGATCATAAAACAAACAAAAATGCCTGGAACCTATAAGCCCCACTTGCCCAAGGTCAGATAACTTCCTGGAATACTGAGGAATGTTGTTCATATGCGATAACAAACCAGGTATCTTCTGTTCCATAAACAGGCTTGGTTGCCCCAACTGCACAGGATGTGTTTGATCATACGTAGGTGGAGGTAGGTGGGAGGTACTTAGGCAGAAAGTACATCAGGATGTATGATTGCCTCTGATTGGACAAAGACAGAAAGTATACAGCCTTGTGGGTTTTGCCTTTATAACCCTCTAATGTAATTTGGTGCCAAACTCTTGGAATCCCCAGTATGGACCTGGCCAGTGTCCATCGTTCTGGACAGTATTTAATACAAAGCTTGCTTCAGATTTGTCTCAAAATTTGTCTTATTTCTCACCTGATGGGGTTAACAATGCTGATTCTGCTTTAAGCTCGGGGGAACATTTTGTTAAAGAATTTTTCTCTGGGCCCTATGGCAAAGCACATATGTGCACACATGTTTGATGAACAGTCCTTGGTCTATATCTCAGTTTGTCTAGAGTTGATGTCCATGTTTTACAAAGAATATATCACGGCTGGATTTCTAATACCTGTTGCCTAGCCTTCTGCCCTTTGCTACAGCACATACCTACAAGTGAGGATTGTAATATCCTTCAGGGTCTTGGGAAGCATTAAATACTTTTAGAGAGGGCCATTAAAAGAGCAGAGGTCAGCTCCATTGACTCCTGGGAGCCTCTCCTGTCCCAGGTCTCTGGCATGTCCTAAAGATGCCCCCCACCCATAGCAGTGGGGATATGGAACCTGAAGAGGCCACCTCCTGTAGCCAGGCAGGACCCACAGTGGAGGGATTAGGATACCATACACCCACAAAACTTGTACCCAAAATTTTCCTGTTTACAAGAAATGTTGGAGGTATAAAGATGGAATAGAGACTGAGGGAATGGTCAACCAATAACTGGCCTAACTTGAACTCCATCCCATGGGCAAGCACCAATCCTTAACACTATTAATGATATTCTGCTATGCTTGCAGACAGGAGCCTAGCATAACTGTCCTCTGAGAGGTTTCACCCAGAAGCTGACTGGAACAGATGTAGAGACCCACAGCCAAACACTGGATGGAGCTTGGGGACTCTTATAGAAGAGTTGGAGGAAGGATTGAGGGCCCTGAAGGGGATAGGAACTCCACAGGAAGACCAACAGTGTCAACTAACCTGGACCCTTCAGTCTCAGAGACTGAACCACCAACTAAAGAGCATACATGGGCTGGACCTAGGCCTCCCCACCCCACATATGTAACAGATGTACAGCTTGGTCTTCATGAGGGTCCCCCAACAACTATCCCTAAAGCTGTTACCTGTCTGTGGAATCCATTCCTCTAACTGGGCTACCTTGTCTGGCCTCAGTGGGAGACAATGCACCTAGCCCTGCAGAGACTTGATGTGCCAGGTGGGGATACCCAGGGAGCCCTCCACCCTCTCAGAGGAGAAAGAGAGGGGGTAGAAGGAGGGATTATGTGAGGGAGAGGACTGGGAGGAGCATTGATCAGGATGTAAAGTGAATAAATTAATGAGACAAAAAAAAGCAGAGGTGTCACACCTAGACTTGGTCTTTGGGCCACATAGTATTCTGTAACTAGAAGGAAAATGGGGGCACCTTTGTCTTATTTTGTGTTACAGCTTATTGCTTTCAAGATCTGGAATACAGATTACTAATAGCAGTCAATTAGTTTAGGTCAGTTTAAAATAGTATTTGAGCATCTGGTCTGAGGTCTCGATCACTTTTTTGTTCTTATAGAAACATATATTCTAAGTTTCAAATAGTTGACATACTGATTGAGTTTGGAGTGTTACTCACTGAAAAAGAAGATGGCTGGTAATCAGACATGTTGTCTCCAGTAGGGAGCCTTACTAAATGGATTTCCAGGATGCTCGTTGTACCATAATGGCCGTTACTGCTTTTCTCTAACTCTAGAACAATTATTGTAGAAGGTTTTTTTTCTCAAGATTGGTATAATTACTTGTAAAGGTGAATGTTGTGTGAACTTTTCATGAGAACACATGAACAAATGTCTACTCATCTGAGAGAGGACACTGACATTGTACCAAATTAGCAACTCCATCCCAATTCTAACTTGTTGACTAATGATTTCATTGGGCTTTCTTACAAAAGATGGGTAAAGGGATCCTTATAGGAGCATGGGTGACCTGCAAATCGCTGCTTCATCATAAAGCCCCATCCCAGCATGAATGATGATGTCCCCATAGCTATATAGATGGAGTTTCCCCTTGAGCTAGTCATCCATCTTCTATATAATAACACTTTATGAGACTGTGTGCACCCGAGTCACTGTTATATATAGCTGCAAGGGAGGCAGAGCAGGGAGAGGCTGGAATCTCAGGTGACTCCCCACCTTCTCCTATGAGAGAGCAGCAACAGGCTGGATCTTCAGCAGGTCTCTGAGGTAAGCACAGTGCTCTGATTAAGATGGCAACAGTGAATATAAGACAGGTTGGAAATGGTGAGTGATGCGTAGGCTCAATTTGCTAGACTCTCTGGCAAACAAACCATGACATATTGGAAAAGAGGTTCATAATGGCTGAAAACCTAGTTTCAGTAGCAAAGAAAAACAGGAAAGTTTGCAAAGCCAAATAGGGAAGCAAGTCTTAAACCTGTCTGAGAGACTAACCCTGCTTGGTGAGCCCTTTTCTACCAGAGAGGGCGAGTGCAGCACAGTGGCTTGGAGGCATGGCTTAAGTCAGAGAGTCTCAGAAAACTTGCACTGTGCTTTTAGTGACAAACAGTTTTTTTGTTAAAATGTTACATTTTCTTTTTTTCTTTTTTTATTATTTTATTCATTTACACTTCAAATATTGTTCCCCTTCCTGGTCCCCCCTCCATGAGCAGCTCCCCTACCCTATCTACCATTCCCTCTCCCCTTCACCTCTAGGAGGCTGCTCCCCCACCCACCCACTTCTACCTCACCCCTCTAGCACCCCCTTCTCTGGGGCATCAAGCCTCCATAGGACCAAGCACATCCCCTTCCACTGAAGCTAGACATTTTTTAAGAGCAGAAAAGTGGGGTGGGGGTGGGGCAACGGTAATACATGACACTGGAAGAGCAGAAGGGAGAGGCCCAGAAAATCCTCTCTTCAGCACACAACCAGTAAAGGTCCTATTTTGTTTTATTTTATGTTTTGTTTATTTATGGATAGAGGGCAGGCAGTGTGCTCACATGTACATGCATAGAAATCAGAGGATAACGTTTTAGAGTTGGTTCTTGCCTTCCACTACATGGGTTCTGGGTTTGAACTCAGGTTGTCAGGTTTGGCTGCAAGTGCCTTTACCCATGATGTCATCTTGCAAGCCCTCCAGAAATCCCATTTTAAAAAGACCTTGGTCTAGGTGTAGGGATGCATGTCTTTAACAGCAGTGATTGGGATGCAGAGGTGGGCACAGCTCTATGAGCTCAAGGACAGCCTGGTCTATATAATGAATTCCAGGGCAGTCAAGGCTACACAGTAAAATGCTATCTCTCAATAAAAGAAAGAGGAAGAAAGGAGAAGGAGGAGAAGAGAAGGAAGAGAAGAAGAAAAAGAAGAGAAGAAATGAGCACTTCAGATGCCCCTTGCCCCCAGGAACACACGGTCTTAGGAAACCAAAATCAAAATACATGGAAATGACTATATGCCAAAATCTGGTTTCTAGACTGTGTGAAGTTATAGTACATCAGAAACATGTAATAGTCAATAAAGTGGAAACCTGGTCAGAGCCAGAATCTGCAGGGTAACATAGACACAGATTCAAGGTGACACATAAGAACTCAGGTCCACAGTCAAAACCTGACCAATGAAAACTAGCCCAGCCACTGTGACATCACAAAATGCCAGGAACCAACAGATTTACAGCTTTCTTAGCTTTCTCACTTAGCCTGAGTAAAGCCATTTTGTGTTAAAGTTAGGCTTGGAAAAAGCAGTAGGCCAAGGGTGCTGTTTTCTGAGCTTCAGGATTTTGTTTAGGTTCTGTCTCTGAAGAGATAGATTCTTTCCCAGGTCAAGGTGACTCCTTTGAGGTTAGGTGGCTGGCAGAATACGAGTGGTTGCCTTGGTAACATGTCCATGTCCTTGTGGCTAGGAGTCTGTAACTCCTTGGATTTTTCCCACCCCTGTTGCTTTGTCTAAGTCTTGGCTATATTGTTTAAAGTTCCTTTATCTTTCTTATTATAAATTGATGTATGGGAATTAAAGGTTTTTGAGCTTGAACGGAGGGACTCTGTCTTGCTCCCAGGTATCTCTGTCTCTGTCTCTTTTATCCGTCAGTTCCCTCCTCGGGACCACACTGAAGACCCCGTGGGCCGGGGCACAAAAGACCCTCAGGTTTGAGATCAGCCTTCATAACTTGAGCCTTGGAGACAGGACTAGCATAGGATCTAACTTTATGAAGAACTGCCAAGGGCTTTGAATGACAGCTGGAAGCTCTGAAGGATTGCCTAGAGTTGCAGCTTGAACCAGGAAATAGGCAAGGAACGCTATTCATAGTCTATATAGTCCTTCTTTATTTACTACCCAGTGCCAACTTAGAGGCCCTCTCTTCCCTGCGGTGTTCTCATTCTCTCTTTTCTCCCTTTTCCCCTCTGGTTTAAGATGTGATTATTTCTTATTTGATTATTAGTGTTTAGGGGGTATCCTTTCATAGTGATTTTTTTTTTTTGCAGTTTGCAGACAATATTCTAGTCTTAAATTCGTAGTAGTGATTGAGCCTGGTCCCCAGAACAAAACATACACAGAAAAATGCGTAAGTTAAAGGACATAATTTTTCAAGTGGACCTATTTGACATTCTACAGATTATTCCATCCAAACACTGACTAATACATGTTATTTTCAGCATCTCATAGAACTTTCCATAACATAGATTATATAATAGGACATAAAGCAAATATGAAAAAATATAGGAAAATTGAAATAAATACTTATAATTCTCTCTGACCACAGTGGGGTAAAACTAGAAATCCACAGCAAGAGAAAAACAGAACATGCACAAGCTTGTGGAGTCTGAACAACATATTATTTAACAATGAATGCATCATTAAAAAATGCCAAGAAGGAATCTGAGGAGCAAATGAAAAGGAAAACACAGAATACAAAAACCTATGGGATAGACATCCCGGTTTCCATTTGTGGGTGGAGACCTCTGCCTGGGCCACCAGGGGTCCATAGTCAAGGAGCACCAGGAGAAGGCTACCCTTCCAGGAGTGTGGAAAAGCTGTGAGTGGGGTTAGGGCGAGCACCACTGCGCACCAGGACCCTCCCGGAACCCTCGGGTCACAGGGACTGAGGTAAAGTTGGGGACAGGAACTTTCCGGTTTCCATCTGTGCCTGGGGACCTCAGCCTGGGCCTCGGGGCTCCAGGGGAGAGCTGGTATCCCAGGAGTGCTGACACACCTTTGAGCACAGGCAGGGCCACCGCTTCTGTTCAAGCTCACGGGATCAAGAGGGACCCTTGCAGAGGCATCAGGACATAGGAGCCAAGGGACATCTGGGGAAAGGATCCTTCTGGTTTCTGTCTGCACCCCAGAGCTGACCCTGTGCCATGGCTCTCGAGGCCCAAGTACCTCTCATAGAGAGCTGGTCTTCAAGGAGTATTGGCACAGAGGCCTGCAGGAGGGGCAAGCCACAGCCAGACAGAATAAGACCAGCTGACATCAGAGTTAACAAGATGGCAAAAAGCAAGGGTAAGAACATAAGGAACAGAAACCAAGGTTACTTGGCATCATCAGAACCCAGCTCTCCCACCACAGCAAGCCCTGGATACCCCAACACACCAGAAAAGCAAGACTCAGATTTAAAATCATTTCTCATGTTGATGATAGAAGACTTTAAGAAAGAAATTAACACCCTGAAAGAAATACAAGAGAACATAGATAAACAACTAGAAGCCCTTAAAGAGGAAACACAAAAATCCATTAAAGAATTAGAGGAAGGAACTTCGGGTGGCGGCCGGGGACCTCAGCTTGGGCCACAGGGCTCCATAGCAAATTAGCGCCGGGACAAAGATACCCTCCCAGCAGCTTGGAAAAGCCGGGAGTGGGCCCAAGACAAGCTCCACAGCTCACCAGGAACTGCTCCGAACCTGGGAGACACAGGGACCGAGGTAGGCGGGCATAGAAACCCCTTGGATCCCAACAGCGGGCGGCTGAGGCAGGAGACTTCTGCCTGGGCCTCCAGGTTTCCATAGTCAAGCAGTGCCCCCGAGTGGGGGCAAAACGAGCCCCAGCACTCACCGATTCCGGCCGATTTCCGCGGGCCACAGAGATTGAGGGACAGGAACTTCCAGCTGCAGTCAGGGACCTCAGCTTGGGCCACAGGGCTCCATAGCAAATTAGCGCCAGGACAAAGATACCCTCCCAGCAGCTTGGAAAAGCCGAGAGTGGGCCCAAGACAAGCTCCACAGCTCACCAGGAACTGCTCCGAACCTGTGAGACACAGGGACTGAGGTAGGCCGGCATAGAAATCCCCTGGAGGCGGGGACCTCTGCCTGGGCCACCAGGAGTCCATAGCCAACGAGCGCCGGAAAAAGCTACCCTCCCAGGAGCTTGGGAAAGCAGTGAGTGGGGTTAAGGGGAGCAACAACTCTCACCCGGACCCACCTGGATCCGCCGGGACCCAGGACCTGAGAAGTGGGGGACACAAAATCTCTGAACCTTGCGGTTTCCACCTGTGGGCAAAGACCTCTGCCTGGGCCACCAGGAGTCCATAGCCAATGAGCACCGGAAAACGCTACCCTCCCAGGAGCTTAGGAAAGCCGTGAGTGGGATAAGGGGGAGCAACACCTCTCACTCGGACCCGCCTGGATCCGCCGGGACCCAGGACCTGAGAAGCCGGGGAACACAAAATCTCTGAACCTTCAGGTTCCCACCTGTGGGTGGAGACCTCTGCCTGGGCCACCAGGGACCTGTGCCTGGGGACCCCAGCTCGGGCCACAAGGTTCCAGGATAGAGAGGGTATCCCATGAGTGCTGACACACCTTTGAGCACAGGCAAAACCACCACTTCTGCTCAAACCCATTGGACCAAGAGGAACCCTTGCAGAGCCATCAGGGCATAGGAACCAAGGGACAGCTGGGGACAAGATCCTTCTGATTTCTTTCTGCACCCCAGAGCAGACCCAGTGCTACAGCTCTCCAAACCCAAACACCTCTCAGAGAGAGCTGGTCTTCAAGGAGTACTTGAAGGAGACACAGAGGCCTGCAGGAGGGGCAAGCCACAACAAGACAGAGTAAGATCAGCTAACATCAGAGTCAACAAGATGGCAAAAGGCAAAGGTAAGAACATAAAGAACAGAAACCAAGAGTACTCAGCACCATCAGAACCCAGCTCTCCCACCACAGCAAGCCCAGGATACCCAAACACACCAGAAAAGCAAGACTCAGATTTAAAATCATTTCTCATGATGATGATAGAAGACTTTAAGAAAGAAATGAATAACACCCTTAAAGAAATACAAGAGAACAGTAATAAACAACGAGAAGCCTTTCAAGAGGAAATTCAAAAATCCATTAAAGAATTACAGGAAAACACAATC
>CM052722.1:88929404-88944981 GCA_028551405.1 Uromys caudimaculatus | reverse complement strand
CCTGGGCATATACCCAGAAGATGCTCCAACATGTAATAAAGACACATGCTCCACTATGTTCATAGCAGCCATATTTATAATAGCCAGAAGCTGGAAACAACCCAGATGTCCCTCATCAGAGGAATGGATACAGAAAATGTGGTACATCTACACAATTGAGTACTACTCAGCTATTAAAAACAATGACTTAATGAAATTTGCAGGCAAATGGATGGAACTTGAAAATATCATCCTGAGTGAGGTAACTCAGCCACAAAAGAATTAACATGGTTTGTACTCACTGATAAGTGGATATTAGCCCAAAAGTTCGGAATACCCAAGTTTAACTTTATAGTAACTGCTCAACTGAGATGGAGGAGTTGGAGAAGGGACTGAAGGAGCTGAGGGAGTCTGCAGCCCCATGGAGGGAGCAACAGTGTCAACTGGCCAACCCCCCCCCACCTCGTCCTCCTGGAGGCTGGACTACCAACCAAAGAATATACACGGAGGGACCCATGGTTCGGATCACATATGTGGCAGGGGAGGGCCTTGTTGGCCATCAGGGAGAGAGGAGAGGACTTTGGGCCTGAGGGTGTTAGAGGCCCCAGTAAAGGGGAATGTCAAGATGGGAATAAGGGTGTGGGTGGGCGGGTGGGTGGGAGGTGGAATTCCCTCATAGAGGTGGGGGAGGGGGAGGGGATAGGTGGTTTCCAAAGAGGAGACCTAGAAAGGGGGAAACATTGGAAATGTAAATAGAGAATCAAAAAAAAAAAAAACCCTATGGGATATAAGGAAAATAATCCTAAGATACCAATTCACAGCGATATGGGCCTACATTAAAAATGAGATCTTAAATAAATGCTATACTTTAGGGCTTTGGAAAAACAAGAACAAGGCAAACTCCTAACTAGTAGATCAAAAGAAATAAGACCAGGCAAGAAATATATGAAATGGAAATGAGAAACAGTATCAAAACACAAGAATCAGTGAAACCAGGGTTATAGCTCAGTTGGCAGAATGCTTGCCTAGGATGATACAACCAGCTTTGATTTTCAGCACAGTATAAAGAAGGAGAGACAGTAATTCCATCATTTGGAAGATGGAGGTAGAATGACCAGAAATTGAAGGACATTCTCAGCTACCTAGGAAGTCTGAAGCCTACATAGGCTGGAGACCCTTTCTTAAAAGAAATAAAGCAAATAAATGAAAAACACCAATATAAAGCACACACATGCAAAACAAAACAAAACCCCAGAATCTATGAAACAAAAAGCTAGCTGGTTCTTTGAAAAGATAATCTTACCTTGTGCATTAAGACAGGAAAAAGAAGTAAAGGTTTCAAACAGGAAAAGAAGTCAAGATATTCTTATTCGCATCTCATGTGATTCTTTATATAAGAGACCCTAAAGACTCTGTCTTACTCAGGGTTTCTATTCCTGCACAAACATCATGACCAAGGTGCAAGTTGGGGAGGAAAGAGTTTATTCGGCTTACACTTCCATGCTGCTGTTCATCAGGAAAGGAAGACAGGACTGGAACTCAAGCAGGTCAGGAAGCAGGAGCTGATGCAGAGGCCATAGAGGGATGTTCCTTATTGGCTTTCTTGCTTCTCCTGGATTGCTCAACTTGCTCTCTTATAGAACCCAAGACTACCAGCCCACAGATGTTACCACTCACAAGGGGCCCTCCCCCTTGATCACTAATTGAGAAAATGCCTTACTGCTGGATCTCATGGAGGCATTTTCTCACCTGAAACTCCTTTCTCTGTGATAACTCCAGCTTGTGTCAAGTTGACGCACAAAACTAGCCAATACAGACTCAATCATAAAACTCTTCGATCTGGTAAGCATTTTGAGTAAAGCGACAGGACACATAAGTAACATTAAAAAAACAAAACAAAACAAAACAAAACAAAAACAAAAACCGGGAAAACAACTCCATTCAAGAGTTGTCTTCACAGTTGCTGAGAGATAAGGAGGTACATTGTACAGACTTATTCTGGACATGACCTGGCCACCTTTGCACTTGTGGACTCACTGCAGCACAGATGTAGATGGTCTTATCCACCCATCACATTAGTAAACTGCCTTTCCCTTCGTCCTTTCTGTAGATCTTTTGTTTCCTCTGGTGCTGAGAGCTGCTAATGGCACCATCAACTTACCTCAGCCAGCTTGGATGCACTTCTCCAACATCTGTGACTCTAGAACTTTCCCATCTTAAATCATGGTTTTCAAAGTGGTTGCTTTCTTTAATCAACTGATAGTTGAACACTTACAAGGCTTTATACCCAAATATATATGCATGAATTTTTGCCACTCCTCCTGGCTCCCACCCACTGGAGATTTTTATTTCTAATTTGCAGATTCAGTGCAATCACAACCAAATTTCCACAACCATTCTTCACAGAAACACAAACAAAACAAAACAAAAATCCAGTGATAAAATTCACATGAAGTCACAGTAGACTCTGAATAACCAAAGCAACCCTTAGCAAATTAATAATGCTGAAGGTTGAAACATACCTGATTTCAAGTTGTCCTGCAGACCTCTAGTAACAAAATCATCCTGGTACTGGCACCTAAATAGACACAAATCAATACAATATAATATAGGATCAAAATATAAACCTGTGCTAATACAGCCACCTGTTTTTGGCAAAGATGTACACTGGAGAAAACACAACCTATTTCATAAACGGTGCTGGGAAAAGCCGGTAAACGTATGTAAAATAATGAAGCTAGATCCCTAGTTCTAACCCTGTACAAAAAATCAACTCCAAATATATAAAATATTTTAATGTAAAGATCCTAAATTCTAAAACTAATGGATAAAAACATAGGAAAAACGTTAAGATATAGGCACAGGCAAACCCTTCCTAAAAAGGATTGATTGTTCAGGAATTAACATCAACAATTGACAGCTGGGACCTCATGAAATTGAAAAACTTTAGCAAGGCAAAAGAAACACTTAAGTATATGAACGGAATGTCTACAGAATTAGAAAATCTTTGCTAAGTACATCTGTTTAAATTGATTGTCAATTGGACAGGGTCTAATCACCTTGGATAAAAATCTCTGGGCCTGACTGGGAGGAATTGTCTAGGTGAGGTTAATTGATGTGGGAAGACCCACTTTAAAGGTGAGTGGTAGCATTTGCTTAGCTGGGATCCTGGGCTGTATCAAAAGGAGAAAGGGAGCTGAGCACCTGTACTCACCAGTCTGTCTTCCGAGTTTAGATGCAATATTACCAGCTGCCTGAATCTCCTGCCACCATGACTTCCCTGACATGGTGGACTGCACCCTAAAACCATGAGCTGAAACAAATCCTTTATCCTGTAAGTTGATTTTGTCAGTTTCTTTTTAAAATCACAGAAACAGGAAAAGTAACCGCTATAAGATTTGGCAGAAAATTAATATGTAGAGTAGTTGTTTTCAAACTTCCTAATGCTGAGACTATTTAATATAGTTCCTCATGTTGAGCTGACCCCCAACCATAACATCATTTTCATTGCTACTTCATAACTGTAATTTTGCTTTTGCTATGTAAATATCTGTGTTTTCCCATGGTCTTAGGCAACCCCTGTGAAAGGTTGTTTGGGCCCCCAAAGGTGTTGTGACCCATGGGTTGAGAACCTCTGATATAGAGTATACAAGGAACTAAAAAACAAAAACAGGAAGGAAAAAAAAGATCACTTAAGTGAGTAAGTGAGTGAGCAGACAATTCTCAAGTGACAGAGCCCAAGTGGGAATAAACATCTCTATGAAATGGGTCCAGGAGAATTTGGACTGCTTACCGGCCTGAATAAGTTCTAAATTCTTTGTCTCCATAGCAAGTGATGTGCAACATATAACTTTTTAAAAAAAATTATTGGATGGAGAGGCATTCAGGTCAGACTCTGGAGTAGATATCAATGGAAACCCAAAGGTATTTGGTAATGTCACATTTGAATAAAAAATGGTCTTACATTTTGGGGGTGGGGGATTGTTCTAGAGACTTTATTTTAGGTTTGGTGAGACTTACAAAGGGCAGAGGAGAAATCTTTCACCTTGATCACAAGTCTGCAAGAGGCTATACAATATTTGGGGGCACTCATGAAGGTGTCATGAAACCAATTCTGTTCTTGGCCCTAGACCCTCAAATGAGAAGACTTGGAGCACAAGAAATGGCTCCTGTGTGTTATATGCATGGGAGAGTTTCTTTTTGTCCTTTGTCTGACAGGCTGACTCCAAGGCTCTGTGTTCTCAGTCCTCTCTTGTCTCTATGGCTATCTTTACTTTCTTTTTTAGGAAGTGTCTCACTATGTAGCTCAGGCTAGCCTTAAACTGGAAATCTTTCACCATACCCAGCCTCACACTTTTATTCAGTTAATGAAAAAAGAACCTATAGATAAACAGTAATGCTGCAAAAAACATTTGAGGAATACAAACTGATGTCATCAGTTTGGGGGCAGGGGAAGCACCAAAATAAGAGTTCTAATTTTCATTCAATTCTGGCTAATGTTTTATTCTGCAATACACTGAGGCTTTTTGTGCTGACTGCAAGCTAAAGGAAATCAGTAGTATCTGGAAGTTAACATTTAATTTTATGAGACTAACATCTCCCCGATTCAAATTAGTTGTCGATAGTGAAAATTAAAAACATTGAGTCAGTCTGCGGCTGACAAAGAAGCTTAGAAGAATATATGCAGCCATTATACTTATAAAGTCATGTGGTCATCATTTTCCCTCATTTTCAAGTTCTGGGTGTTTTACCAGGGGCAATTTTCTCTGTAACCCTGGACAACTTCTAAAGAGTGATCTCATCTTGATCACAAAGAAATCTGGTCTCAAAGTATTTTTATAATAATATAGTTAATTGAACTTATTGTTTAGTTAAGATTTTTCCATACTTCTTAGAAGTAGTAGAAATTAGGAGTCATAGGATTGATGAAATGTGCTCCCCACCTTTCCTAAATCCTAGCACTTTGAGACTGAGGCCTGAGGATCTTGAGTTTGTGATGAGCCAGGGCTACCTAGTGAGACCTTGTCCCAGAACCAACACAAAGATGGTTGTATATGACTGCTCATTCCTAGGGGACTTGCTGCTGTGCCTCTTGGGGGAGGAATTGAGGCAGATATCTTATTGGGTTTGATTTCTTGAAGTTAGGAAAATCCAGGCACTCAGTTCTCAGAGCCATAAACTCAGACTGCACCCACTACGAGTGGCTTCTTGCCACTGTAATGCAAAAATGTTGAAAGGAACCTTCCAGTGCTTCTATGTTATAGACACTCTAGTTTCCAGGTCTTGTTAGATTGTGTGGGTTGTTTGGACATTTTTCTGGGATTGCTTTCTTGTTTTTTTATGACTTAATTTTATTTTATATGTACGGGCATTTTGTCTGCCTGTATGTCTGTGTACCACATGTATGCAGTGCCCACAGAGCCCAGAGAGAGCATTGGATATCCTAGAACTGAAGTTACAGATGATTTTGAGCCACCATGCGGGTTCTGGGAATCAAATCCTCATCCTCTGCAAAAGCAGAAAGTACTCTGACCTGCTGAGCCATCTCTATGGCACCTGTTATGTTTAATGTTTTACAGTTTATGGTTTTTATTAGTGTATATTCATTGTACAAAATGAGTTTGTTATAGTTTTATATGTATATAATATATATTGATCATATTTCCCCCCCATTACTCTACTTTATCACAACTTCTCCCTCTGATCCTTTCCTTTGCTCAATAGACTTTTTTATAATAATAATAAAAACCAAGATATACAAGAAAACATATGGTATTTGTCTTTCCGTGTTTGTTTTATTTCTCTTAGTATGATAACCTCATGTTTGACTTTCCTGAAAGTGACATAATTTTCTTCTTTAGAGAGGAATAATATTCCATTGCTGTATATATGCCCGAGTTTCTCTGTCCATTCAATATATGACTTCTTGTTTTTCATATCCACCAAGAGAGTAGGACATTCCAGCTAAGGTAAAGCTTCCTATTTTGGCCTAACTGGAGAAAAGATCCATGTCTATAGAGTGAATGAAGAAGGAATAAGCATAGCTACAACTGATCTATAGTCATATGTAGTTTACATGTGATATGAGTGACTACAAAAACCATAAACAATTGAGATTTCCCACAAAGCACAGGAATGCTACTATCATTTCTTTATTTTTATTTATATGTATGGGTGTTTTGCCTGCATGGATGTCACTGCATCATGTGTGCAGTGCCCGAGGAGGCTAGAAGAGGGTATCAGATCCATTGGGACTGGAGTTACAGACACTTGTGAGTAACCATAGGAATGCTGGGAATTGAACCTGGGTCTCTGCAATAGCACACAGTGCTCTTAACCACTGAGTAATGTCCCCAGCCCCATTACTACTATTTCTATGTTTAGTACTTCTAGTTGATCATGAAGTTCTACTTAGGGAAGAAGACAAAACAGTGAGATATAAGACATCCAAAAAGTAAATAAAGAGGAAAAACTGCAGATCATATGCTTTTGTATATAGAAAATTCGAAGGAATATACTAAGAATTATTGGGACTAATAAATGAAGTAAAAGGATAAATGGAGCAGTGTGAGAAAGAACGGGATTAACATACAGAAGGAAATTCTTTTTCTATAGGGTAAAAGGAAGGAAGTGATTCAACAACATCAAAAATTATGGAAGAATTTAGGAGGAATCTTGTCAAAAGAAACACAAAATCAGAAAAAGGGCAGTTCAAGATGGCAGAATTTACTAGCTTTCACTAATTACACGCGAAGCCAATCACTTGGAGAGCGGCTATCTATGGTGCAAGGTGGGTGACTGTGGGAATGTGCTGAAGTTTTGGTTGCCAACAGTCTTAAAAAGATCTTCTGTGTGATTGAGTCTCTGAGAAATGACACCTCAAGCATGGTTGTAAAACAAGCCTTGGGCGAGCAGAACACCAATACACATGTTAACATGGAAGAGGGGACTCTCATAGGGCCTCAGTCCTAGACAGAGAACTATGGGCAACCAAGAAAAAACAGAACAGGTGAAATAATCTTCACTAAGGATGAGGCCCCCAATTGGTTATCAGTACTCACTCAATTGGTTATCAGCACCCACTGGTCAGTCCTGAAATCATATGCACACAAGTAACACTAAATGGACCCAGCTGGCTGTAGTTACATATTCATGCATTTATACGTCTGTAACAATAACAATGAGAAAAGAGCTCCTGAGTTCAAGAGGAAGCGAAGGGGGATATGGGAGGGATTAGAGGGAGAAAAGGGAAGGGGGTAATATAGGTATGTTTTAACTTAACAGATCTTACTTTATAGCTGTGTGCTTGTGAACCTCAATGTCTTTGTCTGTGATATAATGTGAGAAGGTTGATGTGATAAAGTTTAAGAATAGTCTAATACATCGCCTGAGAAATGTGGTGAGTGGAATACAGGGTGAGAGAGTTGTCCTGCCTAGGAGTGGAGGGGCTCAGTAATAGAGCGCAGAGGATGAGGAGAGAGAAAGAATGAGAGATTCCTCCCTCATTACCCCTTCCCCTTCTCTGGTCCCCCTTGGGTACCACCCTGCCCTGGAGCATCCAGTTGCAGCAGGGTTGAGCACATCCTCTCCCACTGAGGCCCAACCAGGCAGTCCAGTTAGGGGAAGGGGATCCAATGGTGGGCATCAGGGTGAGAGACAGCCTCCACTCCAATTGTGAGGGGACTCAGATGAAGACCAAGCTGCATATCTGCTACAAATTGTAAGGGTGGGCCTGGGAGGAGAGGGGGGCATGCAATCAGGGTGTAAAGTGAATGAATAAGTAAATGAAAAAATAAACAGAAGAAAAAAAAACCCCAAACCAAACCAAACAACAAAAAGAGAGATTCAGAAAACAACCAAGACAGACCTTAGCACTGTGCAGAAGAGCAGCCTGAGTAGACAGGACCTGGATTCTCCATAGCTCATTGGTGCAGCAAATGGCCAGCATTGGTTATGGTGCAGTGACTGGGCACCATCTTGAGGGAGTTCTGTCTGCTCATGCGACTTTGGAAGTCAAAGGTCTTTGCATTTTTCCATAGCAAGGGTCATTAGAGGATCCAGCCCCTTTGTTGGTTTAGCTACAAGGCGAGGGCTTTGAATCACAGGCTCTGAGAGCTCTGTGTATCAAGAATGTGGTAAGAAGGTGCTCTGGAATACAAAAGATAGAAGCCACTTCCTGTTCAGATCCCCACCATCACTTCAGCCAGCCGGAGCTCTGGGAGTGGGAGGAGCAGTTGCATGTGAGTTTGTGTGGATCTAAACTGCAGACTATCTGAGACAGGAAAAGGTGGCACACTGCACCAACGCCTGCCCTGCAGCATGTACTGCTTCAGTTCTACAGCGTCTGCCTGTCTCATGAACTCTTGATGCCACTAATGCTCTGATTAGACAGCAGAAATCTTGCTTTCCACCCCACCCTGTTCTGAAGAGAGCAGCCAAGCGTAACTTCAATCAGCTCTGCCCACAAGCTATGCCCTCTGGTTGCTAGGCAAGCAGCCCAAATGGGAGAGCAGGCCAAACAACATCTGTGAGGGATTTTTCTTAATTAGATAATTTAAAGTGGGAAGCCCCTCCCTAAATCTGGATTTTTTGAGGTGGAAAGATCTACATTTAATCTGGGCCATACCTTCTGGTGACATCTGAGATTTCTGCACTTTGCCTGCTTGCCCTTAATCTTTTTGGCAAGTTCATTTCTTCACTGGTAATAATAGAGACAGAATGTGAAAGAAACGCCACCAACTATACATCAGATAGATGGTTGATATCTAGAATATATAAAGCATCTACAAAACTAAACACAAAAATCAGAGTATTCAAATAATAGAGAAATGATCTGAATAGATCGTTCTCAAACGGAGAAATACAAGGGACCATTTAACCCTTGAAAAAGTGTTTCACATCCTTAGCCATCATTGAAGTACAATTTAAAATTTCACTGGAATTCCATGTCACCCCAGTCAGGATGGAATGTATAAAAAAAAAAAAAAAAAAAAAAAAAGGATAAATGTGGACGAGGGTGTGGGGGAAAAAAGAAACTTAAACATTACTAATCGGGATATAATTTAATGTACTCATTTTCTGGAAAACGAAAGGATCAAGTAGAATAAGCCAAACTCAAAAACATATCACATATTTTAAATTCATGATGTGTGGTGTGCTTGCTTGCACACGTGTGTGTGCCTGTGTGTGTGTTTATCAAAGTAGCTCAATCAAGAAGTAGGACCATGAAACAGAGGACTAGATCTTGAGCAGGGCGAGAGTGAGCAATGGAATTCAGGTGTGGTAGAAGCAGAGGAGTACTCAACTGGTTAATTTTAAATATCAACTTGACACAACCTAGAATCACCTGGGAAGAGAGATTTAATGAGGGATTGTCTACATCAGGTTGGCCTGTGGGATGTCTGTGGGAGGTTGTCTTGATTGTCTTAACTGATGTGGGAAGACCTACATTACATGTGAGTGACACCTTCTGTCGGTGGCCCAGATGAAAGGCTATGGAAAAAAGAAAGCCCATTGCTTGTTTTCTGGCTTGGGGTTTGCTGTGCCTGCTAAAGTCCATCTACTCTGCGGCTACCACTGTTGATCCTTCAATAATATTAGAACCAGCTTCTTTAGGCTTCCAACATGGACTAAGGAGTGGTGGTTCTCAACCTTCCTAATGCTGTGACCTTTTAATATAGTCCCTCATGTTGTAGTGACCCCCAACAAAAATTTATGGGCATTGCTACTTCATAACTGTAATTATGTTACTGTTATGAATTATAATGTAAATATGTGTTTTCCAATGGTCTTAGGTGACCCCTGTGAAAGGGTAGTTTGACCCCCAAAAGGACTGAGATCCACAGGTTAGGAACCACTGCTGTACAGGAATCTTCCAGGCTAGGACTCTGCCAGATTAGGACTATAGAGACACACAGCCTTGTGGATCTAGCAACTACCATATTCTCAGCCTCTCTGATGTGACATCGGCTACTTAGATCATACTACCTCAGCCAACCTAAAAATCTTCTTTGAATATATATATATATATTCAGCTCTGTTCTTCCAGAGAACCCTAAGTATTATTTGGTGAGAAGATGGAGACAAGCAGAAGAAGGGCAGAAGAGATGGGGGCAGAACACTGGGCAAAGGAAACAAATAAGACAAAATTCTGCCTGTTCAAGCCTTGCCTTCAGAACAAGCTCCGCAGCCATGGAGGAGCCTTCAGATTTCTGAATGGAAAACCTTTGCTGGAAGTGGAATGTGTCACAGCGGCCTGGTGCGCCAAGGGTGCATAAGCAGCGCCATCTAGGAATTAGAAAGAGGGAAACTCTGGTCTCCACCCTATATGCACTTAGTTTTCAGAAATCTTTTGAGTATGGCAGCTTACACAGATGACTGTGACCCCCACACTATGAGTGGGGAAGGAGACAGGGAAAGTCCATATGAACTGAGAAAATTCTCCATAATCAGTGGAGAATCATCCTCCATGGTGTTCAGACTGCACATTTTGTGTTCAAAGGTGAGTGAAGATCCCAAGAAACAGACCCCAGGTCTACCAAAGTAGAGATAAGTCTAGCAAGCACAGAGCTGGGGTAACTCCCATACTACCTGTGAAAATGACCGGTGGTATCTTTCCAGGAACAGAGACTAGAATAACTTCCCAGCCTGGCAATAAGGTCAGGTGCAGGTTAGGGAAAGAGAAACTGGAGAAACCCCAGTAAAGGAGAACTTTTAAGTTCACTGGATCTTACAGATACTATAAAAAGGATTACTTTGGGGAATGCAGGGTGAATCTGGGTCAAAATGGTGTTAACAATCTGCACACCGCTTCTGGTCTCTCCCCATGTTGGAAAGAGATGATTCCAGTAGGTCTTTATCTATTACAGCCAGGGATAGCTTCTGTGATGGTTTGAATGTACTTGGCCCAGGGAGTGGCACTGTTAGGTATGGCCTTGTTGGAGTAGATGTGTCACTGTGGGTGTGGACTTTAATACCCTAGTGCTAGCTGCCTGGAAGTGAGTATTCTGCTAGCAGCCTTCAGATTAAGATGTAGAACTCTCAGCTCCTCCTGCACTATGCCTGCCTGGATGCTGCCAAGTTCCCCACTTGATGATAATGGACTGAACCTCTGAACCTGTAAGCCAGCCCCAATTACATGTTGTTCTTATAAGAGTTGCCTTGGTCATGGTGTCTGCTCACAGCAGTAAAACCCTAACTAAGACAGCTTCCATAGATGTCCAGAGAAGGAGTAAGAGGTGTGTAGTGGGGTAGGAGAGGGAGGGAGAAGAGGGGGCAAAGGGGGAGGGAGAGAGGTAATTGGGGAGGGGGAGGGAGAGCGAGAGAGCGAGAGAGCGAGAGAGCGAGAGAGCGAGCGAGAGAGAGAGAGAGAGAGAGAGAGAGAGAGAGAAAGTTCCAGAAAATGAAGAAAGCCAGGAAGAGATGACCCAAGGCTTGGAAGTGAACAGACTTGCCAGGGAGGCAGATAGCCTGAGGAGTTCACGTGAAAAGTAGATGAAACCCTGGAAACAGTGATCGAGGTCTCCTCTGAAAAGTGCTTCTCCACAAGGGAAATTGATTTTACTCCAGTATCTTTTAATAGTAATCTTGCCCCATAAGGATGTTATACCCAAATTGCTCTTTAGTGTGTGTGTGTGTGTGTGTGTGTGTGTGTGTGTGTGAGAGAGAGAGAGAGAGAGAGAGAGAGAGAGAGAGAGAGAGAGGCAGACGCATGAATAGCAGTGCTTTCTTTCTTTATTTTTGTCTTTTAGTCTCCTCTGCATAGGACCTGATCCTCAGCCATAATTGGCTAATACCGTAAGCTATAGGGCTGCCACTCATGTTAACTCCCATAATCCCAATTACATAAGAAGAGGCAGAAACTGCTTAGAAAAGCAGCCAATACTTTAGGAAGCAATGGCAGTGCTTTAAATAATAAAGATTCTTCTCAGGTTCAATAAAAACAGAGAAATATACGTTGTATTGATATATAATGTGTGAAACAATGTCTTTGTATGCAACTTTAAAATTAAGTTTAAATGGTATAAAGAAAATGATGTTCAAAATAAAAGTACATTTAGTGGGGGAAATAACATTGATTTGTGTTCAGTCTGCTTTGGTGTGTGCTGCAACATTACACTTCAAAGACTGAAGCATTTCAGTAACCTGCTTAGGAAACTGGGAGTTTTGTTTCATAACATTTCAAAATTGGACAAGGGATAGTTCTTTGAGGCTAGTTCCAATGTAGAGCCTGAGATTGTATAATAAACATTTTGAATCCTCACACAGAAAGAAAAATCCTCTAGTTAATCCTTATTTAAAATGCAGTTTTTATTCATGTATGCTTTTGTAACATTATGGGTCAATATTTTAAAAATGTTACTTCACTGGGACTTCTTACTTAGGCCTTCCAAATATTGACATATTTTTTATGATATGGAATAAACATCATATTTGTTACTAGATATTATCAGAAAGATACCTGTGTTATGAAACTATAAAGGTAATAGTGGTAATTGTGGCAGATATGAGTTTTCCAAACTTCTAATTTTAACTTGGATGCTTGGAAAAGATTGCTAGCCCCATTAATTCACCTTCTTTGAAGTGACAGATTTATTTTTGTTAATTTTAAAGAAATGTCTGCTTAAACCCCCAAACCGAATAACCCAAATTTGTTAGTGATTTCATTTAAGATAAGGTATTACTGTGTGGTGGTCTGAAGGAGCTATTTCAATGTTTACTTCTCAGTTGGTGGACTATTTAGGAAGGATTAGGAGATGTGTCACTGGAGGTGGGCTTTGAGATTTCAACAAACCCATACCCAGGCCCTGCGTCTCTCTATCTTAGCCTCCGGTCTGCAGATCAGGATTTGAGCTCCATGCCTGCCTTCCTGCCATCACACTTCCTGCCATGATGGTCATAGAGTCTGATGTGTTTATAAAAAGATAGAATATGCCGGGCAGTGGTGGCGCACGCCTTTAATCCCAGCACTTGGGAGGCAGAGGCAGGCAGATTTCTGAGTCCGAGGCCAGCCTGGTCTACAGAGTGAGTTCCAGGACAGCCAGGGCTACACAGAGAAACCCTGTCTCGAAAAACCAAAAAAAAAAAAAAAAAAAAAAGATAGAATATATGTTCTATGGGGGATGTGGTGGTGAGGTATGGAGGAAGGGGATGTCTCAGCGGGCCCATGCCAAGGCATCCCTTCCCCCTGAGGGACCAGCCACATGACAGAATAGTATAGAATAGTTTATTCATGGCATGGGGAAGGGAGTTAAGAGAGTAGTAGAGGCTGTGAGAGCGAGAGAGTAGAGTAGAGAAGTAGAGGCCGGCCCTGACCACGTGGAGAGAGGGGAGGAAGGGAATGGGGAGAGAGGGGGAGCAAGAGGGAGCAAGAGAGCAAGAGGCAAGAAGGCAAGAGAGAGGATGGGGCAAGCAACCCCTTTTATAGTGGGTCAGGCCTACCTGGCTGTTGCCAGGCAACTGTGGGGTGGAGCATACCTGGCTGTTGCCAGATAACTGGGGTGGAGCTTAGACAGAATGCTAGCAGACTGGAGCTCAAACTGTAAAGAAGCCCCCAGTTAAATGCTTTCTTTTATAAGCTGCTATCTTGGTCATGCTGTCTCTTCATGTCAATAGAAAAATAACTAAGACACATTGCATCTCCAAGCTTGCATGGAACTCATATTCTTCCCACCTCAACCATCTGAGGGATGGAATTACCAATGTGTGCTTCCATGCCTGGCGTGGCAGCAAGTCTTTTATCTAAGATGGTGTTTTGTGAAAAGGCTCATTTTTTAATGGCACAAATGTTTGTCCCTGAGATAATTGTAGCTCGGGGGCAGCAGAAGTACTTCTCATTTTGTCTTGTGACAGACAAAGCACCCCCACCTTGGTTCTCAAGGATCAATATTTATTTAAAGATTTATTTCTTTATTTATCTTATGTATATGAGTACACTGTTGCTGTCTTCAGACACACCAGAAGAGGGCATCAGATCCCATTACAGATGGTTGTGAGCCACAATGTAGTTGCTGGGAATTGAACTCAGGACCTCTGGCAGAGCAGTCAGTGCTCTTAACCACTGAGCCATCTCTCCAGCCCAAGGTCGATCTTTATAATATGAGCATTTATCCTACTTCATGTAATGTATTCTTAAAGATAAATTAGACTATGGATAACTGGCATTTGTGATAAAAGTCCACAATGTGGACAGGACACTGGTTACTGCAGCATTGACTACTACTGTATCAATCTGTGCTGAGGGACCAGTGGTCTCATCTCACCCACAGTAAATTTCCTCAGGCTGCTGTTACAAATCTGTACAAGGTTAATGATTTTAAACCACACACATCACTGCCATATTGTTCTTCAGGTCAGAAGTCTGAAATCCATTCCACTGTGCTTAAATAAAGGCGTCAGAAGGGCCAGTCTCCCTCCAGAGGGGTTGGGAGAGATCTGTTGCTTTACCCTTGGGGGCTTCTGTAGCTGTATTTGGTGTATAGTTCCTTCCTCCATCCCTCCAAGCACAGCATCTTCCTTTCACCACAGCAGCCATCCCTGCCTTCCTCTGCTCTGCCAAGACTGTTCATCCCAAAGAAACAGAACGACTGCCCACCTGCAAATTATCTTAGATGTCCAGCCTTCTGACTCTACACTCACCCACCTATGAGGTAAACGTGTGTGCTTGGTGTGGTGGCCACACACCTTTAAGCACCACACTAGATGTTAAGACGGGAGGATCTTCGTGAGTTCCAGGCCAGTCTTTTGTAACAGTTTTCTCTGAGATTGTATAACCTTAGTAGGCCACCAGACCTTAGCACAACTGACTCCATAGTGGAAGTACCATTCAGAATGCAAAACTCAGCAGGTAGACAGTACCATCTGCCAAAATGAAAACAAAGACTTAATCCATCAAAGTCTATAGTTCTGGGAAAGTCTTTTTTTTTTTCTTTTTGATACTTTATTTACATTTCCAATGTTTCCCCTTTTCTGGGTCTCCTCTTTGGAAACCCCCTATCCTCTCCCTATCCTCGCCTCCATGAGGGAATTCCACCTCCCACCCACCCGCCAACCCATCCCCTTATTCCCTCCTTGACATTCCCCTTTACTGGGGCCTCTAACATCCTCAGGCCCAGGGGCCTCTCCTCTCTCCCTGATGGCCATCGAGGTCATCCTCTGCCACATATGTGGTCCAAACCACGGGTCCATAGATGTGTATCCTTTGGTTGGTGGTCCAACCCCAGGACGACCGGGGGGGGGGGTCAGGCCCATTGACGCTCTTGCTCCCTCCATGAGGCTGCAAATTCCCTCAGCTCCTTCAGACCTTTCTCTAACTCCTCCATCTGGGACCTCACTCTCAGTCCAGAGGTTACTGTTAAGTGAAACTTGGGCATTCTGAACTTTTGGGCTAATATCCGCTTATCAGTGAGTACATACCATGTTCGTTCTTTTGTGACTGAGTTACCTCGCTCAGGATGATATTTTCAAGTTCCATCCATTTGCCTGCAAATTTCATTAAGTCATTGTTTTTAATAGCTGAGTAGTACTCCATTGTGTAAATGAACCACATTTTCTGTATCCATTCCTCTGCTGAGGGACATCTGGGTTGTTTACAGCTTCT
>CM052722.1:88911999-88928904 GCA_028551405.1 Uromys caudimaculatus | reverse complement strand
ATGAAATTGAAGACCCAGAAATGAACCCACACACCTATTGTCACTTGAGCTTTGAAAAAGGAACTAAAACCATCCATTGGAAAAGACAGTATTTTCAACAAATGGTGCTGGTTCAACTAGCGGTCAACATGTAGAAGAATTCAAATTGATCCATTCCTATCTCCCTGTACAAAGCTCAAGTCCAAGTGGATCAAGAACCTCCACATAAAACCAGATACACTGAATCTAATAGAAGGGAAAGTGGGGAAAAGCCTCGAACACATGGGTACAGGGGAAAAGTTCCTGAACAGAACACCAATGGCTTCTGTTCTAAGATCAAGAATCGACAAATGGGACCTCATAAAATTTCAAAGCTTTTGTAAGGCAAAGGACACTGTCAATAGGACAAAACGCAACCAACAGTTTGGGAAAAGACTTTTACCAATCCTACATCCAATAGAGGGCTAATATCCAACATATACAAAGAACTCAAGAAGTTAGACTCCAGAGAACCAAATAACCCTATCAAAAAATGGGGAACAGAGCTAAACAGAGAATTCTCAACTGAGGAACCTCGAAGGGCTGAGAAGCACCTAAAGAAATGTTCAACATCCTTAGTCATCAGGGAAATGCAAATCCAAGCAAACTTGAGATTCCACCTCACACTAGTCAGAATGGCTAAGATCAAAAACTCAGGTGACGGCAGATGCTGGCGATGATGTGGAGAAAGAGCAACACTCCTCCATTGCTGGTGGGATTGCAAGTTGGTACAAGTGCTCTGGAAATCAGTTTGGTGGACCCTCAGAAAAATGGACATAATACTACCTGAGGACCCAGCTATACCACTTCTGGGCATATACCCAGAAGATGCTCCAACATGTAATAAAGACACATGCTCCACTATGTTCACAGCAGCCATATTTATAATAGCCAGAAGCTGGAAACAACCCAGATGTCCCTCAGCAGAGGAATGGATACAGAAAATGTGGTACATTTACACAATGGAATACTACTCAGGTATTAAAAACAATGACTTAATGAAATTTGCAGGCAAATGCATGGAACTTGAAAATATCATCCTGAGTGAGGTAACTCAGTCACAAAAGAAGAAACATGGTATGTACTCACTGATAAGCGGATATTAGCCCAAACGTCTGGAATACCCATGATTCAATTCACAGCAACTGTTAGACTGAGTGTGATATCCCAGATGGAGGCGTTGGAGAAGGGACTGAAGGAGCTGAGGAAGTCTGCAGCCCCATGGAGGGAGCAGCATTGTCAACTTGCCTCACCCCCCCGATGTTCCTGGAGACTGGACCACCAACCAAAGAATACACATGGAGGGACCCATGGTTCGGACCACATATGTGGCAGAGGAGGACCTTGTTGGCCATCAGTGGGAGGAAAGGCCCTTGGGTCTGAGAGTGTTAGATGCCACAGTATAGGTGAATGCCAGGGAGGGAAGATGGGGGTGGGTGTTTGGGTGGGGGAATACCCTCATAGAGGCAGGGTAGGGGGGATGGGATAGGGAATTTCCAAAGTGGAGACCTTGAAATGGGAAAATATTTGAAATGTAAATAAAGTATCAAAAAAAATTTAAAAAACAAACAAAAAATACTTGCAGAATGAATACAAGAACACATCAAATATATCATCCATCATAATCAGGTAGCCTTCATTCTAAAGATTCAGGGATGGTTCAGTATATAAAAATTAGTAAATGTAATCCACCTTATAAACAATCTGAAGGACAGAAACCACTATCATCTCATTAGATGCTGAAAAAACCTTTGACAAAATCCAATACCCCTTCATGATAATAGTTCTGGAAAGAGCCGGGGTACAAGGGACATACCTAAATGCAATAAAGATAGTTTGCAGCAAGCTGATAGCCAATGTCAATTAAATGGTGAGAAACTCAAAGAAATTCCATTAAAATCAAGAACAAGGCAAGGTTATCTGTCCTTATCTATTCAATATAGTATGTGAAATTTATCTAAAGTAATTAGACAACTGAAGGAGATCAAAGGGATACAAGTTGGAAAGAAGTCAAAATATTGTTTTTTGCAGATAATATGATAGTGTTCATAAGTGACCTTAAGAATTCCACCAGGGAACTCTTACAACTGATAAACACTTTTAGCCAAGTGAATGAATACAATATGAACTAATGAAATATCAGTAGTCCCCATATATACAAATAAAAAACAGGCTGAGAAAGAAATCAGGGGAACAACACCCTTCTCAATAGCCTCTAATAATATAAAGTATCTTGGTATAACTAACTAAGCAAGTGAAAGACCTGTATAATAAAAATTTCAAGTATTTGAAGAAAGAAACTGAAGAAGATATCAGAAAATGGAAAGATCTCCCATGCTCATTGATTGGTAGGATTAAAATAGTAAAATTGGCAATCCTACAAAAAGCAATCTATAGATTCAATACAATATCCATCAGGATTTCAACACAATTCTTTATTGACCTTGAAGGAACAATTCTCATCATCATATGGAAAATCAATAAACACATGATAACCAAAACAATTCTGAATGATAAAAGAACTTCTAGAGGTATCACTATCCTTGACCTCAAGCTGTGCTACAAAGCAATATTCATAAAAACTGCATGGTATTAGTATAGGAACAAACAGATTGGTCAATGAAATCTAATCAAAGACCAAGAAATAAGCTCACACTGCTATGGACACTTTATTTTTGACAAAGAAGGCAAAAAAGCATAAAATGGAAAAAAGAAAGCATCTTCAACAAATGGTGCTGATCTAAGTTGATGTCTGCATGTAGAAAACTGCAAGTAGATTATATCTATTATTATGCATAGAACTCAAGTCCAGGTGGTTGAAAGACCTCAACATAAAACTGTGTACACTAAATCTAATAGAAGAAGAAAGTGGGGGACAGCCTGAAACTCATTAGTTCAAGAGACAGTTTCCTGAACAGAACACCAAAGAGACAAACCTTCCAGCAAAACAAGGTAAGACTCAGCATGGAGTATGATTTGAAGTGGCCAGTCAAAATGCTTTCCCTTTCCACTGGAAGACATACAGGTCTATGGCTATGCTCTAAGTCTGGGTGTGATGTTGGCACTGCCAACAGTGGCTGTCTCCACTCTCATGTGGGGATGATCTGCAGTAGGAAAGAATGAGTCGGAGTAAGGCTGCTATCAAAGATAGAAGAGAAATTCCTGATGGCTCTGAGTTTCATTCCTCCATGCCTCTGCTTCTGTATTACTTTCTTCAAGTCTCTGCTATAAACATACTTATTTCTTCGCCAAATCACTGTATTTCCTCCTAAGGTATTTTGAGGCAGATCTCTGGTATAAGCATATTAGAGCCTTGAATTGGAAGACATGAAACTCCTCCTTAGAGATTCCCAGAAATACTGGGGAGACATTTTCAAAATGGTTGTGGACATCTTGGGGATTCAGCAAAAGGGAAGGAAGATGAAAGGTTGGATTTGTTGGGTAAAAGATGTTACTGTGAACTCATCTTCATCTAGAATGCTGGTTAAGGCAGGGATATTTATATTATATCATATCTGAAATGGGATTATGACAGCACCTATCATAAATGGCCTTTGAAAAAGATTGCCGTACTATTTTCTATTGAAGAAATCCCAGAAATCACACGGTTTATAGCAGATGGAGATTTATTATAGGAAGTGGATTACAAAAGTTTTGGAAGGGCTAGAGGTACAGAAGTAGGAGGTTGCTATTTTGAGTAACTCCTGGAAGGCATAAGTCTCCAAGGCTAGAGGAGCCAAAATAAGGAAAGTTGATATACTTAGTCTGTGAGCATGCGTAGATGTTGTTGCTGGAGTTCTTGAACTTAACCTTGACTCCTAGGATACTTCTGGAACCATAAACACATGAAATTACCTGGTGCCACTGCAGAAGTCAAGCACAGAATGGCTGGCTTCCTTATCTTGTACTTATTTATCACAAGCAATGGTATCCTATTGGCTAAAGTTAGAAAGGAGCTGGGATGAGGGACTGGAGCCATGGGATTTCTAGCTTCCAACTCCAGCAATACAGAGATGATCACAGAAAGTCACATACACACCTAAGCACCCAAAGACAACTTCTACAAACTTACTTCAAAGGAACTTGAAGGATTAATGATATGATACATGCGAATTTCATAAGGTGGTCTTAGCTCCTAGCAAAACATCAAAAGGTTGGTTACAGAGTTGAGAATGTTTCTGACTCCAAATGCACATATCTATCAGTTATATTAAAGTTTCTCATCTTTGATAATGTTTTCTTCTTCTTTTGTCCACCACCTTCTCTAATGTCAGGGGCAACATGTAGAAGATTTTCTTATTTATTTATTTATTGAAAAGTATGTTACAGTCACTAGTAAATCTTGAAACTCTGGTGCCACAGTAAATAAATGTGAGCATAACATTCACACCACTTAGCTGCTTCATTTTGCTTCAGTTTCTACAAACCATGGGTTGCCTCTTGTCCACAGTGTGGTTGATGAACTTTTGTAAGCATGAATATCTCTAGGACCCATTTCCATTTCATTTCTCTTTTAATTTTCATATTTTGTTGCTCAAAATTCCAAGCATTAAAGTGCAATGGAGCTTTCAATCATGTAAATCTTGGAGATGATGGTTGCATTTAAAGTTCTTCATATAGGCAGCCTTAACGTGGGAGGACTCCACTCTATAGCATTTCATCCCATTCTGATGAACTTGAGCTAATGTCTCAGATGTCTTCACTGTAAACAGCTGTAGGAAGCAGAGGAAGACCTAAGTAAAGTCCTGAGTGAATGTGTGCCTGGGCATGGCCATGTCAAGACCCTAGAGCCTCAGACTCATGAAGAAAATGACAAAGCTTTTCACAAGGTCAGGATATGTGTGTGAGGCTCAGAGGGAAGTGACAAAGCCTTCCTTGGGTCTGAACATGAATGCTGATGGCATGCAGAAAATATTCACCTTAGCTTTCTCCTCCTGAATATTTACAGCCTGAAGACTGTTACCTCACAGAGACGGATTGAAAGAGATTAGCTAAGTATGTCTCCTTGATCAAGTTGCTTATTATAGACCCTGTATTCTTGTTTATCCCTATGGAATCCCCCTGACTCCTTGACCAGCTGTGTGCAATAACCCCTTACTTGTACAGCTCTATATAATAAACATATCAAGCGTCCAGGGTGTTCCATTTTCTTCAGCTGAGAGAGCAAAGCCCTCAGCTTTCTTTCACTGCGTTAGTCTGTCTTTTCTTCATCCCCTCACAATCTCATTCAGGTCTAAGTTTCTGGAGGCATGCTGGATGAGGCAGCCATTGAAATAGGCCTACAGTTCTCCGAAGGTGCACAGTTCTCCCCCTAAGGCTAAATTTTGAAGTCAACCCACAAAGGCAGTTTCTGACTTGTAGGTACTTCTTTAAATTTGGTATTTAAATGGTCATGGTTAATGGTAGAACAATGCCACTAAGTGGCAGGGAGTGAATCAGAAAAGTAAAAGTGGAATTTGAAAATGGAAAAAAAAAAAAAAAAAACCTGTTTGAGAAGCCAGAGAGTATCCCGGTTTGACTTTATTTAACCAGTTGTGAAATGTCAAAAAAATTCACAGATTATGACAATGGAAAATTTTATTAGCAAGACTATCACCTCTGCTCTTGTTTCTCATCAAATACAGACACCTATTGCTTGGTCAGCTGCCTTTAGCCTTCGTCTATCACTTTTTTTTTTTTTCCAGTTTGTACTTGCCCATGTGCTTGAAGCATCACCTGGAAGATATTTAAATTAATTACAGGGTAGGGTTGTAGTTAAGTTGGTAAAGTGTTTACCAAGCATGCAGAATGTTCTGGGGGCTCCATCTCTAACAGCATGTACCATCAGACATGGTAGTGCATATCTTTGATCCTAGTATGAAGGAGGTAGAAGTAGGAAGATCACAAGTTCAAGATTATCGTTGGCTACATAGCAACTTTGAGAACAGCTTTGCTACTTTATCTGTTACTGAAATTCAGCTTGCAAACTCTGGTGGTTTAAATATGCTTGGTTCATGGGAAGTAGCACTACTAGGAGGTGTGGCCTTCTTGGAGTGGGTGTGGCCTTGTTGGAAGAAGTGTATCACTGAGGGGGTGGGCTTTATGGTTCTATGCTCAAGGTCCACCCAGTGGAGAAGAGAGTCTCCTGCTTTTTGATCAAGATGTAGAACTCTCAGCTCCTCTAGCACCATGGTTGCCTGTGTACTGCCATGCTTCCCACCATGATGATAATGGACAGAACATCTAAAATTATAAGCCAGCCACAGTTAAATGTTGTCCTTTATAAGAGTTGCCTTGGTCATGGTGTCTTTTCACAGAAATGGAAACCCTAATTTAGACTTATACCTACTGCACTGGATTGTTTTGTGTGTCAACTTGAGACAAGCTGGAGTTATCACAGAGAAAGGAGCTTCAGTTGAGGAAAGGCCTCCATGAGATCCAGCTATAAGGCATTTTCTCAATTAGTGATCAAGGGGGGAGGGCCCCTTGTGGGTGGTACCATCCCTGGGCTGGTAGTCTTGGGTTCTATAAGAGAGCCAGCTGAACAAGCCAGGGGAAGCAAGCCAGTAAGTTAATCCCTCCATGGCCTCTGCATCAGCTCCTGCTTCCTGACCTGCTCGAGTTCCAGTCCTACTTCCTCTGGTGATGAACAGCAGCATGGAAGTGTAAGCTGAATAAACCCTTTCCTCCCCAACTTGCTTCTTGGTCATGAAGTTTGTGCAAGAATAGAAACCTTGACTAAGACAAATTGGTACCAGCAGAATGGGGTATTTCTGTGACAATCTGATCATATTTTGGGGAGAACTGTGGAAGGACTTTGGAACCTTGGGCTAGAAGATCCATTCTGTGTTAAGAGCTTTGTGGGATGTTGTGTTGGAGCTTGGAAGATAATGTTGAGAACAGTGCAGAAGATGGAGGCCTGGCTTGTGAAATTTCAGAGGGAAGATTAAAGACTCTTATCAGGGCCATTGATAGTTTGATTTAAGATTCTGTGGTTTTGGTTAGCTGGGGCTGAAGAATCAGCTGTGATTAACAAAATTCCAGAACTACTAAATCGAAAACTTTGCATTACTGGGACTATTGATGCTGGTTAGCTGGAACTAAGAAATTAGCGGTGATTAAGAAGAGACCAGCATCATTGAGGTGCAATCTTCTGGGAAGTGTTTTCTGAGAGCACAGAAGCTGTGTTCTAGAGATAGCCAGGGTCGTACCTTGTGCTGTGGCAGGACTTGGTAATGTGTAAGAGTCACCCAGGTTTTGAAGGCATGAAGGGGTCATGAAGAGCAGCTGAGGCTCTGCACTATAAGAGGACATGGAAGGTCATTGGTGAAGGTGCAGCCTCAGTTGCAATTGATGGCCTAGGACTGAAGGGGTCATGCAAAGGAGGTGAGGCTTGGCACCATGAAGAGAGCTTATGAGAGGCTATTGGTGAAGCCTAGTCGCAATGGAAGACAGCAGTGTTTTGGAGATGCCAGTACCATGAGATGACCACCAAGAACAGCAGCAGCAGTGGAGTGTAGGCATCTGGAGCCTAGAAAAGGTATGTGCTACAACGGGCAGAGCTGGAGAAGTTACCTAAGCCCTTGGAGGAATCCAGAAGATCATGAGTGAATCCCAGACATTGGATGGTTGGAGTTTGATTTTGCTTTTGATTGTGACTGTGCCTTGGTATTGAACTTTTTAAAAACTGTACCCAGCTTTATTAAAGATACTTTTCATAAACAGTCATGGTATTTCAAGCAGGACATGGGCAGACAATGAACAATATACAAGAACTTCCAAATTCCAGTCTTGTATAGACTACCAAAATCAGAAAGCCACTATAAAACCCAATGAAATCTTCATTCAGTGCTTTAAAAAGTTCAATCCCTTTAAAATATCCAATATCTTTTAAAATTCAAGATCTTTTAAAAATTCAAAGTCTCTTAACTGTAGGTACCACTAAAATACCTTCTTTCTTCAAGAGGGAAAAATACCAAGGCACAGTCCCAATCAAAGGGGGAGTAGCTTAGACTGATGGCTGACATTTCACATTAGGATGTTGTTTAACAGCTTTTCACAAGCCGAACTTGACTTCCAGGAAATAAACATGGCAGAGTTATCAATCTGAAGATCTACAATCTTTTATAAAAGGAAGCAGTGCTCTTCTGAGAACACTTGATGATGTCACTGCAAAGTCCATATCGCCCAATAGACTGGAAAACTAATTTTGGAGGTTAGGTTCCAACAGGTCTCTGGTTTTATGGGAATTAAGTTTATGGTGATGGTACAGGGGGAAGAGGATAGAACAATGAATTTAGAGTTTTCCCAGACCATAAGGACATCTCTCCTGGAAGCCAACAGGAGCCTTTCAAAATTATCAAGGAAAGAGATTTTCTGTCCTCAATCCAGCTTGGGAGATATTTTGTTAGTGACACATGATCCCCCCATCCCCCAACAATGAAGTGTTCTGTGTGCTAACAATATAGCTTAAAAAAAAGTAAAACAAAATTCTGCAATTTTATAAAACTTGATAAAAAGTAGTATTTCAAACTGTACAGTCACCAGAAGTACGAAGTTATCAAAAATGCACACCTGTCACTTGGCATCTCCAGCACCTTCAGCTTTCTGTGCCTGGTCTGTTTTGGCGGCTCCATTTTCTGCAGGGTTATCCACATCCTTACCGGCATCGGCTTTCCCCTTCTTCCCCTTGGGTGCCTTCTCTCCCTTCTTTGCAGAGGCCTTTTTAGACTTGGGCTCTGGCTTTGGAGGAGCAGGTTTAGCAGACAACCTCGCAGATCTTCTCTGTGGCTCGTCCTTCACCTTGGCTTTGTCTCCTTTAGCATCCCCTTCAGCCTTTCTTTTGGGCATGGCGGTGGCAGGGGACGTCAGTGCTGAACAGGTATATAGCAGCGCATGGGTTTGGTCTGTTCCGGGGTCCTTGCTGCTTCTTCCCGGATTGAACTTTTAATATGCAAGAGTGTGGGACTTTTAAAGTTATTTAGATCTTGGGGATGAATAAGAAAGTAAGGTTTGAGGCTTATTGGTGATGTGTTTGTGTGTCAAGTTGACAAGGGGTCAATTGTACTGGCTGGTTTTGTGTGTCAACTTGACACAAGCTGGAGTTATCACAGAGAAAGGAGCTTCAATTGAGAAAATGCCTCCATGAGATCCAGCTGTAAGGCATTTTCTCAATTAGTGATCAAGGGGGCGAGGGCCCATTATGGGTGGTGCCATCCCTGGGCTGGTAGTCTTGGGTTCTATAAGAAAGCCAGCTGAGCAAGCCAGGGGAAGCAAGCAAGCCAGTAAGTTACATCCCTCCATGGGCTCTGCATCAGCTCCTGCTTCCTGACCGGCTTGAGTTCCAGTCCTGACTTCCTTTCATGATGAACAGCAGTGTGGAAGTGTAAACTGGACAAACCCTTTCCTCCCCAACTTGCATCTTGGTCATGGTGTTTGTGCAGGAATAGAAACCCGACTAAGACACCTCCCACTTACTATCCTTCACTAACCATTAATAATTAATATCCAATAACTAAACTCAGTTGCCAGTTGTGTTTAAGCAGGGAAGTCCATTGGCCCTTGTGTGTCCTCAGTCTCACCCTG
Source organism: Uromys caudimaculatus (assembly GCA_028551405.1). Classification (NCBI taxonomy): domain Eukaryota; kingdom Metazoa; phylum Chordata; class Mammalia; order Rodentia; family Muridae; genus Uromys; species Uromys caudimaculatus. The sequence goes on along the minus strand of CM052722.1, from coordinate 88,919,322 downwards.
GCAGCTCTGGCCACCATCATCATTTCAGCCCATCGTCTATGTGTGATTGTAGAAGCGCTCCTTACCCTTACTCCGACTTTAACAACTTGTTGATGTAATCTGTTTGGTTCTCCTTAAATATTTTTTCTATAAGTTACTTTATCTCTAATTCTTGACTACCTCTCTTCCAGAATATTGTTTCAATCTAACCAGGTATCCTTTTTTCTTCCAGGAAGGCCCCTGTTCAGTCTATCCTATGTATACCACTGAGGTGATCTTTCTGAAATGTATATGTGAACATACATGTTGTTTTCCTGGAGGGTCTAGTAGTCACCAGTGTGGTCTATTAAATATCTACACATATATGCATGCATACAGTAATAATGAAAAAAGAGAGCATTAATTTAAACAAGATAGGACAGGGGAACTTGGGAAGTTGTGGAGGGAGGAAAGGGAAGGGATTATAATTATATTATAATCTCAAAAATATGCACATATGTGGTTCTCTACTCTTCTAGGCACATGATAGAATCGTACTTTTCTCCTACTTGAAGTTAGGTGTGATCATATAACATGCCAGTGATTTGTAGGCAAAGGGGAGATGCAATTCTTGAGGTAGAGCAATGGTTCCTCACCTGTGGGTTGAGATCCTGGGGTCAAATATCCTTTTCACAGATATCACCTAAGATCAACTGAAAACACAGATATTTACATTATGAGTAATCATAGTAGAAAATTACAGTTATGAAGTAGCATCGAATGTAATTTCATGCTTGGGGTCACCACAACCTGACAAACAGTTATAGCCTTGGGAAGGTTGAGAACCACTGTGATAAACTTTAAAGATTAATGTAAAAATTGCCCTAGTGTCTGTCTCTCAGCTCTAGATGGTAGCCATTTTTTTTTTTTGGCCAGGGTCCAAGAATAACGGAGTCCCAGACTATTCACCATGGCACTATAACATGAATCCAAAATGTATCTTGCTTTGAGCTACTTATTTTGCAGGTTTTATTGCAGAATATTTTGGGCACACTTTGAATAATTCAGTGATGAATGTAAAACTCAAACTCATAAGCAAAATGTTGATAACCTTTTATATGACCTGTACTTTTCTACTTCATTTTAAATTATTCCTCTTCTTAGTAGATGCGCTTGTGATTTTCCACTTCGATTGTTTGTTCCTGTATCTCCTCCCTCCTTAATGTATCGTAGTTTTTTTTTTTTTTTTTTGGTTCCACTGTTCTATTTGTATCAGAGTTTTTTATATGTTGTGGGCTAGGAGTCACTCCCCAAACCACACAAACACCAATCTCAGTCAGACAGGGATGGTTTATTGATCGAACATCCTGATACTGGTCAGACCAGGGACATAGTTCAGATTGAGGGCTGAAACTATGACAATGAACATCTTTATCTGTCAGTTTATAGAGGGAAAAACCCACAAAGACCACAATGAACTCATACTCAGGTACAGGAAGTGCTGCCTGGTGATCAGCTCTGACTCAAGATATTTAGACATAATAGTTCATCTTGACCTTTGAATTTGATGGATCGTACATAAAGTTTTGTGGAATTTCTTAAGATTAACAAACCTCAGAATGTACTGAACATAACAGGGGATGTGGTCAGCATGACCCTGCTGTGAGTCAAGTCACTTCTTTGTGTCAATGACTGGCAGGCATATTACAGCAACAATATGAAATAGCTGGCATATAAACAAAATGGCTGCAACTATTCTTGGGAGGCAGGTGTCAGACCATAATATTATATATGTATCTAATTTAATTTTCTTGTCTAGAGACTCCTTTAAGTAAGGATTCGCTTTAGAAATAATTTTTCTGTGTGCTCACAACATTTAAATTAATGTCTCTCATATTCATGTTCAAATATTTGTCAAATGACTATACTCCATTCCAGAAATACTGTATACTTGAATTAACTGTCAATTTTTCTGACAGAGTTTGTTTTCTTTGACTGTGTAGCTGATAAAGGTGGTATGTAGAGTTTAGAGAGAGTTTAGAGAGAGTGTAGTATAACTCTGTCAAGGTGTGGGGAGAAGAAAACATAGGAAGAAAGGACAGAGCTAACAAACTGTTACCATGTCACATGCTCTAGACCTAACACTGCTAGGTATTATGAGGAGTTTATGGAAAGTAGATACATTTAAGACCTCAGCCGTCTTACTGTCCAGTTTGGGGAAAAAAAGTGTCACATGCATGAAGCATGGAATTTGCCTTATAGACTCAAGCTCCTAGACACCTGTTCCACAACGCAAAGTAGATAATGAGGTAATTTTTTTTCTTTTTTATATACATTTTTATTGGAAATATGTTTTTAAAGACAGGGTTTTTCTATGTAGTCCTGGCTGTCTTGGAATTCACTGTGTAGACCAGGATGGCCTTGAACTCAGAGATTCACCTGTCTTCTGCCTCTCAAGTGATGGGATCAAAGATTTGTGCCACCACTACCTCACTGGAAATAATTTTTTCATGCAATGTATTCTAATCTCAGTTTCCCTATCTTCAACTCCTCCTGGATATTCCCCATCACCCTACTTGCCCAACTCTATGTCTCTGAAGAAAACAAACAGGCAAACAAAAAGAAAAAAAATCAAACCAGAGATTTAAAAAAAATATTAAAAAATAATAAAGAAAAGATACACCTTTCAAAACTTTTAAATTAACTTTTTGAGACATTAATACATCTGCAAAATAAAATTGAATCATCCTCATATCCACTCCTCCTAACTCCTCCCAGGTCCACCAAACTTACCCTTTCATGAAGTATTCTGTCTCTCAGGCAAGTGTGAGGACCTGGGTGTAGACTGCCAGAACTCATGGAAAGCCAGACACAGTAGCACTCATCTATAATCCAAGTGCTATTATAATGAGATGGGAGGTAGAGAGAGGTCAGTCCCTGGAAGCTGTGGACCACTCAACCTGGTGTATTTAACTGTGAACAAGACTGAATCAAACAGTGTGGAAGAAAGGTGAGGACTGACACGCTGACTTTTTTCTGTCCTTTGACTTCCACAGAAACCCAATGGCTCGTATACACCCACATGTGTTCACACACATACATATATGCAAATGCCCACAAGATTATGAAACAAACGAACAAACAAACAAAAAATGACCCAAACTAAAACCTGAAAATCCTGAGTGCTGGGATTAAAGGTGTGTGCTGCCACACTTGACTTGAGGGAATAATTATACTGTGGCACCCTTTAAGCTGCCAATTGAGTATCACTGCTTATATACTTAGGGAGGGATGTAAACTATGGATTCTCAAAAACCCTTGTAAACAGTCTTTATCTCACAGTTTGGTGTGGGAGACAGCAATTGGGGAGACCAAATAAGGCATAAGGGAGAATAGTAAGTCAAAGAATGCCCAGGAACTCTGAAGGACCAAGTTCAGGTATTTGGATAGTTTATAAAGGATTGACTTAGCTATTTTTTGCTCATTTTCTTATTTATACTTATGTGTATGTGTGCCTATGTGAGTTTATGAGCACTGCCTGCATGCAGGTATCCCAGGAGGCCAGAGAGCATTGGATCCCATGGAGCTGGAGTTATAGACACCCAAAAGTGGGTGCTAGGAAGCAAACCTAGGTCCTGTACAAGAGAGGCGAGTGATTTTAAGTACTAAGTCATCTCTCCAGCTTTGGCCAATGTTTAATGACATAATTAGCCTCTTGAAAAATGGGATGCTATTATTTTTACACCTCACTATTAGTACTGCCTGTGCTTTGACTGAGAGGTTTTAGTATTACTGACAAATCACTCCAATTCTCAATTTACAGGCTTTTAAAGCATTGATTTACATGAAAAATATTTGCTTATTTTAAAGCTAATCTGTGGGAATACAAATCAAAAGAGCAGATCCCTTCTGTACGTGGGTGGTAACATTTCTGGCTGGCAACCACTTCATACATTGGGATGGATGGTGATTCTGTGTGTGCTCATTTACATCTCTACAAGAAATAATTTAAAGAATAGGTTGCTCATTTTGGACTTCCTTCTTCCACCTGTGACATACTTCCTTCAGGTGTATATTAAATTAAAAGTAATAGGAAGGAGATGGGGTCAGGGAAGAAATACAAATAATCTGATTAGGCACATACATATGAATAAGTAGTGTTTTTGAATGGTATACGTTTCACACAGTGCATTATTCATCATGTACCTGGTGGTGGTATTAACTGGGAAATTGGGTTCAGGTAAATAACACCAGGGAGTAATGACTGTTGGCATTACATGTAGTAATCTGTTTTCCTGGAATAAACTGCAAATGTATTCTGTTTGGAATTAATACAGTATTTTATATTGTATCCATAAAAATGACTTATGAGATCGCATCCATTAGTTTAATGGAATATCACAATCGTTATTCCAAACTTATTTATATTGTAATCAGTGGAATGGGATGCCTCTTCCAAATAAGAAAATGAATGCGAATGCCCAAGATTTTGTCTTATTTAATTTTAATAATTGTAAATCACCACACGTGATATGTATTTTTCATATTTAAGCCTGAAGTATAAACTCCACCAAAGACAACAGAGGAGGGAAAAGTCACATCAAGACTTGCAAACTGAGCTGGGTGTCATAGTGCTTGTTTTTATACATCATTTGGGAGATAGAGCAAGGCGGGTCCGGAGTTCAAAGGCAGCTCGCACTGCAAGAGATCACTCAAAAGCATAAAGAAGGATTTTTATATTGCTTCCCTAATGTCATTTTGGAATACTGTATTTGTTCAGCACTCAGTTGTGGCTTCTGATCTGAGAGGTTGGGTAAAAAGCAGGAGTTTTGAGCAGGGAAAAGCCATGGGCTGTCCTTAGTTCTTAATCAATTTCTGAGGATCCTTGCTTTTCACTAAAATCTCTGTCAATTTTAGAGTTTAGTAAAGAATGTTCAAAAACATTGAGTGTTATGCTGTTAGCTCTGTTGCTCCTGGAAATGAGCCTGTCAGCAGGTTCAGGGAGTTGCTATTAGTCACGAATCCCTGTCATATGTAGTATGTGCTCAGCAAGATGGCCATCCTAAAGTGCCCTGACACTTATGAGTTACTCTTAGAAACTTTCCTCACTTCTCTGTGCCTCAGTTTCTTAATTTGGAAGAGTATTGTAGGCTTGTGATAATTAAATTTGTAAGTTACCTTAAATGAATGCATGGCTTACTTATCCATCAAATCAAGTCTCTTCTCTATAGGATATTAAAAGAAGGAGGTTTCAGGACTTGCCAAATTTAGATGAAGGGAAGTTCTGTAGTAGACATAATCATTTTTCTTTCTAAGACGTATAAATACACTTTTGCCTTTTACCTTTCCAAATATATGACCTTCTTTCTAGTGGATTCAAGGTATCTGCGCACCCAAGGGTGGTGGGAGGAAGGTAGTATTAGGATTTATAGGACTTTAGCAAGCCCTGGAAGGGAAAAAATAGTATTGCATTTCAGGTTTCTAAAATAGGATTTTTAAGTTCAAAGCAAGAAAATAAATCTGGAAGGCTGACTTTATTAAGACAGAAACAGATTTTCTCAATTCCTTTATCCCATTCTTTATCTTATAAAGAAGACCTGGCCTAAGCTAATCATGGAGTTTAACCTGAGGACCCTTTGCACTGAAAAGGAGATGCAGAGGGATTATAAAGGCTTTTGCTATGGATCTTCTACATGGTAGGAAGAGTACAGTGAAAAACGGGAGAGGAGAGAAGGACAAGGATGCAGCAAGTGCTGGGTTTTTTGGGGGGAGCTAAAGTTCTAGAGTAAAGTTGTTGTTGTTATTATTATTATTATTATTATTATTACAATTAAGGTTCCAGAAGGAAAAGGAAATGAGGGCTACAAAAAACCAAATTGGTAAACAAGGATGGTTTTTCAGAAAGAGAGAGAAAAAGAATGAAAGAGCGAGAGCGAGCGAGTGAGCGAGAGTGAGGGAGAGTTTAGTTCTTATAGGCTTGGACATTTTCTTAGGCTCCCAAATAGCAAGATTCTGGGTGCTGAAACTGCAAGAGTGACTCACCATGGCAGGGACAAAATAACCCAGTTCTTGGAGCAAAACCAGAGGAGGGTTAGAGGGAACTGTTACGGAGTGGGTTCCTAGCCCCTGTAAGAGTACTGAGATGGAATCTCCCTGGAAAGGGGCCAGGTTGTGAGCTAGCTGAAAGGTACAATGGTCTGTCATCAGTCCCAGTTGTAGGCTCCATCTCTAGACACCAGCAAAAAGCCCAGAAGTGGGAGTATTGTGCCTTAGGAACTGCTACTGGAGTTAGCACTGGTCCTGGGGTATCCTAATCGATCAGGCTTGGCCACCTGTCCCAGATGAGCAAAGGAGCTTTGTTCTAGTGAGGCTGTAGCAGGAGGATTAGAGGTCTAGTGACCTAAGACTGATCTCCATTCCAAAGGATGCAACTGTTTTACCAGGACTTTAAACCTATTGAGTACTCCTACAGAAGTGCCCTGACCTTTGCCTGGGCTTTTTCTTCTTGTTCACAAGTATACATCTGGCTCTCCTAACCTCATAACTCATCTTTCTGGCTTGGTATTCTCTGGACAACCCACTCCTTTAAAAGCCCTACAGAAACCCATTCAGACTGCCACATCCCCCGATAGTGTACAGAGATCTGTGCTAGCCACAAGGGGCATGTCACCAGGTAGAGATGAGGTGAACTATCAAGTCTAAATGTGACTCTGTGGCCTCTCCAGGTTCTTTCTCAAGCTGCCTAGTGGGAAATCAGTCTATTTTAATGTATTTATTTACTTATTTTACTTGTTGAGAGAGGTTCTCACTATCTATCCCAGGCTGGCTGTGCACTCACTGAATAGCCCAGGCTAGCTTCAAACTTGTGATTCCTCCTGCTTAGTCTTTTGAGTACTGGTATTACAAACATGTACCACTAGAAAGAGGAACACTCCTCCACTGTTGGTGGGACTGCAAGCTGGTACAACCACTCTGGAAATCAGTTTGGCAGACCCTCAGAAAAATGGTATGAGGACCCAGCTATACCTCTCCTGGGTATATACCCAGAAGATGCTCCAACATGTAATAAAGACACAAGCTCCACTATGTTCATAACAGCCATATTTATAATAGTCAGAAGCTGGAAACAACCCAGATGTCCCTCAGCAGAGGAATGGATACAGAAAATGTGGTACATTTACACAATGGAATACTACTCAGCTATTAAAAACATTAACTTCATGAAAATTTCAGGCAAATGGATGGAACTTGAAAATATCATCCTGGGTCGTCCTCCCGTCTTGGTATGTAGAGTGACCTCAGCATGCTGATGAATCAATAAATTTCTCTTGCATTTTGCATCAATCCCCAACTCCGTGTGTCCAT
>CM052722.1:88864925-88907425 GCA_028551405.1 Uromys caudimaculatus | reverse complement strand
TCCCATGTGCTCGGAGAGGGGAGGGGACCCTGGTGGAATATCTCAAAGTTTCCCAGCTGACCTCTCAGGGCCATTTCTCCTGTCATCAACTTTGGCTTGTAGAAGACAATCACTGCTGAATGTGGCGGTCATTCTAATAGCATGTTCCTCAGTGTTCTTGATGTTGCAGGTGACATGTGGCTCTTTGGATCCTCTTATGCAACATACTCCTCTAGTGGGTCTTCTGGATTTAGTAAAATATTAGCTCTAGCATGCATGTTTCCCTTTCTCTTCCATCTTCCTCAGCAACCCAGGAATTTCTTTTTTCCTTTAATTAATTAATTTATTTATTCACTTCACATCTTGATCAGTGTCCCGCCTCCTACCGGTCCCCCCCAGTCCCTCCCCCTTCCCTCCTCCTCTGAGAGAGTATAGCCCCACCCCCACCCCTGTAATCCAGGAATTTCAATACCACTTAGTGTGGGCCACTGGCTTCCCCCAGGAATAGGAGTCACCCTAGCATTGAGTTGCACTGGCCTTTGAGGTCTATGCTGAAGTAAGTACTGTGTCCCTCTAACTTAATCTTATGGTAAAGCTCATCTTTCGCAAGTACCTTCAGAACCTTGTCCCACAGGCACATCTGTGACTCCTGCTGGAATATTCCTCTAAGACCATCTAGTTCCTTGGGGATTTTAATGATTGTTTTTGGAAAGATTTATGGTGGTTATAGGCATTGTTGCTTTGAAGGAGAAGGATCTTTGTTCTATCTCCTTATATGGCGGAAGTACTGGCTCATACAGGAGGAAGTGTTGGCCACCATTTTTATAGGTTCAGAAGTTTTATAGAAGACAAAGGAGTTAGAATTCTGGGAATATGTGTCCCCATCACATATGCCAGGATCCTGTACGTTTTTTTCTTCATATTTTTATAGTAGGACCTCAGCTCTGGCATAACTTAAATCCTTCAGTTGGTCATTGAGGTTTCGTCACTCTAATGATCCAATCTTATATTTGATCTTCAGCTTTTTATGATTACCCATTGCATTAAATGCAGGCTTCTTTGTGAACTATTAAAGAGACTTTTATGTTTTATACTTTTTTTCCCAAGATAGAGTTCTTCTGTGTAATAGTACTGGCTGTCCTGGACTTGCTTTGAAGACCAAGCTGGCCTCAAATTCACAGAGATCTGCCTGCCTTTGCCTCCCAAGGGCCACCATGCCTGGCTATACTTGTTTTTAGTTGCTATTTGTATTCTACTTTTAATTTTCTGTATGGTGTCAGTATAACTGAATAAAATTACAAACATGAAATTCTATTTTCTTTTTATTTATAATGTCTTTTATATGAACTTAAAATATTTGAATCATTCTACCAGAATGTACTCTCCCTATGAGAATATTTTATCTGAAACATGACAAATGTCACATGCCAAGGATTGCCTATGCGAAACAACCTTCCAACGGGAGCCAGGTCATCATTCCCGGTGGTATGCAGATGAATCAAGTCTTGAAGCTCCATTTTGTGCTTTCCTTTCTTGAGCTGTTTCTTATCCAACTGTCAGTCTGAGAGAGAGGTACAAGGAGAGAAAAAGGATTATTAGGGACAAACCATGAATACATAAAGAAGGAAGGCAGGATGGAACAGGGGGAAGCCATAGGATTGTGATCCAGACCGGGCAAAAGCTCTCCTAAGTGAGGCAGAGCTTGCTCATTAGAGAAGTCCCATGTTGAATGAAAAGGCCCAGGATCCTGAACTACTGCTTTGTTAAATCATTAGCTGGGGTTAACCTACATCCAAAGCACCTCGGGGAGTGTGACTGTGATTAGTGCAAGTTTTCTCAGTGAACTGACTCATGAAATGTGACCTGGGTTCAAAAGTTGAAGCAGATTATGAAGGTGCTAACTGATGGAGTCTGTCAGCTACTACACTCTTTATATCTGAAAAGGGTAATGAAGGGGGTGTAACTATGTCCCTTCTATGGACCGAGCCTAGGACCACTCTGTAAGAGCTTAATTTATTTGTTTATAATGGAGTTTATATTTCTCACCCATGGTGCTGTAGGTCAATTCTCCAAATGAGTTTGGGTCTTCAAATCTGAGTGTTATATGACTCAGTTTGTAACTGAGATACAGCACAGTAGCTTGGGCCGTCATTTAGGGAGGGTGCTCATAGAGTGGTAACAGTAACTGGTGCCAAGAGATATGCCGCTTGTGTTTCACAAGAGACATGAGAAAAGGAAGCTTGTACTATGAAAAGAATTAGGCACTACTGCAATGAGAGAAGAAAGAGAGTTTTCCTAATCTAGTCCTTGGCAAAGAGAATGCATGCTCAGGAAAGACTGCCCATAGGAATGACACCATGTCAGTCTCCAAGCATGGGTTAGACATAAGAGAGGAGGATGGGATGACGGCTATATAAGTCAATATATATGGGAATGATTAGCCTGGCTTACAGGGCATAGCCTGAGTACTCCAACCATGGTGCAGTCTCACAAGGGGAGGGCCAAGAATCTCGTAGTTGTTAAGCATACAAGGCTGGATGTCTCAGTGGTATGAATCTGCCGCTGAAGTCCTAGACAACTCTTGGAGAGATGCTGGTTTTCTGTCTGCATCAGAATCCTCATGAAATTGAATGTAATACTGGCCACAGTAAACAACACAGACAAACTTGCCAGCAAGAGTGAGGGCAAACAGAGAAAAAGCAGTTTCTTTTGTCTATGTCCTTTGATCTGGGTCACTGCCAGGAGGTGTGGCCCAGATTTAAAGTGGGTTTTCCTAGTTCAAATAATCTGATTAAGAAAATAAATGGAAAGGGGAAAACATTTGAAATGTAAATAAAGTATCAAAAAATATATCACAAGAGAACCCAGCAGCTCGGGTTTTAGTTGATTCCAAATGCAGTCAAGTCAACAACCAAAATTAAGAAGTGCGACAGGTGAAGAGAGAGGCACGTGCGAAAACAAGGAAGTGGGAGAGAACACACAACAGATCTTGGGGTGCTGCTTTTTTCCTTTCTGCTGGGCGCTGGCTGCTTGCTGTCAAAATGGGCAAGTTCAAGAAATGCGTGAAGGTGGTGTTAGTCCTGACTGGACATTACTCTGGATGCAAAGCCATCATCATGAAGAACATTGATGACAGCACCTCAGACCGCCCTTACAGTCATGCCCTGGTAGCTGGAATTGACTGCTATCCCTGAAAAGTAACAGCTGCCATGGGCAAGAAGAAAATTGCCAAGAGGTCCAAGATCAACAATTACCTCATGCCCACAAGGTACTCTGTGGATATCTTCTTGGACAGAACTGTTGTCAACACGGATGTGTTTAGAGATCTAGCTTTGAAACATAAGACCAGGAGGGAGACCAAGGTCAAGTTTGAAGAACCATTCAAGATAGGGAAGAACAAATGGTTTTTCCAGAAGCTTCACTTTTAGGTATACTTTTGTTCCCATCATTAAAAATTAAAAAGAAAAAAATCTTGGGATGCCATAAAATACTAGAGACTCAGGGCTTAAACAACAGAAATGTAGTTTCTTACTGGGCTGGAGCTGTTTGCCAGCATGGCTGGGTTCTTGTAAGGCCTCTTTTCCTAGCCTGTAGGTGGCTACCTTCCTGCTGTGTGTTTATGGCCTTTCTTCTGTGCGTATATACAGACAGCAATCCTATCAGATTACAGCCTTGGCATTATGACCTCATTCAACTTTGCTTCCTGTGGTGGTTTGGATATGCTTGGCACATGGGAAGTGGCACTATTAAGTGGTATGGCCTTGTTGGAATAGGTGTGGCCTTGTAGGAGGAAGTGTGTCACTGTGGGGGTGGGCTTTGAGGTCCTATGTTCAAGCTCCACCCAGTGCAGAAGGGAGCCTCCTCCTAGTTGCCTAAGGAACAGAGTCTCTTGGGTGCCTTTGAATCAATATGTAGAGCACTCAGCTTCTTTTAGAGAATCATGCCTGCCTGGATGCTGCCATGCTTCTTACCATGAGGATAATGAACTGAACCTCTGAAACTGTAAGCCAGCCCCAATTAAGTGTTGTTCTTTATAAGAGTTTCCTTGGTCATGGTGTCTCTTCACAGCAATGAAGCCCTAACTAAGATACTTCTTAAAGTTGAATGTCAAAATCCAGTTATAGTAGAGGTTAGGGCTTAACATTTGAATTTTGGATAGAACACAAATTGCAAAGTATCAGAAAAGATTTGTCAAGAAAGGGTTGTGTAAAATTACTCTGAACATATATAACAAGTACACATACTTAAGTTATCTATGGAATGAATGCAGATAAAATAACTCTCCTTACCTGTTATCTCTTGTTTTCTGATTCTATTCAGTTTTAACCTAACATCTCCCTGAAAAAGGCACAGTATTTATGAATAACTATGTTTTCATTCATAGTTTGGAGTCCTTGTTAGAATGGTTTGTGGTTCTTGTTTCTTGGGGCTTGCACATCTTTTCTTTAATGATAACCCTCCTTAGTATTGGTCTACATGAATGCAGCTGTATTGTATTAGCTGTTTGTTGCTGTGACAATATATCTGAACAAAAAGACTTAAAAAGAGAAGTTTTCTTTTCCCTCCCACAGTTGGAAGGTATGGTCTCTCATGGTGGGAAAGTCATGGAATTAGAAATTTGAGGCAGGTAGTCATGTACATGTCTTGGTCATACTCATGCCTGCCATTAGAAAGTGGGATGTGATGAATACTTATGCTCCGCTCACTTGCTTCTGTTTTTTTGTTTTTTGTTTTTGTTTTGGAGGTTAGGGTGGTTCTTTCCACATCAGTCAACCTAACCTAGATGATCCCTCTCAAGCATGACTAGAGGCGTCTCTCCTAGCTGACGGCAGGTCTGTGTTGACAATCAGTGTTAATCGTCAACCACATTATGGATCTGGAATTCAAAAGATTAAAAAATCTTGCTTACTTTTCACCCCATCCTCTAGCTAGCCAAGTTGTTGTTAAACTGACCCATTTGGTTTGTCTTGTCATTGCCCTGTGGGTTCTGCTTTTGGGTGAAAGATGGTTTCCCTCAGATTGTCACATCTACCAATTTTAAAGTTCCATAGATTTTCTTTCCTTGTATTTAAGCTCCCATTAACAGGACCTTAGTCAAGATAGACACTTTTAGAAGGATTTCCAATCAACAGTGGGGTGAGGATACCAACACACAATAGTTTCTGCATTGGCATTGTTGAGTTTGATAAGTTTATGAGGTAAATCAAGTAATGGGGTCTTGGACATTTGTATAGGTTGTGTTGGAGCTTGGGGGAGACTTGAAATAAAGATTTGTGAGGCACCATAAGATAGATAGAAATAGAAACTGTGGACTATTTCCCAGAAAGAATGTTCAGAATTGGAAGGAGGACTGTTGTAACTTCCCAAGAACACTGACATTTAGAGCTAGCAGACCAGAGCTGGGGAGATGGCTCGGGGGATAAAGTACTTGTTTTGCAAAAATGAGGAACTCAGTTAGGTTCTACATGTCCCATGTAGATGCCAGGCATGGATACCCACTATAATATACTGGTTCAGCACTCAGTAGGCAGAATCAGAATATCCCTAGGGCAAGCTAGCTAGGTGAGTCATTGAACTCTGAATTCAAGTGAGCGATTCTGCCTTAGAATAGAAAGCAATTGAGGAAGAGATCTGGCGTCATCCTCTGGCATTAACATCTGACTTTCATATACGTGAACCTATGTGTGAATACCTTGCACACATGCATATGAATACACAAAACAAAATAATAAATACAAATAAAAGAAGAGATAGCAGACCTAGTAGCAAATTAACAGCAGTCAGGTAGGAGGAAAAGCAGAAAAAGAGTACTGTCTTATAAATGAAAAGATAGGAGAGATTAAGAAATACCAAAAGCTTAAAGTTTTATTGGATACACATGACATTGAAGCCCAGCTTCACCTCTTATTTTCTTAGTGTAATAATAGATGAGAACAATGGGAGACGTCTCTATTATTAAGCCCAGCAAGTTAGTGCTTAATAGAATATGTCTTAAAAGACATCAATTACAGATGCTTTCTTTTTCTTTTTTGGAGACAAGGTCTCATCAAGAATTCCAGGCTGACCTTGAATTTGAGGTTTTACACCAGAGCTTCCAAGTGCTGAAACTTTGTTGCCATGTCTGGTTGCTAAGCACAAAATTATGGAAGGAGGTCAAATAAGATAATGGTCAGCAAACAAAGCAAGTAGGCACCGGGAGAGACTTCTTCTATAATAAACAGGTTAGTAAGTATTTTAGACTTCATGAAAAGTAGTGTTGCGTGTAGTCATCTCTGTCTTGTATGATGATAAAAGCTGTCATAGGTAACACATACATGAGTGTGTTCAGTAAAACTTTGTTAACCAAAACAGGCAGGGACCTGGATTTCACTCATAGACTAAAGTTCACCATGTCTTGTTATTTAATTCAGATATAGTTTATTGATGCTCTTGGTGAGGGACATTTCTTTTATTTTAGTTTTTTGATACTTTATTTACATTTCAAATGTTTCCCGCTTTCCAGGTCTCCCCTTTGGAAACCCCTTATCACTTCCCCCCTCCCCTGCCTCTATGAGGGTATTCCCCCATCCACCCACCTGCCCACCCACTCCCGTCTTCCCTCCTTGGCATTCCTTTATACTGGGGGGGGGGGGGTGAGGGACATTTCTATAGAACTGGGATACAGAAACCATATGGTCATAGTTGAAGAAGTAGAACTGGAGGGTGCAAGAAGCTTTCGTGAAATTATACAGTAAGTGTGGACAAATGTAAAACCCGGAAGGCTGGCCCAGATTTGGAGAGAGATTGAGCTCTCTCAGGGAAATTCTTGCATGGTCAAGGAAGAAGACTGCAATATTGCTTATATTTAAGCTTTTTGTGAGCTGCCACTAGAGTTTAACTGACTTATTCAGGTTTAATGAATATTTATTAAGAAAATTATAAATCAACAGTTCCACTACAGGACTGAAGCTCAATGAAGCCTCTGCGGGGGTAATTTTGCCAAAGCTGCTGGCATGGGGTGAGGATTATTTCTTAGGCTGTCATTACAGGTTCTTTTACGCTTCTGTGGCTAGAATAACATGCTCAACAGATAGGCAAAACCCTTTTGCTCAGTGGGTGGTCAGATTGGCAGGAAAGTGGTCTTTCTGAGGTTCTCAGGAGCTGGATGCTTAAAGGTGCTTGGTGCGGCTGCACCGTCGCTAAGATTTATAGCCTCCCAGAAACAAAAGGGTATTTAATTTTACTCCTTCGACTGTCTTAGGAAGAGCAAGTGCAAAGGAAAGGGCAAAGGAGAGGTCTTTATTCTGGGTTTCTTCATGGCATTTTCTATGAGCAGAGAATTGGACATGAATTGATGTGGATTCTTTTTGATCATCTACTTTGTCACCAAGACTGCAGACCTTTCAAGGGTAAGAATCAAGTTTCTCTCCCCCTCCTCCTCATCCAGTAATGAAAGACAGCTTATGGCTTCTCATCACCCTGCTGGTGATGGTGGTTGCAATGACAATGACTATCAGAAAGCCTGGGACTCTTCCCTTATTTAAATAAGCCCTGAAATCCTCCAGGATTAGGGATGTTTCAGGATGTGGCAGTAGGTCTGGGACAGTGACTGATCCTTTAATGCCTCCCCCTGCCCTCACCTGACAACACCTTTAGAGAATTCTAAGTGATTGCTCCCTTCACTGAGGGTAAATGGCTTGCCCGTGATGGCTACTCTTAGATAGGCAAGGTATGTCCTTGCACTTTTAGATCTGGAGGAAGGTGTCACTAATATTTAGTGTCACCCACCACTCTAACCCAAGAATGAACACTTTCTTTGGGATGAAATGAAAGAGGTGAAATATATAAGTTCTTCTAGTGGGTTTAGGGTCAGGAGAGAGTGCCTGATGCAATGCTATATTCTGTTTCTCTGAAATTGTATGCGGGTGGATGACTGTTGAGCTTCATGTCTACTGGATGACATGTTACTTAAACTATTGCCCCAAAAGCTCAGTCCAACAAGGTAAGGACAAGATAGAGGAATAGCTCAGTGTAGCTGAAGAGTTGGCTCTAGTTTTGAGATTAATGTCTATTAGTAATAAATTTTGACTGTACCTGGGTTACATGCAGTCCTTGTGAAATAGCATATTAATGCGACTTTTAATTGAATTTGTGTTCTGAGGAATGTTTGCTTCTTGCTTCTTCGTTCATTCTCCATGTCCATCTCTGTGGGTCATAGACAACTCTTTCCCCTGTCTAGTGGCTGGCAGTTTGTAATATGTTTTGCCTATGATTTCACCAAGAGCTCCTTTAAAGAATTTGCCTTTCCTGTTTGAAGATTATTCTGTTGATAGAGCATGACTGGACGTGAGTCATTTAAAAACAAAACAAAACAAAACAAAACAAAACAAAACAAAAAATCCCTTATTTTCATACCTGGTGCTTGTAGTGACCAGAAGAGGGCATTGGATCCCCTGGGACTGAACTTATAGTCTTGAATTACCATGTCAGTACTGGGGATCAAACCCAGGTCCTCTGGAAGAGCAACCAGTGCTCTTAACCTCTGAGCCCTCTCTGACCTAAGTCTTAATAAGACATGAAAACTGAAGCAGAACTCAAGAGTCATTTTACATTGTGCTCAGGGAAAAAGAGACACTTGAAACTCAGTGTCTTTTTGACAGATATGGATGGTAAGTGTAAGCATAATTTAGAGCTACATAGAGTCCAATTTGAGAATCACAAAAAGTAAGGGCTTTTGCTTCCCCCTTCCCCCGTCCCAGAAACTGGTGCATCATTTTTACCTGGCACAACACCTGAGATTAGCGTTTCCTTAGAGACAAGTAATTAGAAGTCCTGTTAAATTAGAAATCTATTTTTTTTTAAATTGGGGCCATCATTTAATACTTGATCTGATTTTATCAGCCCCCAAGGTGACCATCATCTATTCTTGTCACTGAATCTGCTCCCTAAATAATCAATCTTTTACTGGTGCAGCTGTTACATGTGTTTTAATTAAGGAAAAGAAAGAGAAAGCAGTTGAGGGTTTATTATGAAGACAAAGTTAGGGCTCTGGGAAGATGGTTCAAGTTGTTCAGAGCACTTGATGCTTTCTCAGAGAACCCAGGTTCAGTTGCCAACACTTACCTGGTAGATCACAATTGTTTATATATCCAGTTCTAGGGGATCCAGTGCCTCTTCTGATCTCTGAGGCACCAGGCATGTACATGGTGAGCATATGCAGGCAAATAACATTCATATGCATAAAATACAAAGAAGTAAATCTTTTAAAAAAGCATTAGTCATATAACACAATCAGTATTTCAGAGAAGAAGGAAAGCAGTAGTAATTATTCTGGAGCCTATAGGCCAAGTTGTCCACACTACAATTAGACCAGTCTTTTTTGAGAGTCTTCTTTTCCCATTTCTATTTTTCTTCCTTTGCAAGAATTTGTATTACTTGTTCCCTAATTCTCCCTACCTTTACCTCTTTAGCATCTTTCTTGGTCTGTTCTCTCTTCAAAAAAAAAAAAAATCCCCCTCTTTTCCTTCTATCAGCAGCCCGTTTTCTAGGGTGACAGCAGGATAGACCTGCTCTGTATTTAACTGGCTTCATTTGTTACAGGAAGTTGTAGTCCATTAGAAACTACAAACCAGGCTTGACCAGTACAGTCCACTGCATTCTTTCTTTGCCCACTAATAGTAAATTGGTGACTCTTGATTATTCAGTTATATTCAATTCAGTTCAAAGGTTTTCCAGTGGGGGTGGGGAAAGAATCCTAATGGTGCTGACTGGAGGCAAAGGAGGTGAGTGGAAGTCCTTCAAGTCAAACTGGTGGAAAATGTGGGGGGGATGGCTCAGTTTGGTGGAGGGGCCTTGCGTCTGAGGCCTGACTGATTTGCAGTTGGGATGGGGAGAGACGCAATCGAAATCCTCTCCTAGTGAGGGGGCTATTAGAACATTGGCAGAGCTTCAGGGGAGACGTTAGTGAATAATGACGTCTTGGCATCTGCATCAAGTGTATATCAAACAGCTAGTCAAAGTGCAGAGACAGAATTCTTTCTTTACAATTTTATTTACAAAATGTATTAAAACTTTGTACAATACCTCACGGCAATGAGGTTCGGTAATTATGCCCACACATGCAATTTACACTTTTACGGCCATTAGTTTGCTAGGCAATTTTTCTGTTCACTGAAGTACAGCTTTAACAACAAAAGGAAAAGAATTGGAAAAAAATCCTCAATTGATTACCGCCAAACTCCCATAGCTTGAAGTTAATAGCAGAAATTTGAAGCAATCAACATTTTTTTTAAACATGCAAGTTTTTTTTTTAAATAACAAACCAATTTACCCGCTTCTTAATCTCAGTAAAGTTTTCTCTCTGAAAAACTGATTTGAGTCAATAAACATACATTTCTCTTTATACAGTGCCTATGAAAAATGTTTGTGTATAGGTCGGTTGGTTTGTTTTATACAACTTCATATTCACACAGCGTTAGCTTCCCACACTGGGACATTATAGCATTCATAAGTTGAAAAATCACAGTTTCATGAAAACAAAACAAAACAAAACACAACAGCTTTCTTTTGTGTTCAATACCATTTAAAATCTGACAGGTGAGTTATTTGCTTATGACACACTTTCTGGAATGAAAGTTTATATTACACCTTTCTGGAAATGTTTCATTGGAACGAGACCTCTTCCTTTCTTTTCTAAAGACGAGAGCAAATATGCAGCGAGTCAACTAAGCATCTAAGGGTCACACTTGGGAAATGAAGGTGGGCTCCTAATTTGTACAGTCTGGAAACTTTCCAATGCACGTTACTGATGAGAGCATACTACTGAACTACAGAAAGCATACATCGTTATATAGGAGGTAATTAGTGAGCGGAGACTATTTCCTCTGACTGGTCTGATGATGCCAACAGCAGGTTTGCAATTAGTTACTTGAGAGCCCATGGAGCAGTGGGGCGATCTTCGGTAAGTCAGTAGAGAAACTGCTCCAAGCAAGGACCTGGGAGTGATGCTTAGGTCCCTCAGGTTAGCAATAGGTTTAGGAATGCATCTTAGTCTTTGCAAACTAGAAAAGGACACATGCAGTCTGACGGAGAGCCACAGGCAGGCGGTAACAGGCAACAGCTGGTAAAACAGACCTAGCAAGAGTAAAGTCAGATTGAGAACTGTGGTCTGAACCCACTGGCCTGCCTTGCAACACGGTCCTGTCTCCGTGTTTTACACTTAAAAGGCATACTTAGCAGAGAAAGCAGAGCTAAACACAGTGTTGTTTCTGAGAAAGATATTCCAAACACATCTGGGAGAATAGGCAGCATTTCCCTCAACTCAATGCTTACTATTCAACTACTCAGCTATATTGACTTAAAATGCACACTGAAGCAGAAAAACAGATCTGTGAGCTGTAATTCCAGGCTTCTTGGGAAGCTCCGGGATCCGTTTTAGGAAAGCACCGAGAGGTATGCCTGATAGTGCCCTGCCCCAAGCTACACACAGAAGTCAATTTCAAAAGCTATAGTAATCCCCTCACCTCCACTATGGGGAGTTCTCCAAACGTTTTTTCACAAAACCATTGCAAGAACACTAAGTCACCATTCAGTCTCTTTCCCAAAGCATTTGAATTTTCTTAAGTGTCACATTTACATTCTAAAGATTTACACAATTCAGCAACATCAAAAGGAAATAGGGTGCACAGAACATCACCACCAACAGGAAATACCAAAAACATCTGATCAGCAGATCCTAGAAGAAATGCCAGTCTGTCTGCCCGAACACTGGGAGACAGATATCTTTTTTTTTAATCAGGAGGAATTACTTCTTTTAGCTAAGATGGGTCTATTTGCTGAATTAGAACAAATTTGTATGTGTGAGTGGGTGTGTACGTATGTGCGTGTATGCGTGTGTGTGTGTGTGTGTGTGTGTGTGTGTGTGTGTGTTAACGAACATGGTTTTGTATACTGTGCAGTGGTATCAAAGAATGGCTTTTGTTGAAATGATGTTTTTAATAAGATTTTTTCGCATACTGGAATCTTGCATGTCCATTTTTTTGTTGGTTTTATATTAATTTTTTTTCAAGCAAAGCAAAAAGATTTCAATGATGGTCTGCATTGTCGCAAGTCTCAGAGTGTTCCATAAGGCACTGAAGGAAAAAAAAATCAGTTTTTCCTATTGAAAGGTCATTGCACCATCAGCAATATTCGTGTCATGCCCGACACCAAGGAGAGTGAAATCTGGCTCAGGATCCTTGAAGCAGCCACGTTTTCAGTGATTTCCTCTCATTGCATGCTTCTGGTGGGAAGGGATCTGCAAAGGCAAGGGGACATTGCAATGTGAATGGACTTTTTATTGGGAACCAAGACATTTATTAATGGCTCTGTTGACACCGAACCCAAAAAAAAAAAAAAAAAAAAAAAGATTGTTTTCTTAAACTGCCATTACTGGGGACATCCTCCACCCCCAGTTTGATTGGAAATAGGTCTGGTTAAACATTTCAACTGGATGCAGATACTTTGGAATAGATTAATCAGGGTGGTTTTCTATCATATGCATGGATTGTACTAACATGCAGGAAGTCTAACTCAAGACTTTAATCACTCAGGGTGTAGGTATATCAGAAAGCTTTAGTGGCACTTTAATAGTCAGGACAAATGCACTGCAGTGTATATTCTGATTGCAGATGTGACAAAGATTGTTTACCTAGGACAGAGGGTACACAATGTTCTGGCTTACTGAATTCAAATCCATTCTGACTATGAGGAAAAACATTATTTGTTCCTTAACTGGGGGCTGCTTCTTTCTCTTAATACCTTCAACCTTAGTGTTTAAAGTCTGAAAGTAACACAAGGAGTTTAAAGGGATAGCACATTCTAGAAAACAGGCAAAAGCAGTGATACCCATGAAACAGCTTGGCATCTATAGGTGCTTTGCCTTGAAATTAGGGGCCTGATTGAGATGATGCTGATAATGCCCTCATTTTCATGGCCTTGACTAGATGCAGGGAATTCTTTGCTCCTGCGTCTGTAAACTCAAGATCACTCTCTTGTCTCCTGTTGGCTCACACCCCTTCTCAACTACCTTTCCCTGTACACTAATAGAACACTCATGTTTTCTCTTGAGTGAACTCTGAATTTAGGTTGAATGAATGACATCGTTATCTACCACTAGTCCTAGAATCAACATATGTATGAGAATGTTGAAGATGTGTGCAAAGAGCCAAAAGATTAACATGAAAGTAAGAAAGGCTCTTCTCTGGTACTCTGTAAGCCCAGAGTGTTCTCTCTTTCTCCCTCTCCCTCTCCTTTTCCCTCTCCCTCCCTCCCTCCCTCCCTCCCTCCTTCCTTCCTTCCTTCCTTCCTTCCTTCCTTCTTGCCAATAGGATATCCTTATCTGGCCTCATAACTCTAAGAAAGTGACTTGACCTCTCAGTGACTGTTTCCTGCTTTTAAATGGCAGGAAGGGAAACGGCATCAGTACTCAGATAAAAGTCCTCTGAGGAAAAAGAACTTCACCCCCTTAGTTAGTCAGAAATTTGTCCCCACTTGGCAGATAATTAGTTGTTCCTTCTTTGACATCTCTTAAGCAGGAAAAAATCTCCAGCAGGAATGTCTATGCAAGCTGGGTCTGATGGTTCACATCTGTGATCTCACTACTCAAGCTGAGACAGGAGGATTGCTGTGAGTTTTAGCTTATTCTGGGTTATGATGTAAGCTCTTGTGTCAACCTTTTACCCACTCAAAGAATATCTACATAGAGGCTGCTTAAGGAAAGTTGATAACTTGGAAAATACTAGTATTTCATAGGACAGAATAGAATAGGCCTAGAGGAAAAATGGAACTTTCTCCAAATTACAGGTTTGTTGAAGTCTTACATAAGAGATGGATTTCAAAAGCATTCTTGAAGAAGCCAAAGAAGCTAACTGTAGTTTTCACTAGCCTTGAGGAAACTTGAAGATTTCTAAAGGCAGTTAAGAATGTCAATCCCAGGGAGAATGAGTTTGGATCACTTGGCAAGGAATGCTAGGAGGTAGCCATACTTCTAAAGTCTAATCAGTAACTTAAAGAGATATCAGGGTGTCAATAGAACTTCTGCTCCCTAGTCAATGGTACACAGAATCTGAAACTGAGGCATATGTTCTCCTGAGACCAGTAATCATAACATAACTTCCACCCATAGAAAACAAGAGGAGATTCCATATCCTTTCTGAGGTGCCTTTTCACTACACATTTTATTGGCGCTTATACTTTTGGGTGATTTAAAATGAGTCACACTTCATGGTCAATTACTGTTTCTATAAACTCACAAGGCAAAAATTCAGAGTACCTTTGCACCTGCATGCCCCTGAATAGACTATGACCACCTAGGCTAACATAGAAAACTAGAAACTAGTTAAGAGATCAGAAGGTACTCAGAGATATTGTAGAACTTGTTTGGAAACCAAAGGTGAATGGGGGGGGGGGACTAAGTCTCATAACTACATGAGCTACATGGGCTGAGAAGTGTGTTTTTTTTTTTTCTTCCTCAGAGGCTCTTCTCAGGCTTCTTTATTATTCCGGAAATGACTGCTAAGAAACTGGGTAACTGGCCTATAACCATGTTGGTATTGGTTTCTATTAAAATGTAACTTTATCTCAAGTAACCATAATTTTGGCCCATAGTAGCACGCTCAGGTTGACTAGCAAAAGCCAGAAAGCTGTAGGTTTCTATAGAAAACTCTTTTGAGGCTTCTCCATCCAATATGGCCTCCAATTTAAGGCTTCAATGACCTGTTGAAAGGATTGATACCTAATTTCACCACTCTTTCCTTCTCCCTTTTTCCTTCCTCTCTCTGACCCCCACCCTCCATTCCTCTCCTTTTCTTGCTATTTCACCATTTCCTTCCTTTTCTTCCTCTGATATTTTCTCTAGAATCTGCATTAAGATCCACATTGTCATAAGATCCTCATGTAATTTGTGATCGAAAAACAGTTTTTTGTGGACTTAACAAGAGACCATGAGCTTATAGTAATTGGGAAGTAGGGCCATAATTATCAGACAGAATATCTGAAGACTAGAATTTGGAAGCTGTGTGATTGTGAGCCCTGATCTGTTATAAAAGATTCTTTCTCAAGAAACTAGGAATATGTATATGTGTGTATGTGTATGTATGTATATGTGTGTGCATATATATATATGTCTGTATGGAGTGGAATGCATTAAAAAGTAGGACATGGAGGGTCTATAAACTTTTTCAAGATGGCTTTTTAACAATATATATTAATTATTTTTTGTACATGTTTTATCTGTGTGAATGTAAGTGTACCATGTATATGTAGTGCTCCTGGAGGCAGAAGAGGCCATTGGCTCCCCTGAAACTTGAGTCACAGATGGTTGTAAGCTGCCATGTGGGTGCTGGGAACTGAACACTGGTCTTCTGCAAGAGCAACAAGTGCTCTAAACTTTTGAGTCATCTGATGGCCTGCATGGACAGCTATGACATAAACGAATCATCTCTTGTCATATTGACAAAATCTAACTAAGGTTTCAAATTTCCTCAAGACTATCAGTCTATAGATGGAGAAGGCAGGAGGAGGTGGATATGGTTTAGTAAAGAGGAAGAAAGGTATTGCCTTGGACAAGCCACTTGATGTGACTGAGTTTTAGGTACCAGAGGGAAAATGCTGCCTGATCAATTTTATTACAACCCAGGGAATAAATATGACAGAACACAGAAAGCTGCTATATATTCTTAAGATATAGTAAATAGTTGGACTTCAACTCCTTGGGGTTTGCAGTAATTATGCTAGATTGAAATTGTTCCTGTACTGTCCTATGAAAAAAGCAAATGATGTGCCCCCAACTGAATTATATCATCAACTCAAAGCACTAGCACATGAGAACATTAAATGATTGCATGCTAATAGTGCTCATGACAGATGAACTTATGGGTTGAACATTCAATAGTGGGGACAATTTGTTAACAGGTTAGTTCATTGTACTGAGTGTGGAGTGGCCAAAGGCTGCAGTCTGTTGGACAACAGGACAACCAGCAACATCATCAAATAAGACCATGCTTTCCATGGTAATAGCAATGATTTATTTGGATAAAACATTTAAAATTTGACTAAATTTAGATTTATTAGGTTATAGATAAGAAGGTCAGCACATAGAAATGGGAATACACTGGCATTTACTGATGGGGTTAATGTCAGCCATTTAAAATAAGCTATAGGAAGTTGCTAATTGTTCTGTTCCACTTTGGATAGGCATGTGAGTAAGGCAAATGTACTTGGAAGGTGGGAAGACTTTATCCTTTTAGATACTCGTAGAATGGAAGCATTATTCTAATCCATGCTTGCCTTTAAATTTAGATGTGTTATTGGTAGTCAGGTTTTTCCTAAGTATTAATTTTGATTTGGTCAGCAGCAAGTAACCTAGACCCTTACTTACCTGAGCACCATCAGTTCCAAGGAAGGGATAACGAAGGGACTCAAAATTAAGTAATTTGTTTCATGCTTCCACTGCTTAATTAAAAGAACCACTACTCCTTCATGGAAGGACTTTCCTACATGAGGTGGCAGGACCTTGTTTCCTTTTCCTAGTGTAAACCTCGGTTTCAGAATATCTGCTTTCTCTAGAATTATGATGTCTAACATGGCAACCATGGGCACACATGACTACTAAATATTTGGCATGTTGCTAGTATCACTTGGGTATTCCTTAAGTATAAAAGCATCCCAAATTTCAAAGATTAGTATAAATAAGAGAACATAAAATATCTCATTCATTTTCAGTATTATTGTGTAATTGACAACATTGAAATTATATTTTGGGTTTCTTGACCTTAGTGAAATGCATGACTAAGATGAACTTCATTTGTTTTACTTTTAACACTGTAACTACTATAACAGTTAAATGTTATTCATGTGGCTCACCCATTTTACATATATTTGTACATATATTTTTCACACATATTTGTATTGAACAGTACTGCTTAAGAATTGTTTTTTTCTTTCATGTCACAGACCATAACAATTCCAGTTATGTTTTTATAAAAGCACCAATCACTGACAAGAGAGCACAATCATTGTTTAAAGATAATTGGCTAGTAGCAAAGAGACAATGCTAGAAACCAACCAAAGTAAGTAACAGGAAAGAATAACAACAAAAAAGGTTAGCACACACAAACATAAGGCTGATTAATTTACTAGACCTTAACCGTACCCCTAGATCTTAACACTTTCTGTTCCATACACGTTGTAGCCTTCTCTGTATGTAGCGTAATTCTGAGTGTTGGTGGCAGGAGCAGGCTTAAAGTTTTGGGTGTTCTTTGTGAGTTTCATGCGTTTGGACTCTGCCCGTGATTTGTAACAGAATTCTATCAAAGCCACCATCATGGCCAGCCCCAGACCTCCGACAAGTATATAGAACACGCCTGCCACATTGCTCAGGCTTAGAGCACTGGTCTTGTCCTAAGAAAAATGAACAAGGCGATTAGTTCTTGAGGAAAACAAAGGCAAGAGGACATCATAACACATTTCAACAGCATAGGGCAATTCTAAGTTGTAAAATAACTAAACATTTGTGTAAGTGTTAGGATTCAACTCTGGCAACTGGCTGAGGTTTCGAAATGACCAGCAAGATGGTAGATTGTGCTTCTGTTGACTGTTTTGAATCTCACGCCTCAATGTCCTTTTTTTTTCTATTCTTAGCATCTCCAAATGTTTAATAGTGTTCAACCACCAAAATAAGGCATCATTTGTCTAGAGGAACAAAAGAGTAAACACAAGCAGAATGTATCCCTCTGCCAGCCCAAACACACACCATTTTCCAGAGTTGAGCTGTGACATAATCTCTACAAATGGAACATTTTTTTTTTTCATTTGGGAACTGAAGCACTCTTTCCCCTCTCTGCCCCACAGTACCCCTTTCTCCCTTGTTTTCCCTGTGACAAACTTTCTTAATAATTCATCTTTAACATACTAGATGAGGTCCCTTTTAATCTTGTGTGGGGATTTACTTCATGGGGGTTTGTGTAAAAAGAGTTAATTCTTCTTTCCTCTCCGTGACTGATAAATTGCCCCTGTGGAGTAATGGTTGCTAAGTTCAAAATCAGGGCAGCAAGTCTTTGTGCTGCTAGAACAAGAGAACACAAAGAGTTGGCTCCATTTCATCTTCCTGAAAATTTAAGGGAGCCATCAGGAGGGTCCATTGTGCCCCAGACAAGGTCCACACAAATCAGAAAGATTTTCTAGACCATCAAAGAAGGAAAAAAAAAAAAAGCAATGGCAAAAACCAAAAACCAAAAAAAGAAAAAAAAAAGAGTTCAGCTCATTTTAAAGTTTTACTCCAGGGAGTATAGGACTAATTAAAAAATGCTATACCTATCTGCTTTATATTTAAGATGGAGGAAAAATTGAGGAAGGCGGTCAGTGACTTTCAGGTCAAACAGCAAACCTGGCTAAGCTATCTGCCTGCATGAAAAAGCAAAAACTGAATTGCTGAACAATGGAAAGAAAAAAATTGGTGTCTTGAGCCCTACCTTGAGGTAGGATACACCAAGGGCCAGGAGTCTTTCTTTGAAAAAAAATAAAATAGCATTTTGTAGTCTTTTTAGAGGGAATGTAACCATTTTGCTGCTGAAAGGAGTTGAAAAGAATACCCAATTTTTTAAGCCTGTGAATTTTGATCATCTTATTTAAATGATGACATGGTAGGAAGATGATGGCCATTGCTGACCATCAGTACTATGGCTCACTAGTCCTGATATATTTAAATGGCCACATTTTTCTGATTCTATTTGCATAGGAGTCAACCCTATACCTATAATAAAAAGGCCAACTTGAACTGTATTTAGGGCGGGATGTGGGGGTGCCTCATGTCCACAACAGCCTTACATATAGTCACTTTTCTAGAATGAATGACAGGTAGGTGACAATAAGAATTTCTTTCACTTATTGGACAGTGGCCATTTCAGGTAGCCCACTAGGCTATATGCAAGGGTAGTCTATAGTCAATCAAGAAGTGGGCCAATTTCTGGAACCCTCCTTCTTCCATCATATATGTATATGTGCATAGCAAAAGGGCCTTTATCCTAACCTGTGTGGTCTGTAGCAGCAACAGAAGTTTTAAATTCCCTGATATGGGATGTAGAAACCCAGTAGCAAAATGGTTCATTGCATGGAGAAAATGAGTGGCGTTTCATGAAATGAATTAACTGATACCACAATATTAGTTTAGAAAAAGGAAAAGGCAAAAATTTGAAACTAAAAAGAACTTTCTTAGGGGGAGCGAAGGGGGGCAGGAAGGAGGCGGGGAAGAGTGTTTCATGCTTATCAATGTGATGTAAATCCTGACAATGTGTACCCTTAAGGAGCATGCGACTAAATTTTCAAAGTATTACATACAGAGATTCGAATGACACCTTTATAAGAGAAAAGTGTGACAGACTTAATGAGATTTGAGATCCAAACAGATGCTGAATTTAATATGACAGCAGCTGGGAGGGAGCTAATCATTCTGCTTACAGAGACCAGTCTTTGTTGTTTGTTTGACTGTTTTCTGATGGCAAAGACATAATATATTAATAACCAATGGTATTTACAACTACAGTCTCTGGCACTGCAAGAGATTAAGATAAAGTACTGTCACAACTGGATCTTACTTTTTTTTTTTTTTTGAGTTGAGGTTGGTTGTTCTATTTTCTCTTTGAACTTTCGAAATGTGAACTACAGTAAAACCCCTTTATAACACAGCTCATTCTTTTACCGCATTGGAAATGCATCCAGCCAGATTGAGTCCCTAATCAGAATGGATCTCTATTACAATGGGTTGACGCCCCATGCCAGGCCCGTGAGGATGCCGTGTTTGCCTTATTCCTATAGTGCTGGTGTTATGAAGGGGTCCCACTGTGGCAGGGTGTGTGTGTTGGGAAGGAAAGCCGTTTGGGGGTAGAAAATAAACAGTGGGTCAAAATGTGATTGCTAATCAGTACAAAAAGACCTTCAGCGACTGACCTTACTCCCGGAGTCCTTGGCTCCACATTCCCCCTTATCGTACCACCATTTGTTTTTCAGCTTGTCTAAGATGCCTTGTTCACTGAGTTTCAATACTGCAAGGTTTACAGGCGTTCTTCACGTGGGAAATAACATAAATAACATTATATTATGTTATTTTATGTTATTCAAGCTTCAAACTACTTTAAAACTATAGAAAGCGATAAAGCAGGGGGCCCTGGCCACAGAGTAATTTTAGACACTGCAGGCAACCTGAGCATTACTTTATAAAAAGTTAAGACTACAGCAACGCTAGATTTACCAGGGCCTGCCCATATCGCTTTGAGTAATCGGCACACACTGTTAAATAATGAGGATAGAAAA
Source organism: Uromys caudimaculatus (assembly GCA_028551405.1). Taxonomy (NCBI): domain Eukaryota; kingdom Metazoa; phylum Chordata; class Mammalia; order Rodentia; family Muridae; genus Uromys; species Uromys caudimaculatus. The sequence continues at coordinate 88,887,121 of CM052722.1, read as the reverse complement.
AAAGGCACTCCTCAGATAGGCTGTGTGTAGTGAGGAGGGTTTCCCCTCAAGTGACACTGGTCGGCGGCAGCTTGCAGTAACTTTGTGACGGAGGCGTGTTAGCTTTGATCTAACCGGGTGTCTTGTTGTACTTCCAGACAGAAAGCAAGTTATGGGTGTGGGAGGGGCTTGGGAAGGGGATGGGGCCAGAAAGGGAAGCATTTGTATTATCGTGGACCAAGACAAATGGATGAATCTGAACAGAAAACAGCTCCTGTACAAACAGCATACCTTTGGATTAATTGTCCCCTATTACACAAATCTGTTGCCCAGCTGAAAATGAGCCTGAAGGACTGAACTATACACATATTCTCACGCGACAGCCATACATTCTAATTCCTGTGCACACACTGCTCTTAACATTAAAAGTTCAATGTAGACCTTGACATTTTTGGTGAGGAGCATTTTCAACAGCAGAAAAACAGGCCTATGGGAGGTTTCTGAGTTACTGACAGCATCTCTCTCTCTGATGTGTCTACAATCAAGTCAGATGCTCAGAAAGTGGACCAAAGTGTCTCGAAGTAGAATGTTAGTACAGCATTGTGTAAAATGACAAACTGACATTGCCATTGTTGAGTAGGACTGTAGAGAAATAGTTTGGTAAAATAAAACTTCTTTAACTGAGTGACTAAAACATCTTTGGGAGACTATGTTACTACTTGCTTCTTTGTTGCCTATTACTTACTGATTATACTTGGAACCATTAGGCACAATGTGTGAAGCCCTACCGGTCCTAGGACAAAGATTTTTGTCTTTGAGAGATTTCTTCAGCTATCAAATAGAAATAGTGATCACTACCCTGTCTTCTTCCTATAGGTACTGAATTTGAAACAAAGTCTCTTTAGTAACTTTGGGGGAAAATGTGTTATATTGAAAGGGTGATGTAATTTTATGATGAGGTAATAAACTGTGTTTACTTTCATGCCAAAGAGTATTGCCAGTGTAATGTGTGTTGGTCTAGTGCTACTGGCTTTAAAGGAGGAAGTCCCACAAATTTATGTAACTATGGACATGCTATAAACTAAATGTAACTATGGACATGGTCTAACATTTCTTAGCCTATTTTAGATACGTTGGACCTGTTAACATATCTGTATACAGACAAGACTTCCTATAATCACAACGATCTGACCTCTGTCATTCCAGCTCCCAAAACACTTTTCTTTCTTTTTTTATTTTCAGTTGAGGGCAGAGGGACCATCTTAGTTTGGGATGTTCTGAGATATGAATCGTCATTTAAAAATAATATGCAATTTCAGGGCACTTGGGATTTGAAAAGCTATAAACCTTTAGTAGCAAGGAGGTGACACTCTCGGTAGTGTAGAGCATAGCATTCAGAATATCTTCATTCTGTGTCTTACAAGGAAATTGGGTTCCTTTTATACTTTAAACAGGTTTTTTTTCCATCAGCACTCAAAAGCCTAGGATTCTCAAGTGCTAACCAGAATTGCAACAAAGCATACACAAAACTTCTAGCCTCCCTGAGATAGTATTAGCAGTGGAAGTTGTCTTAGGTTATTGTAAAGGTCAGCAAGAACATCTATGACCCTGAAAGCAACTGCCTTCTCCTCTACTCCCCACTGTCTATCTCTTTCGTTCTCTTCTTCATTATTTGTTATGACATCACAATCACTGCTTTCTCATGGTTGTGTTTTGAGCCAGGTTCTGGTGTGAGACACAGCACTGTGGAAGTCGCCTCGAGATGCAGGGTAAGATACTTCCTAAAAACACAAGGGGTGAGCCGGACTCAGTGGGCCTATGCATCTTTTCTGTAGTTCCTCCCTTTTTATTGCAAATGGTCTAGTAGCTTCTCATTGCTCTCTGACTGTGTCTTTACCAGGGCTCATTCTCCTTTAAGGCTCTGCATTCTTAAAAAATACCTCATTCAATTTGTTCAGTATTGCTGCTTTTATTAGGTCTAGGAACAGAACAGCCTGATTAAAGTTACCACACTAGGGTTAATAGAAGGTTCCATTCTCTAGAGACCCTGGGTTTAGAAGATATTCATAAACATTTAAGTAACATAGATTGATAAAAGTAAATTTTGTGGGTTTAGAGCAGTGTTTCTCAAAGTGTGTTCCTGGGACCCCTGGGGAAATCAATGAAACCCTTTCATTCGAGGGTCCATGAAGTCTTTTATAGTGACAGGAAGGTACCAGTTGCCCTTTTCATTATTACTCCTTCATCATATACAAATTGCTCAGAGGCTACCTGATTGTGAAATCATAACAAATTGAATGAAGAAGTAGAAATGATAGTCCCATCCTTTAATATAAGCTACATATGAAAACATCTGCAAAAATATAGGCTGGTTTCACTTTTCTAACTTTTGTTTTGAAAATAAAATTGTTTTCATATAAGTATATCGTTTATCTTAACATGTGCTATGTTAATTTGAAAATAAATCAGTGAATATATTCCTTTCAATTCTATTGCTTTCATTTCAGGTGTGATGAATATTATTAGATACAACATATAAACAAAATATTTTTTAGATTTTTGCACTAGTTTTTAAGAATATGAAGAGTCCTGCAACAAAATATTTTATAAGTGTTGCTTTGGAGAATGAATGAATTTTGTTGTGATATAGGTGCTTATTCTGGGCTGTCAACCATAGACACTTGCCTAAGCTCAGACTTAGTATCTTAGCATCTTAATGTTCTCCTTCTTACAAATGGGCTATGTCTGCCTTGGGCCATCTAGTAGATTTCACAGAACAGTTAGTTCACAGTGCAGGTTATCTTAGTGTAATAGCTTTCGAGCGGGGGGGGGGGGGCTTTTGTCCTCCAGAGGACATCTGGTAATGCCTGGTGTCATTTTTGTTGTCACAACTGGGCTGGGGAATGATCCAGGCATTCAATCGGGAGAGGCAATGCATGCTGATAAACGTCCTATAATTACAGGACAGCTTCCACAACAATGCATCATTTGGCTCCAGATGCCAATAGTGCTGAGGCTGAGGAAGTTGGCTTTAGAGCATTCAGATGTCCTCTAAGATCCCCGGGACAGTAAAGAACTCTGACAGATGATATACCTCTAGAAGGTTAGTCTTTGATTAGAAAGGAAAGAAGAAGGAAGGAAGGAAGAAAAGAAAGAAAGGAAAGAAGGAAGGTAGAAAGAGAAAAGAAAGGAAGGAAGGAAGGAAGGAAGGAAGGAAGGAAGGAAGGAAGGAAGGAAGGAAGGAAGGAAAAGAAGAAAGGAAGGAAGGAAGGAAGAGAAAAGAAGAGAGAAGGGTGTTAATGAAATTTCGGAGGGAACCAATGTGCTCTTGGGAACTTCAAAATAGAAACCAGGGGGGGAAAATCAACATTTCAAGCAGTAGCAGACCCAAGGAACATAAAAGTTGCAATCAGAAATCACAGATAATACCACTCAACAAGGTGAGGATAGGTACCAAGAGAAGAAAGCTCCTGCTATTGTGTGTCGCTGTGAGACAGACTACATTTCCGAAATGGTAGACTTAACATGCTTTGATTCAAACAGGTTTTTCCATTCCTGTGCCTTGCTAGATGTATTGTGAAGCCTAACTCAAGTCAACTAAATATGTCCACACACAGGCATGCACACACACAAATGCATGCGCACATGCATGCACACGTGTGTACGTGCACACACACACAAACATTTACAAATACACACATTCACCCCCACACATAAAAACATGCACACACACACACACACACACACACACACACACACACACACACATTCACATACACTGGTGTTTTGAAGAAAGGAGAATTAGATATTCATTTGATCATTTTAGATGGTTTTGTCAGGATGGTATTTTTTTTTCTCCTAGCTCAAATGTTTTATCTCTTCCCTTCATCACCGTCCATCTTGCCTCATTTCTGTGCATGTCTTATGAATCTTTCCAAACCATGTGCTTCTCTAAGGCATCAATCTTATGTTTTTGTAGCCTCATTTATGATATTCTTCCCTTCAGTAAATAACCATTTTAAAGATAACTCTTAGCTTTTCATTTTCAACCTAGTTCCTTTACATAATTACACTAGTCACTTTTATTATTGGTTAAGTTTAGTGGCTAGCCCAAGAAGGCAGATTTATGGTCTTCACTTTATAAATTATGAAACTGCAGCACATGCAGGTCAAGCAATTTGCTTAAGCCCCCACATATCACAGAGCAGACCAAAAGGCAAATGAATATACGTTGAACTCTCTGCTATGCATTGCCCACTGAAACAGAGACAAGAGTAGGTAGCTCTCCTTAGTTTTTCTCTTCTGGCTTAGATGTCCATAACGATTTTTTTCAGGGACCCCAATTCTCCAAATAACTATCAATCTACCAAGGGCATATATTCCAGCTGAGGCCTTTTACTCTGATGCAGCAATGCTTCGCATGGGAGATGTCTGGAGCAATTACTGCAGGCCCTTGACTGAGTACCTGAGAGAATTAGAAGTCAGAAATATTTATTGTGTTCACCTCAATAGAGAACAGAAAGAATTAAACAAAGTAGGTCAGATTTCTATCGTGGAAATTAACCAAGCTGTCGCTTTCTGAAGGGCTTGCTATTTGCTGAGCAGAAGCATCATAAGGTAGAGGCATTGGTCAGCAAGCTAAAGGGCAGCACTGGAGGACTTTCTGATGAAATTTGATGGGATCTGGGAATTATCCCCAAGCCTCAGGTTCTTCTTCCCCATTTCTAAAATTCCATTAAAAAAATTCCACACTGTTAAGTTTGAGCAATGTGTTCATGTTCTTGTTTCATTTTGTCTTTTTTTAAAAATATGAATTTTCCTGAGACATGGAAATGATGAAATAGAGACTATTTAGAAAGTAACTTGCTATTCTCCTTTAAAAAAAAAAAAAAAGGTTTGGGGCTTGGGGCAAGAATGTAAAGTTCTCCAGGGAAGAAAATGTTTTATGGCACAGAAGCCATAAAAATGATTATCAAGCAGATGTGGAGTGGGTACATGGGCGCATGTGAATTACAGAGTCTCTCTCTCTCTCTCTTTTACAGTCTCTAAAAATACATGACAATGATGCTGACCTGTAGCAGGATGTTTATTCCTGAGTGTGGAGGACAGACAGGAACTGCCATTTATTTATTATCTTTTAATAAAGGAGGAATAATGTATAATGTTTGATGACTTTTTGAAAGTGTGTGTGTGTGCGCGCGCGCGCGCGCGCGCGTGCACACGCGCACACCTTGACACATGTGGTCAGATCAGAAGAGAACTTGTGGGAGTCAGTTCTGTCCTTTTACATGGGTTCTGGAGATTGAACTCTGGTCATTAGACTCCAAAACAAGTGCCTTTACCCACTGAGCCTTCCCACCTCTCCCCCCTCATTTCTTCCTCTAGTTTTATGTAGCCCAAGCTGGCCTTAGCCTTCATATTTAGCTGAGGCTGACCTTGAGTTCATCATCTTTCTGTTTTACCTCTCAAGAACTGAGACCATAGATATATGCCAGCAAGCCTGGCATGAATTGTATTTTCAAAGAAAATATGATTAGATGATAAAATAAATTTGCTTGTTTCAGCCATCCACACCTGGCACTAACTCAGCTACAAAGGACTCACTGTATACAGTCCAGCACATAACCCCTCCAGGTGGTGGCTGTCTAAATTTCAGGGTCTGGCTCATCCAGCCATTTTAGAGAATCAATGTTGTCTTCACAATGGTAAACTTTATACATGGACACAGCTTAAGGATAAGAATACCATTGTTTATTTTTTCCCCGTGAATGTAGAATCTCTCTTGTAAAACCCAAATAAATAAGCCTTTTGATTAAAACAACTGCTAAGTTTATTTTAAATTTTTGATGTCCTCAAGTACTTAGAATAGTAAATGCGCAGCTTGGAGCCATGTTGTGTTCAATGGGGTTAGGTGGGAGTGCTGAGGCTCCTTATAGGGAAAAAGAGAAGTTGGGTCTAGTAAATTTATTACCAAGGTGACATCCCCAGATAATCTGGTGACCCTAGAAGGGATAAGAAAGGAGTTTAAATTATGGACATCACTCTGCTCTGATCCTGGATAGAAACCCATGGTGTAGTGTGAGTTATCTATCTGAGAGACTGGATGCTATACTCTAATATACAAGATTGCACTTTCTGTTTTTGAATAGCGATATTGAAAGGGCATATGGCTGGGTAATTAATGATTCCAGAAGGTCTTCAGTGGAAGGATAGCTATGTGTCAATACATAGGTTGTAAAGAAAGAAAGATCACACAAAAAGCAAAAGAAATATATAAACAAGGATGGTGAGTTTATAAATGTAATTTGAAACCTGCTCTGATAACATAATATCTAGGCAATGAAAGTGGAAATGGTTATAAATGAAGCTGGAAAAATTTTTGCCACCTTATTCTGCATCCAAACACTTGTTTTTAAGGTACTAATTCTTGCTTCTTGGTACCTTTTTGAACAGGCCTTTTGGAATATCATCAGCTCAGTGGAGAGAGTATTCTCCAGTATTCTCCATTTCCTGTCCATCTTTAAACTGAGACTATTTCAGGTAGTCATGGTAATCAGTCACTAGTGTCTCATTCCAGCCTCTCTTGGAGAAACAATAGTATCACTCTGCATAAGAAGTATGTGCAGGCAGGCACAGATATCACTGCACAGGTTTCTTGGAGTCAATTGACAATTAAGAAAGAGAGAAGAATCCTTGCTGAGTGATAGGATTTAGCATGTGGCCTTTCATATTCTTTTTTATTAGTTAGCTTTGGATATATGTAATGAAGGGATTTACTTGTATACGTGCCAGCTATTGGAGGCCGTGACAGTTCCAAACCTGCCCTAGAATGTACAGGCGTATGGAGTCATTCAAAATATTCTAGCTCCCCATTTTTCATGGGGGTTCCTGTATGTAGGAGTGCAGAATAAGATTTATGTCATTTAAAACTTTTTTGCCTTTGGATCACTGAGAGTTGTCTCCATACCCTTTGACTGTTGGCATTACTAAATTCAGTGTTCAAGTGACCCTCATCTTTACAGAGGAAGCTCCAAAGATTTGCAGAGTTATGCAGTGCTTAGCTGCTAGAAGCCACCTCGGAGAGAGTATTTATAACCACGTAGTTCACAAATGTAGCTCAAACCCATTTAACTCCTTGCTAATGGGATCATAATTTAATGTAAGTGCAAAGAACAAATTCAATAATGCATGCATATAACATTAGGAGTTGAAAGCTGCAAGTCATTTTTCTAAGGGCCTAACAATGCTAATGACTAAAATGTATTGATGGCCATCTGTGCTCACACAGCAGCCTCAGAAGTAAACTTGAGATATGGAGTTAAATCCAGCGGTGTTTCCATATGATAACCTCTCATATTCAAAACAAGAGAAACTTTGATTCTACAGATCATAGATTTCCCTGATAGATTTCTGTCAAAAACTAGACCTCTTTCTGGCTTACATCTCTAAAAAGCAAAACAATTATTTCACATAGCCTAACTATGTGGGAAGATTCCTTACTCATTTTTTTTTCCCAACAGAGAGCAGGGATTCAGAGAAGATACTGAGGTGGAAAAATAATTGACATATTTCAGTGAAAAAAAATCCATTGTAAATGTGACTCCCACTTGTTGTCCAAGTTAGCTTTAAAACTCCATTTTAACATGCATTAGAAGTTCAAGTCATCAAATATGGTTGGTATTTATTATGTATAAGTGTGTTTTATATAGTTTATCTCAGCAGTACCAAGAAAGGGCAAAAACTCAAATGATGAACATTTCTGAAGACATGTAATGTCTTTGGGCTACAAATAATCAATCTTAGCTTGTATTCAAATATAAATTGAAAGAAATGGTGGCTATGTATCCATCTTACAAACTTGGTACAGATTGCCAAACCAAAGGTACATACCAATCTCTTTCAACACACATTCTGACAGCCACACATCATGCCTGCATTCCTAGTAGTGATGTTAGACAGGAAATACTAGCAGTCTTACTCTGAGTGTCTGTGTATATTGATATACATATAGACACTGTGTATATATGTTTATATACACATATGTATATATAATATGTATATATTAAAATATCATGTGCTGCTGCTTTAGATCCATATTTGAGATGTATTTTAGTTCTAGATAAAATGAATTAAAAAATGTTAATCCAACACTTAGACCACATTTTTGCCACCTCAGACTAATGGGTACCAGCCTCATGTGCCAAGGGCCAAATGCTATACCGCTCTCTAAAAAGTCAAAAGACAATGGATTTTAACTGTTCTCTATAAAATTTCCCCCCACCCTGTTCCACCAACCCCCCAACTCCCACTCTAACAAAAATAACTTAGCTGCATTAAATATTTCATATTTCTTTTCCATGGCTGTCCTACCTTTCAGACAGTGTGGTTCTACAACCTCTTCAAATGAGATGAAACCCAGTTATTTTCTCCTCAAGGGGAAGAAAGGGCATAGATATGCATCATTTCAATCTTTGCCATGCCAACAGTGTCCTTCCTCTTGACAACTGTGTAACATCATTCTTACCTTCTTGCTTTTCATTCCTGCTGTTTTTTCTGTAGCTCTGGTGTTGGATATTTTGATTATTGTTTGCCAATAAGAAACATATGCATGTTATCAGAATAACAACATATATAATTGATCATGTCTTAATCATAGGAATTATGCTAAGGTCACACAGTCAATTGTGTTTAAGTCAGAGAATGAAATAATTAAACGATATTTTCTTTGTAGGTTACATTTTTTTCCCCAATGGTAGAATTTATTATTTTTTTTTTAGCATCATTTGCAAAATCATTGGTTTTGGCAGTACTGGACTGGTTCAGTTCTTAAGACAACTGGTCCCTTGCTTGAAGTAGTCATTTGAGAGAAAGTGAGGATTTGCTCTTGGGAAGAAGACCTGAATCAGTTCAAGTAGCAAAATTAGTCACTGCCATGAAAAAAATTGTCAGGTTCTTCATATTTCCAGGAGGCAGTACCAGCACAGAAACATGCAAACCAATGAAGAGTGTAGTATACTCACCCTACTCCTTGATCCCAACCAGTCTTGGGGATTCACAGGAACTTCTGCTAAGACCCAGGAAGTGTCATCATTCTGTAATGGTTCTTGCCTATACACATAACAGTGTCAATAAAGTGTCATTGGGATCCATCTTAACCCTGGACATCCAAAGTGTCAACCTTTAGGAATGGCTCCTGCCAGTAAAAGATCCACTTTTGTTGTAGATAAAGGCAGATGCAGATTCATATCCATTCCCTAAGGCCCAAGATTGTCAAAGAATTCTGGGTGTGGAAGAGAAGCAATTAAGAGATGGTGGCATAGAAGAAGAAAATTGTAGACAAACACAGGAGGAGAAATACATACAAACTGAAGATCTCATGTTATACACGTGGGAAAACAGTTATAATTTCATTCCTTTAGGGAGCACCAACTATGGATCTGAGAGAATTGGAAACAGGCTATCTTGAAGTGCCATTTTTTCTGTCTCTGAATGGAAGACTTGCTAAGCAAATGTGTACGATTATTTTTTAAGAAAAAAGATTGATAGAGATAGGGAAGAGGAAGCAAACTGTTGAATTTCTTAAGAGAACAAAATTTAAATGTATGTTAAAAGCACATAGATGAAAGTAGATACAACTAATTTTAATTTCAGGGAGCTTTTGAATCCATTAAAATCAATTCCATGGTTTTTCTCAACGTGTGTGGGACATACTTGTCGTTTTCTTCTAGTTTTTATATATTTCAATTTCAACTACATTTCTTTATTGATATTCTACGCCATTTCCTATGCCTTACAAGTGAAGGTACCTACATTTGGCACAATACTTATTTCAGTCAAGGAGTTCAGAGTGGTTCCATTTAAACATTCTGTTTCATTGTTCTCAAAGGCACGCAATCTGTGCTGTTCTTTTTTTTTTTTTCATCTTTAAAAGTATAGATACTAGAAGTTTACTTAAATCCACTGATGCAAATCTAGGCCGAGATGGAATAAGTTTTGTAATATCTTATCACTCCAGATACAAAAAGCTTGTTTTTACTGACATTCTTTGCTCTACTAAGGTAATGGTATATAGAAAAAATGAGCTGGCATCATTTACTTAAGATTAAGGGAATGAAGTTAGGTGGGTAGAAGGACTAGAATGTAAAAATGTGAGAAGACTGATAGATACTTTTATGGGAACTCAGCAAAATCACTATCTGCTCTGTTTTATCGTGGCAGACTTTCATCAGCTGTCTCTCAAACCTCTAGTGATCTAGGTTTATAGCTGGAACAACCTACAAGCCTCTTAATTACTGCATTGTCACACATATTACAATAAGCAACAACACAATAGGGTGATTTGTTGGTTAAAAATTCTCAAACCACAGTTTCTGTTTCTATGATTTATCCCTGTATGATGTATCCTTGATAGATCATCAAGGGCAGATCAGGTATAATTTGGCCAGGATTTATTAGCCTAGACTTGAGAAATTGGTACAGGCAAGCAGTGACTTGGTTCTAGCCTATGGAGCTACTCCAGTTAATGACCCCTTTCTTAATTCCCTGTATTCAGAAACAAAAATAGCGTAGCTACTACGTTAGTTTAAGAGTGTACTCATTTTTGACAACATGAAAAGTTCCCTTTCTTTCCATAGCATGGTAAAATTTGTAGAATATGCTCAGAATGCATGCTGTCTCATGTTAGAGAGGGAAAAGTCAACAATTTAACATAATTGCCCATTTATCATAATTTAAAGGTTATAGGAGCAAGACAGAGGAAAGTAATACAGGTATTTTTTTTCCCTTTCATGGTTTCAGAGATAATATGTGTAAAAGTGTTTTTGAAATAGTGGAGGCACTTATAAATGTTAGGTTTTGTGATTATTGTCATTTTTAGTAATCAGTACTGAGGGCTAGAATGGCTTAAATATGCCATTTGCCTAGTAACCAAGGTGATTGAGAATGAACCTGATTCTTATAAAAACATATCACATGCAATCAGATTGACACCATTCATGGGTGAGTAGCTGCAATAACTTGCTCTCTGCAATATTATCAGAAGAGGTGAACCTGAAAGTCAGAAGAGACATGTGATGGCATTGGCTGTGTGACCTTCCCAAAGTCAGCACTACCTGTGGATCTCACTTTCCCTATGAAATGATGGTACATTCAGTGTTCATCTTATTGTGCTAACTAGGGACAAGAGTCAATAAGGAAGTGTAATTCTCAAGTCATTTTACTAATAGGATAAAACTTCCTTGATCTGAACTAGCACAGAGGAAGAATTCTCAGAACGAGGGAAGCAAATCTTGAATTACAAAATACGTCTGAAGCATGACATTTTCTCCTTTTAGTTCTATTTTGCAATTCAGACTGGCTATAAAACATTGCTTTATCAGAGGTCCCCAAGAGAACTATCTTAGTGGATAGATTTATAATGAATATGATTATATGTGATGCATGCTTCCAACCTTTGAAACAAAAAGATTTGTTCTCTCAAGAAAACATTCAACTGACAGTCTAGTCTAAACTCTTCATTTGCTTAACAAACCTCTCTTGTCCACATCCATAGTCATATAAATTTACTTTGTAGACTGGTCCTTGTCTAGTTTATTCCATATTATTAACCAAAGCACTCCGAGTTAAAGAGGTCTCAGTGCATTTCTACCTTCTGATGGATTCATGTTGACTGGTACCCACGAAGTAGCCATGAAATAGTCAAGTTCGTTTCTTGCTCCTTCTTGTGCTCACTCTCAGACAAAAAGCAGGTGGCAAGAAGGAAGAAGAGAAAGGCAGGCTCCTTGGTAATTCCCAGGTGGAAGAAGCAGTTGTTGGATACGTAGCTTGGATCCCACAATTATCCATACTTGAGAGTGGCGTTGGCTTATTGCAAAAGGTAAATTGAAGGGATGACCAAGAAAAGTAATTTGCAAGTTGCCTGGCAGGTAGCGCTATGGCCAAAGAAGCTTGAAACAATTAGGATCTACTGAAATATTTTCTATTGGCATGCCAAATTTCAGAAAAATCTGGAAATTGTAAATTAGCAATAAAGTTACTAGATAAGACTCAGAGACAATACTAAGAAAGGAACAGAGTGTGATTGTTGGTTATAATTAGCAAAAAGCTAGTTTAACCATTTGGGATCTTCATGATACTAAATCGTTTCATGAAATGTAAAGGTCAGTCAATTCCATCCAGGTTTGTTTTTTTTTTTTTTTTCTCATGTGTGTGGGTGTGTGTGGGTGTGTGTGTCTGTGTTTGCATGCATGCCTGTGAGTGTGTGTGTTTTATGTGTGTGTGTGTAAAACATCAAACGCCTGGTTATTGTAAAACTTCTGGGCACTTTTGGGTACTGCGTGCATTATTTAGAGGCATCTTGATTCAGTCCATGGCTCCTCTGAATGATGAGTTCATGAGAACAAAGTATCCAATCCAGCTCCGTTTTCATTCTGTAACTCACTTGAATAATAGAATTAGGTTCTCGGTGGCCTGCTAATATCATGAGAAAACTTCTGGGAGAAAGGTGCTAAATACTTTGGGCATCAGAGTAGCCACTGTGAAAATCAAATGAAGCAAATGATTGGTTAAAATTTTCAGTGTCATCAGTTTACATTGGCGAGAAAGAAAGTCACTGGTTTTTGGCACATAGTAAAACCTTGATTAATTGGAATCCATAGCGATGGATTGTTAATAAGAAAACTTCATTTTTGGCTACTGACATGCCGCTTTAAAATGCTTGTATCCACTCTCAGGCCTCAGGGAAGTAGCCTCTAATGTTTGAGGGTCAGTCCAGATGGAGAGAAGTTATAGGAGAAAGATCTAGCTGCAGTTATCACTTGGCAATTATGTAAAAACTCCACTCCTCGAGGTCTTCTCATTTTGGATATCATTAAAGTTTCTCATCAATGGAAGTTTGGAGTGGGGGCTGACAATTCAGGCCACCGGTTCAGTGCATTCTTGTTAATCAAGGTTTTACAGTAAAAGGCCTTGCCAATGCCTGGTAAGATTATGAATAGGAGTTGTTTGAAAATTTGCTTCTTTGAAAGAGCTCTGGATCAGTGTTTCCAAACCCATATTATACTGCAGACTGGAAAACTAGCTTTTCTGCCAGAATCCCAAGGGATGGAGAAGGAAAGAGAAGAGCAGAATTACAAGCATTGTCTCTGAAGAAAAAAGTTTTGGCTTGCCTGTCTGTTGCTCTGTGGTTGGGAAACACTGCTCTTCACCTTACGATGCCCATGGTATCTTGGTTGTGCAAGAGCTGATCTCACAAGTTTCAGTATCATTTGCATGCCCCTTGGGCCATGGAGAAATCTGTTTTCAGGTCTTCTCCTGTACTTACCTGAAGTGCCTCTCCATGACTTGGTGTCTTGGTCTCTGAGAAAGCCCCTATTTCCTGTTGCCTGGGTGATGGCTACTCATCCATTCTAGCCCCGAAGAGTATTAGGAACCAAAGGAATGGCAAGTAAGATGGGTTTTCTCATGATGACAACCTGGATAACAATTAGACCTACCTGAACCAAAAACATGGCTAAAGAGAAGCCAAATCAGGGATTCACACTCAAGTAGTATCACTGGCAATGCACACATTCAAATACATAAAAGCCCTTTTGCAAAGTCTCTGTATGTGGTGACCTATTAAAGAAAGACCCCATTTAACTTGAAACTGATCTTCCTCTTTGCTTTTCAAGTTAAGTGGGGCCTACTTAAATCAGCCACCACATACAGAGAAGAACATTTCATCACTCATACCAGTAATAAAAGTCACTCCCACTCACTCAAGAAACTTCTATGAGCAATCATCACATCCTAGAAAAAAATAGAACCCAACAAATTATATCTTGTCATCTCAGTGGCTGGATCTGATTTCTTACACAATTCAACTGAGGCCGATGGGGGAGTCTCACAGGACACCCTTGGGCTTTTTGAAAGCCCAGGGCACCAAAACATGTATAATGGCCTTCATATAGAAACCAGTCTGGCATGTGGGGAAAGGAAAGGGTGTGAACAGGGAGCCTCTGTCTGGGAGTTTAAGAAGGGACCCAAGTTAGATCAAAAATATGGGCTGTGCCCTAAAGTCTTTGGTTCCCAAAGCTACCAGGCAGGGGAATAACCTGGTCATTTCTACTTTCTGTGTGTGTCTCGTGCTCTCTCCTCAATAATAAGATAACAGTCTTGCCGATTACTCGTCACTAAGGGTACCCGGTTGTGGTGACATTGAGGCTGACCTTGGAGTCACCGCCCCCGCTGCCGCACTCTCCTTTGTCGTACCACCATTTGTTTTTCAATTTGTCCAAGAGGCCTTGCTCATTCAGTTTTAATACTGCCAGGTTAACAGCATTTCTTGAAACGATAAAACATAACTTGTAAGAAAATGCACAAATGCTTAGGAAATCGTTAACGTATAAAAAAGGAGCACAAGAGGACAAATTGGCTAAATTTCACAGAACGTGGAGCTATAAAAATGTCTGTACAGCAAATACAGGGTTAAATATTGGAAGGTGGCATGGAGGATAACATTTGCTCAAAACTGAAGTGTGCGGGATGGGGAAATTGTCTTTGAGAAAAAAAGTAACAAGAACACCACATCCATGCAATTAACATTCGTCACCATAACTTGGCTTTTACCATTTAAATTGAAAAAGCCGTTGAACTGTAAAATTAAAACAGCAACAAACAGTCAGAGAGGACAACACAGAGAGAGAACATTAAAAAAAATGGATGCATTCAATAGATGAAACCATAATTTACCGTCTTATTTAACTCCATGGAGTATTGTAGATTTTAAACTTTTAAAAGTTACCTCAAAATCCACAAGAAAGAAAACGACAACAAAATGCATCAGGGTAGGTGGAATACTATAACAACACGGATATTGTTATATTATTCCACCCACCTTAATGCTGAGCCTTTAGGGGTTGCCACACCATAGCCTTTGGAATCCAGATTCCCGCCAACTTTCATCGTATCGCACGGCTTTCTCTGCTCAATGTACTCATTCATGGTTGACTCCAGCAGGAAGGCGAACTTTCCCTTGGACTTCCGAACTCGGGCAACCCCATCAGCTGTTGTTTTGGTAAACACAGATGGCTCTGCGGATTTCATGTAAGACCACATTTTCTCATACACAGCAATTTTGGATCTCTGCAACAACAAAGATAACAATTCTTTGGAGGGCCTGGTAGGACATCACAAAGGGACATTTGTGCAGGAAAAAAAACATATTTGTCTTCTGAATTTTAAGTTTTATTTGTATGTGCATGTGCACGTGTGTCTGAGTATGCAGGTGTCCTCAAATACTGGAAAGAGGCTGGATATCAGATCCCTTAGAGATGGAGATGCAAGCAGTTGTGAGCTGCCTGACCTGGATGCTGAGAACCAAACTCTGGTCCCTTGGAAGAACAGCAACTGTTCTTAACCAGCCCCCAGACATGTTTTATTCCAGTCCACAGTCTCAAAGCCATGCTACACGGTGGCTGTCCACACACTTTCAGACATCTGTCAACATGTTTTTAAAACAGATTTCTCCAAATTGTACTTATCTTTGCAAATTGTGATGCTCTCGGCTATTTTCAAATTCACTTAAAACTTCTAGTCATGGCTAGCTAACTTGGTTTCATGGCCCTACTAACTGGTTATAGTCGGGTTTTGAAAAGTGTTTTCTCATTTGATTTTTTTCTGCTAGATGAAGAAATCCTCTCCCTCCCTGATATCCTGCTGTATGTTTATCCTGAATTTGCCTGAAAAGGGTGACTGGAATCATATGGGAGGTCCGTTATGGTAAGAAAGCACATCCTTGTTTTGAGACAATCTTTCGTGTTTTTCTCTAGAACTTCCTTCCTTGGCCCTACCTACTAAAGCTATGGAAAATAATTCTGCGTGCTGTTCCTCATGTTGATCCTTCAAATATTGCAAGGGCTTTATTATGTCCCTTCCTGATCTCATTAGGTTAAATTGTATTGGCTTTTACTGTTTCCAAAATTCTCAGAACTTTGTTCTTTCAACCATCAGCTCATTTGAATTTGTGATGTCTCTTTTAAATTGGAGTGTTTAGAAATAAACGGGGCGCTATTGAAGTATGACCGTGATAGAATAAACAAAATGTTTGCTTTCTGTCATTGGAGCATTATTTTTGAATAATGGGGTTTAAAGTTGCATTAGTGTGTTTAGTCATGCATCTACCCTTCCAACAAATATTTATTGAGCACCTACTGGAGTTCTGAGGTATACAATAGGATGAATAGTGTAGTTTCCATTCAAATGGCAGGGTCACAAAAACTGTTAGTTTTTTTTTTTTTCTATCAGTCCAAATCACCCTTGTCTTGACCTTCTCAGGATGGATTTAATCCTGTTAAAGTTCATTTAAGTTTAGGCGGTGCTTAATGTTTGTAGCTCTGCATGTGTCCCTGTAGAGAATATAAAGGCAGAATGACCACAATGACCTCAGAACTTCCAATTGGATTGGTAGCTAGATCCTTAAGAAGGAGAACTCGAGATAGAAGCTGTAAGATGACATTTAACCAGAGGTGAGGGTATGGTAAAACCCACAAACATATACCATAATTTCAAGTGTCCTTCTGTGAGCTTTCCTGGCACCCGTCCTGGCTTGTTTGATAAGTTGTTTACTTGCTCATTTCTGGACTTCCGTCACCTACATTGAACCTTTTAATTTTTTCTTTTATTATAATATATTTATTTCTCATTTCTCCAGCTCCTGTCATACTCCTCTAACATTATATTTTTTTGAGACCCGCCTAGGCTTATGCAAATGGATCCTGGAATTCCCAGAGCTGCCTCCGTGAAAATTAAGCCTCATGTTTATGGCAATCATACACTCACAGAGACCCTCATGGAGTCACTGAAATAGCACATTGAGATAGAAACAGGTTTAGATTGCAGAAAGTACAAAAGAAGGAAGCCAGGATGGCTAAAATGGAATGATCGAAAAGAAGACTGGTAGAAAACGAGTGTGGAAGACAATCAGGTCAGAGCCTATACGTCATGATTAAACAGTCTGCATTTATTCTACATGAGATCGAAAACTGTTGGAAGATTTGGAGAGGGAGGAGGAGGGGGAGAAGGAGGAGGAGGAGGAGGAGGAGGAGGAGGAGGAGGAGGAGGAGGAGGAGGTGTGTGTGTGTGTGTGTGTGTGTGTGTGTGTGTGTGTTAACATCCAATTATTTTTAAAAGAGTACTCTGATTTCTCTGTAGAGAATGGGCTAGAAGGTGGGCCAGAGTAGAAGCAAGGACATTACTTTGAAGCCTATTCTAAGAGTTCAGAGTAGAGGTGCTGGTGGACAAGACTAAGATAGGATCAATGGAAAAGGAAGTAAGAGGTTAGGTTCCAGAGTTGCTTTGAGGGGACAGAAAACAAGCCTTTCTGATGGACAGCTCCAACTGATAGGCCTAAAGATAACTTCTTATAAAATATTTCATTAGAAAGCCCGGCTCTTGCTCCCATTCAACCACTGAACACCTAAACTAGAAAGTTCAGTGCTGCTTTCCCTCTCCCCTTCACTACCTCTCTGTAGAAATGCTGGGAAAACTGTCATCTCGTCTTTCCATACCATTGAAGTTGTCCTCTCTAGGGCATGCCCTCGATCCTTCTGTTTTGTTCTTGACTCTGTTTCTCCCACTTAAATTGAGATCTACTTGCTTAATTTCTCTGTTCATCTGATCTTTCTAAGGTGGAAACCTAATCTCATTACAACCATCCTTATAATCCTCTGACATTTTCTTAAAAATTGTAGAGCAAAATTTAGTCTTATGTCTGATATCTCCTCCTATCCAGTCACACTGGATTGCAGACTAGTCACCAAAATCAGCCATATAGTTTCATGTCTTATGCATTTGATTATGTTTTTGCTTCTGCCTGAATTACCTCATTATTTCTGGAACATCCAGAACCAGTGCTATGTCTTATAATAATATCTTTCCTGTTCCCACAGAAGTACCTCCTTGACGGTTGCTCAGTCTTTTGCTGTACAGCCTGCTATATTATGTTAATGAGTGTTGGCTACATCTATGTCTTTCCTCTTGCTATTTGAGGATTTCTTGAGAATAAAGTCTATGTCTTATTTATTTCTCTAGCCATGTTAGCAGGTAGCACCATTTCACCCATTGTGGTCACCAATGATATGTTTATTTAATAATAAACATAGGCCTGATCAGGGTGACAACTGCATTATTGTCAAAAGATAGCAAGATGGAGCCAGGTGGTGGCAGTGGCAGCCCATACCTTTAATCCCAGAACTTGGGAGGCAGAGTTATGTGGATCTCTGAATTGAGTGCCAGCCTGGTCTATAGAGTGAGTTCCAAGATACCCAGGGATACACAGAGAAACCATGTCTTACATAAGAAAAGATACTAACTCCTCTACAACTTTAGTATGTCTAAAGATGATTGGGCCTTGTCTTTGCTAAACCTATCAACCTGCTAAATAAAGATATATACTTTGCTTTGCAAAACTATTTAAAATACTATTTAGCAGCCTGAGTTGATGGCACACACCTGTAATTCTAACACTTGAGAGGCTGAAGTAGGATAGAGAGTTCAAGGCCAGAAAAATGGTACTTAATCTCACTTTGTAACTGCCCATACCGATTACTTCCTCATTAATGCTCCTTTAATAATCAAAGTCTTAGAAGAGTTAAATCTGACTCATAGACTTGTATGTTCATATCATACATTATCTTCATCTGGTGATTTCCAAGTGTCATAAGGAAGTACCTTGTCAATGTGTGTAACAACAACTTCTGGGCTTATTGCCTCTCAAATTAAGAAAAAGTAAGTAACTCAGGTACACAGAAATATATGAAAAGAATTTAATAGCAGAGATGTGCCTTCTAGAGAGTTTAAGACATTAAGCATCTATAATTACTTGAAATTGACCGATCTGTCTTTCATAGTCATGTGTCTTTCTCTTCTTGACAAAGGTAACCACTGTCATATTTGGACTTTATTACCAACTTGTACTCCCTTATGCTTTTACTAGAAACAAAGTCTATTTTATAACGGTTATATAACCCTTCAATCTGTGACTATACTATATTCACAACTTTCCTCTTTATTGTTATTAAAGACAACACTATGCTGGGCACGTCTTTTTGTGTAAGTAGATTTTGTGCATTCTTTGGTTTTGCCCAATCAGATGTGATTGTAAAGTACGCCAGGAAGGAAGAGGTTGCAGAAGAATTTGTGTCCTACATTATTAGCTAAGCAGCCATTGCAATCACCGATAAATGTATAAGCTAAAGGTAAGGAAGTTCATGAATGAGCATGCTGTGTTTTGGACTCATTTACTTCATCATTTAGTTGAGTTCTTTGATTGCTGATACCCAGATGTCCCTCATCAGAGGAATGGATACAGAAAATGTGGTACATTTACACAATGGAGTACTACTCAGCTATTAAAAACAATGACTTTATGAAATTTGCAGGCAAATGGATGGAACTTGAAAATATCATCCTGAGCGAGGTAACTCAGTCACAAAAGAAGGAACATGGTATGTACTCACTGATAAGCGGATATTAGCCCAAAAGTTCAGAGTGCCCAAGTTTCACTTTACAGTAACCGCTGGACTGAGAGTGAGGTCCCAGATGGAGGAGTTGGAGAAAGGACTGAAGGAGTTGAGGGAGTTTGCAGCCCCATGGAGGGAGCAACAGTGTCAACTGGCCTGACCCCCCCCCAGTCGTCCTGGAGGCTGGACCACCAACCAAAGAATACACATCTATTGACCCATGGTTCGGACCACATATGCGGCAGAGGACAACCTCGATGGCCATCAGGGAGAGAGGAGAGGCCCTTGGGCCTGAGGGTGTTAGAGGCACCAGTAAAGGGGAATGTCAAGGTGGGAATAGGGGCATGGGTGGGCGGGTGAGTGGGAGGTGGAATTCCCTCATAGAGGTAGGGATGGGGAGGGGATGGGGGGCTTCCAAAGAGGAGACCCAGAAAAGGGGAAACATTGGAAATGTAAATAAAGTATCAAAAATAAAATAAAAAAAAAGATTTATTCCTTTAGGTAATGATGCCTTTCTAGGAAAATAAATGGCAGTGCTTGAAGTGGGCACTTTAAATGTATGTGCTGTACACATAGCGCCCACTAATGGATATAGTAATGTCAAATCAGTCATTGGCAGAAGTGATTGGGCCATGGTTGATGACTGGTTTCTGAAGGTTAGAAGCAGGAGGAAGAAATGACTTAGAAGTGAGGAAAATTAAGCTGCAGCATTTATCTTCCTAACTAGTATTTAACTGATGGTATGACATTCAAATAAAAAAGAAGAAGAAAAAATAAAATAAATTTAGAATTTTTTCATTTTTAGAGGCTATTTTTTTTTGGTTGAAATACCAAAGGCAGTAAAAGGGATTGGATGCTAGTTCAATCATCTGAACTTCAATTTTAAAAATTATGGCAGGATCTGTAATAACAAGTTCATTTTTTTCAACTTGCCACGATTCATTTCCTTTATCCCATACAGCACAACGTTGTCTCAAAAAAGGGGAAAAAATAGACTCACTTATGTAGCAAGGCCATGAGACAGCACTGCTAGGTAATTAGCAAAGGAAATCCAAAGAAGAAATACATGAATGGAGGAGGAACAGACTAATTAATTCACAAGAGCAGATCAAGTAGAGCTCTAGCATTAATGACTTCCGCAGTCACAGTTCTAAGTATTTGCATGCAATATAGCATGAAGGTCAAAGATGTAAAGTGTGTGTGTGTGTGTGTGTGTGTGTGTGTGTGTGTGTGTGTGTGTGTGTGTTTGTGTACAGATAAAAAGTTGAATCTCAGGCCTTGCAAATGTGTTATGTGGAAGCCAGTGATTAGTGACTCACTTGCCACTCAGGTCACTGGTTTGACCTTGCATCTCTTTGTAATAGTGACATTTGTTCCCAATTACTGCAATCCAGTAGTGCTGCAGGGATAAAAGAATTTTTCTGTAGACAAAAGGAAATACAACATGGCTCTATAGTGCTATGCTAAGAGCATGGGGAATATGGAAGAGAGCAAAGGGTGGATACACAGGAAGGGTTGGACAAGGGAAAGGAAGGAGGAAATGATGGGATTGTAATCTCAAAAGAATAATATGTCTATATGCATGGAGCCAGAGTGCTTGGGTTTGAAACCTTTTTGCTAGGTGCATAAATTATCTAGCCTCTACATTTCAATTTCTTAATCTGTAAAATGGTATGGGTTTTAAGCATCTATTTCAAAGAATTATTAGAAATTAACAGGTTAGTCTATCCTTAGAATAGTGTCTAGAACACCTGAACTGGAAAGAAGCAAGTCTTTTTATATTAAAAATGGAGAAATATGCTTTAGTGGCAAAATATATTTCAATAGTATTTTAAATTACTTTAGTGCCATATTTGGAGAATTAGACTTTATAAGTACTATTATATGGTTAAATATTGCTAGATATCTAGGTATATTCCTGCAAATGTCTGTGATCTGCTATTAACAAAAATCATTATCAAGTGACTTTTGATTTTTGGACTTTTGTTGGTGGAAGAAACACACACACACATACACACACACACACACACACACACACACACACACGAACATCTGCATGGCTTACATTGGAGGCAAGAGGATAATGGACATAATTTGTTTCTCTCCACCATTTGGGTCCTGGAGATTAAATTCAGGTCATCAGGCTTGGTGGCAGTGCCTTTACCCACTGAGCCATCTCACTAGTCTAATTTCCCCCTTTAAAATTTATGTTTTATAATATATTTGAGGCTTATACATTAAAACTCCCATGAACCAGAACCATGTTCCCGAGAAAAACTATTTAGTATAAATTTCTACTTTTCCTATTTGTTAAATTGGAATATCGCCGTGGTCAGTAGAACATCCAGTTGTTGTCAGTAGAACAACATAGAAGCAGAGATCAGAGGCTCCTTCAAAGCCATCTTGCTCAACTTCTCATCCAATGAAGCCTCCTGTGTTCAAATCCCTCTACTGATGAGAAACTCTTTAGCTCTTATGAGGTAAGTTTCTCTGTAATGGGGAAGGTCAAATTGAGAGAAACTTCTCTTTGTTGGGCTGACCTCTGTAATTAGAGGCAGTCATTAAAAGTCTCCCAACCAAAAAAAGCCCAGGTCCAGATGGATTCACTGTAGAATTCTATCAGAGCTTCAAAGAAGACCTAATACCAATACTCTTCTATCTATTTCACAAAATAGAAACAGAAGGAACACTACCCAATTCCTTCTGAGGCCACAGTTA
>CM052722.1:88771818-88864425 GCA_028551405.1 Uromys caudimaculatus | reverse complement strand
TACACAATGGAGTACTACTCAGCTATTAAAAACAATGACTTAATGAAATTTGCAGGCAAATGGATGGAACTTGAAAATATCATCCTGAGCGAGGTAACTCAGTCACAAAAGAAGGAACATGGTATGTACTCACTGATAAGCGGATATTAGCCCAAAAGTTCAGAATGCCCAAGTTTCACTTAACAGTAACCACTGGACTCAGAGTGAGGTCCCAGATGGAGGAGTTGGAGGAAGGTCTGAAGGAGCTGAGGGAATTTGCAGCCCCATGGAGGGAGCAAGAGCCTCAATGGGACTGATCCCCCCCCCCCCGGTCGTCCTCAAGTTTGGATCACCAACCAAAGAATACACATCTATGGACCCATGGTTTGGACCACATATATGGCAGAGCATGACCTTGATGACCATCAGGGAGAGAGGAGAGGCCCTTGGGCCTGAGGGTGCTAGAGGCCCCAGTAAAGGGGAATGTCAAGGCGGGAATATGAGGATGGGTGGGCGGGTGGGTGGGAGGTGGAATTCCCTCATAGAGGCGGGTTGGGGAGGGGATAGGGGGTTTCCAAAGAAGAGACCCAGAAAAGGGAAAACATTGGATATGTAAATAAAGTATCAAAAATAAAAAAATTATAAAAAAAAACCCTCTCCCTTATCTTATCCTATTTCTGCCTTCTGCTTGAATTAAGCAATTCCTTTGATCTTCCATCTTTCCATAGTAGTTAGCACCAATTCTTTTGCATAGAAAAGGAGATCCCCAAATTCTGAGTAGGGGTCATGTCTTTTTTTGGTCTTTACCATCTCAGAATCTGGTGATAATGCCTAGCATGTACTAAACAACTTCACAGGGTGTATCTGTGGAATGAATGGAGATTAGAGTAAAATGCCATCTACTCTGTCTAACTCTTCCCACTTTTCAGAGTAAAGGATCTCTCTTTACCACATAATAGATAGTCTGAAATTTACCATCTCTAAGTTACCTGCTAATTACTTCTTTTGTAGGTTATATATTTGGTTGTTTGTCTGACATGAATTCTAATCAAGTCTCCTTTTCTAGTTGTAATGGTCCAGATCTATTTTTAATTTTTCAAAGTCTGCTCCTAAAATGTGTCACCAGAGTTGACCACAGCTGTGCTTGGTATAATGCCATCAGCATAAAGGGAACTATCTTGTCTCATGATCTGGATATAGGAAAAAAATTTCCCTTCAACGGACATTTGTCCTCACATGGATAATCTAGAAGTGATTGGATGAACAAATCAAACAGACTAATAAATCATTGTCAAGAGAAACAAAATATGAAATTTATTTTATGGTACTAGTTTGCTATCTAGAGGACAAATTACCTTATTTCTAAGGAGAGCAGCTTGGGTATTTGCAACTTCTCTATGCCCCAAGCATGTATGAAAGAATAGTTTGAAAACATAGTATGAAGGGATAGTCAGGGAAAATGTCTTTGAGCACTTTGGGCCAGTGTCCCTCAAGGGAGAATAAGCTTGATTTATTTGGTGACTGTTGTTACTAAACCACATTGCTTTGTGTGCAAGAACCAGGGATCTAAATGCCACACAAGGGCCAGATTTGACTTTGGAAAACTCAATTTCTACTTCCTCCATTATATCATTGTCAGCCTCCTTCAGAGACCCATGTTACACCCTTTTTCTGACATCAGCCTTGGTTATCATAAAGGGGTTCACTGATATAAAAGGGGCTTCTGTGTTTTCTAAGGGAAACATTTTTATTTGAATGGGAGTTTCATGTCCTCTGAAGGAATGCAGGGTTCTTGACATTTTAAAAAAGAGTCTTTTAGGGCTAGTCTGTCATATACGGGACATCAAGCAAGGGAAGTAAGATAAGAGTTTGATGGACTCATTTGTCTTCTTCTGACTTTATTATATTATTTGAAAGATTAGTCAGTTTCATCTCTAGATGGAACCTTTCTTTAATTAAGAGACTGCAATGGTAAACTGCCATATGACTCTTCTTCTGTGTTGTTTAGACCTTGTGAAATTTCTGGTTTTAGCAAGGATTCTGGCAATATTGATAGCTCTTACAAATTCAAAAAGGTACCTTTGAGCTTCACAATGCCTGACCTGGGCATTTACTGAATCCACGTACAATGTGAGTCCTTCTTAATATTTACAGATCAAATGCCAGGCTAGGGATAGGTGACCCTCATAAGGTAAAGTGCTAGAAGGAAAGAGAGCTGATGACGTAGCTGTCTGGAGATCTCTGCTCCTCTCTTTGTCCCATCCCCTTTGCCTTTCTTAAGATCTTATGGGGTTAGAAGAGACTATTGCTCATGTGTGTCCTAGCGAGGTAGGCAGGGTAGGAGACTGAAAGTATAGTAAAGTGTAAATAGTATAGGCCTGTTGTCAAGTCCACAACGTAGAAACCTCATGTCTGTAGAAACATTTTTATTGTTTATCTTTTTCATAGAAGGCCTTACGGGTAACCCAGGCTAAAATTCACTAGCTAGCAGCCCTCCAGCAGTAGCCTGTTACAATCCTACCTTATTCTCCCGAGTGCTTATATTATACTTGTCCACCACCACACTGAGCTCCAGACACTCCTTAGTTGTGATTCAGACAATGAAAATTTCTAATAGTAGGTCTAAGTACAAGAAGGGGAGAGATTTGTGGCAAGAGTTTTGCCAGTCACACAGTGTTTCAGCTATTTGCCTTCCTTATTTAGAGAGCCCCTTCCATTTCTCACTGCTGGAAGCAGAAGAAAATTGGATATCTTTAAATGGTATATTGGCCTCCACCTTTCTGGCTGCCAAGGTGATTTTACACACACCATCATCTCAATTATGCACCCCAGAAGCTCTTTCAGGCAGCTTTAGCAGCTATTGTTCATTGATTGCTGAAACCTGAGAGCCAAGAACAGTCTGGGCCCAGTAGGGCTCAATAAATATTGGTGGAATGAAACAATGAGTTCCGGTTTTATGACTTAGGGAATCAAGGGGGAGAGGGTAAGGGCAAGAGATGCTGGAAAAGACATTAGCCTATCAATTTTATTTGTCTCTATCCATCTACCATAAAACCACTTCAAATAGACAAGCCTGGGGGAAAATGATAGTTTTTCAGATAAACACTGTCTTTCAGTTTCCTTTTGGTTCAACCAATGGCTGCCTTCTGACTCAGTATTGGTAAGAACAGGGTAAGGAGAAGAAGGAAATGCTAGCTGAGTTCTATTATTAGCTTTTCTATTGGTGGATTATGACTCTGTCTGAGTTATTTTGGGGGCTGGGCACTTAGATAACTCCAGTAGAATCAGACGTCACTTTTTGCTTTGCTGCTGAGCTTTGCCCTCAACTGTCAAGAACTCATTGAAAAGGCCTTTGTCTAACATTTTCACACTGCCGTCTACAGGTTCTTTTCTACCCAAGGAGTGCTATTTCAGAGAACTCCTTTCCAAATGGATAGGTTCAGCGAAATTTCCAGTGACCTCTCCAGTGTCTCTTGCACGCACACAAAGTCAGATTTCTATTCTGATTCAATTCACCCTTGGCTTCTTTTGCCAAGTGAGTCTAAGCCTATTCCAGTTTGCCTGAAAGTAGCCTGCTTTTCTGTTCCAATTAGGTGTCAAAAAACTCTCCTGCAATCAGCTGTGATAAAATGGCACCTCTAGCATTTTCTTGAGGTACCTTTTTTGCCATTGCTATTTATAGTATTTGTTTATTATTTGTTTGTTTCACCTACCATAATGGAACAATATCATTTTAATGCTTAGAACAATGGTTGTCACATAGTGTAACACCAGTAGACGTTAATTTAATACTTAAATGAACACTCAAAATTTAAACTTAGGTTATTTTACAATGAAGTACAGATTCGTTCCCTCTTCTCTACTTCTACATCCCAGAGAGAGAGAAAAAGATAATTCTAAGGTAGCGTAGGTGGGAAATGAGAGAATTTGCATTCAAGTTTTCTTACCCATTACTTCAAGCTGCCTCTCTTAGTGGAGGAATTACTATGATGAGATTGACCAAAACTGTCAGTGAAATGACTGAAGTTGAATTAATTTTTTTAGTTGAGCTTTACATTTTGACTCATTTTTGAATCATTATTCCCTTTGATTTGCTCTTATATTGATGCTTTGTTATTTTGCAGTTTTGTACAAGCATAAAATGTATTCTGATTATACTCATGAATTATTTGCCACTGGTAAGGTTCAGGGAGAGGGGAAATCATTTGCCTTTACTGATGACCCTAACAGGTTCCAATGCACCCACTGTTTTGATGTGATTTTCTATAGCCTTAATCTTCTCTAATGGTTCATTTTTGAAGCCACATGCCTGAACTAAAGGCACAAATTAAAATAAACCTGCTAGTTTATTACGAAGCTCTATATCCTACTATTAGAGATAATGTCTTCTGCTTGACTTGGGCAAGTTACTTAAATTTCTCTAAGATTCTAATGACCGTCTTTGAAAAAAAGATAGGATAGTCAATAAAATAATTCATAAATGTTCATACTAAAGGGCCTGGTATATAGTAAGTGCTTAATCAATTAGATTATGTCCACATGGCTACTGTGCTGGTTAGTTTTTGTCAACCTCATACAAACTGGAGATACCTGGGAGGATGGAACCTTAACAGAGGAAACACCTCTCTGTCAGATTGACTTGTGGACAATGTATGTCTGTGTGGCATTTTTTTGACTGCTGATTGATATGGGAGATCCCAGCCAACTGTGGGTGGTATCATCCTTAGGCAGGTGGTTCTGAGAGATATAGAAAAGGTAGTTGAATGTGAGACTGGAATCAAGCCAGTAAGCAGTGTTCCTCTGCAGTTCCTGCTTCTGTTCTTACTCTGATTTGCCTCAACCATGAACTGTGATTGGGACATGTAAGCCAAATAAACACTTTCTTCTCCAAATTGCTTTCTAAATAGAATTTATTTTTAGCCTAGGCATATGTGTTTATGTCTGTGTATGGGTATGTTCATGAGTGTGGGTTCTTTGGAGGCCAGTGGTATCTGATTGTCCTGGAGCTGAAGTTCCAAGCTGCTGTGAGCAACCCATGTGGATATTGAGAACCAAGCACGGTTCCTCTGGAAGAACAGCGAGCACTTCCAATCAGTGAGCCATCTCTTCAGCCCACAAGTTGCTTTTTGTTGTTGTATTTATCACAGCAACAGAAAAATAATTTATATGATTTGGTTTGTTAGATAATTTGTGCCAGAACAATGTAAGATTATGGAATATGATTATGTCATGGAGTAGTTGATGGTCAATTTTATTGTAAATTTGATGAGATTTAAAATCACCATGGAAAGATACTTTTAGTTGTATCTATGAGGGTATTTCTAGGAAAGTTTAACTGAAGAGGGGAGATATACTCTAAACCCAGGCAGCTCTATTCCATGGGGTTCTGGACTAAATAAAAAAGGAGAAATGGACTGAGAAGCATCATTCATCTCTCCCTGTTTCCTGACTGTGGGTACCATGCAACCAGTAGCTTCATGTTCCAGTTGCCATGCCTGCTCTGCCATGATCAACTGCATCCTGTGATACTGTTAGCCAAAAATTCCCCTCCACTCCTTTGGCAGGTATTTTGCTTCAGCCGCAAGAAAAGTAACTAACACAAGAGAGCAATGTAGATAACACTGGGGCACCCGGTGACCTGTGTGCAGACAAGTGACAGTGAGGATAGTGTCAGATTTAGTGCTGTCAGTGCTAGAGAGGCACAGACTGATTCAGAACTGACTGACTAGATGCTTGGTAAATCTACCTTATAAGGCCACATGGGGCCATTAAATGTTCAATTTCAATATAGTCACATTTCACTTTTTCCTCCAAATAGTTGGCTTTAGATTTAAGTCTTTTCTTTCTCTCTGTGTTAGGAGTGTTCCAGTAAGTATTATTTCTAAAGGCGCTCTCATGATTTTTTTTTTAAAAAAAAAGTGGCTGGCTGGGGTTTCGCCTGGCAAACACTGACTGTGAAAGCTGCAAGCAAATTGATTTGCTGGCGGTTCCATGTCCTGGCCTAGATATGCTGCATGGAAGCCCGTAGAACCTTCTGGTAAATGCAGCAAGTGTGGGGGACTTCACAGAATGGTTATGTTCCACTAATCCTCATCCCTGGAGTCAAGGCAATGGTCACCATATGAGAAATGACAAATCAAACCACTAGTTGTTGTTGTTGTTGTTGTTGTTTTTTTGCTAATCTATTTAGATAAGTACAGCATTGCTATCTAATCTAATACCCAATACCTAAACACAAAGCAGCAGGCTTATCTACATCCCTAGTCTTCATGCTTACATACAGATCCCATGCTGTGCTTACTCTTCCCTGGCCAGGGTGAGTGATGTTGAGCACCTATGTGGTCATCAGTGCCCTGGAAGGGCCACTTGTCCATGGTGAATTGTGCAGAGATGTAACCTTTTTCTTTGTAGGCCATTGGTCTCCATGTTACAGAGAGTTGGCTTATGTACATATTAGCTTTGTGATGTTAGGCAAATCAGTTAATTTCACTAAACCCCTGGCTCTCATCTGAAAAATGAAGATAATAATAGGACCTGCTTTACAGTATTACTGAAATAATGAAATAAAAGACCTCCAATAACAAATTTGGCATAATTCATGACAACATAGAAAATACCATTTAATAGTTATATTAGGCACTGAGCTAGATGTGGTAGGAATGGCAGCGTGGAAGATGTGGCCATTATGCTTAAGAAGCTAAAAGACTTAACAGAAGTGTCATGCAATTGATCTCCCTATAACTGTGCTGCCCTTTATGCTAGTTTCAACCTACACGTGTCTACCTGAAATGTGGCTAGTACATCTGAATAAGTGAATTTTAAATTCATTTTAAATTAATTTAAATTTCAGTAGCTCCAGGTAGCTATGTCTTAGAATTGGAGCTTAAGTCGAGGGAAAGTAGAGCAAGAAGGCACCAAGAACCGCTTTGTTGGTTTTATAACATGTTCTCGATGGTAAAGGCAATGACTGCATCAAACAGACATATGTAACTCTTGCTTATCTGTTGCTCTGGATTTGCTTAGGCACCCTGTGTTTATGGAAAGTCCCTCTAGAGAAAGCTAAGCTGTGTTATCTATGCAGGCAAAAATTCCTCATACACATGCTGAGATTGTTTCTTTTAAACTTAACCTATTTGTGTAAAATTGAAACTAAATGGCCTCCCATGTCTAGGTGTGCTATGAAAGAATATTCTTATTATGACTATCCAAGAATCACAATTTCCTTCAAAAGAGCAGAATATCATACTAGAAAATGCATGTTAGAAAAAAATAAAGAATGCTATTTAAATTTCTAGCCACCTTTATGTTCTTTCTCTGGTTCTGGAAGTTGCTACATTAAGTAGTCTGTTCTGTGTCTCTTTCAGTCTCCTTCCCAAGGGAGTAATTCTAACTGCAATAAGCAGTCAAGTAGCAATACTCAAAAATTCCCTGATTTTCTTTTCAAGAATTCTTTCCTTTATCTTCTCTGCTACATAGCTTGAAATGTATGTGATCAAAATTGAAAATGCTAGACCTTAGGAGATGATTTCTTCTAAAAAATTTTAAGTAACTGTCAAATATCCACAGATGCTTTGACCTAATGGTTCCATGCTATGTTACATTTGTGTTAAGGTCACAGCTATCCATTTGCCTAGAGTCACCAAAGTAAGATAGAAGCAACATTTTCTATGGTGATAAATTCCCTGGGAATCAGGCAAGTTGAATGTCAAAGCCATTTGGCTTAGTTGTTGTCATACAGTAACCAGATACTTGGACCAAGCTATTTCAAAAGGCCCCAACCTAAAACAAATGCTGCCAAATTGTTGATTTGTAAGTTAAACCCCTTTAGGGAACAAATAACAGTAACAAAACAGGAAACGGAATCGTGAGCTGAAGCCAAATTGTTTTTCATTTAGAGACTCAGCTAGAAAACTAGGTTGTTTTATATTCAGGCCTCCTCATTTTCTGTCACTGTTGAGCAGAAATTAAAATCAGAGTCTGAAACACGCAGAGGGTGAGTGACTTTCAAGGATGGCTTTTGCACACCCCTCCTTTAAAGGTTCCTCCATCTATGTGGAGTTGGAAAGATTGTAAGAGCCAGAGGTAGGGGACTATTCTAAGGCAAGAGCGTCTTCCAGATACAAGAGGGTAGACACTCAAATGAACTCACAGAGACTGAGACAAGACAAGCATAAGCTCAAGCCACACAGCATTCCTGCACAAAAAGGGGAAGTGGGCACAAAGTCTCAACCCTAATCAAGAAGTTATTTGCAACTGATACCTGCTGGGAGAGGAAATCCATTTTCTCCAATGGACTGACACTGAGTGTATCAACCACATTCCAGGGCCTTCCCTGGAATGTTCATGAGTAGCTAGCTAACAAATTGGACTTCATATTTTTTAGTGGCGTTTTTGTTTTCGTTTCTTTAAGAGGGAAGAACATGAACTTTGGTGGGTAGGAGGATCTGGGAAGAGGTGGTGGATGGGAATGCATATGATAAAAATGCACTGTATGAAATTATCAAAGAATAAAATAAATTCATACTCTGAGATCTCTTTAAAGCAAACCAGATCACTCTATTACTTCATTTGACTCAACTTTCAGGTAGATGCACTTATCATCTTTTGTTCTTTCTTTCTTTTTTCTTTTTCCCCAGCAATGATCAGTAGTCAAAATGCAGGGAGCAGCCATGTTGAATTCAATAGGACTTAGACAAATAAAGGAAATTGAAAGCCAGGATTGTATTTCCAAATTTCATGTATTTTCGAGTGCCCGAGAAACCGGAGGCCTGTGGCATAATTTATTGGCAGTCCTTGCTTTGAAATGCCTTTCCCTTAAACACTCATTTCTGTGCCAGCAACTTATCACCAAAGAAATACAGGAAGTTGAAAAGCATGCCCTCTAAATCCTGAGCAAGAATGTTATTATCTGTTGTTATTGCAGAAGAGTGGAGTAGGCCAATAATACATTTTATGTATTTTCCCTTTAAGATGCTTCTGCTTGCCTTCTATGCTGACTCTGATCAACCAACTGCAGACTTTTATCAGCCGGAATTACTGATCACTATCTTCCTTACCGGGCCCTACCAAGTGTGCTTCCGCATTAAAGTCGACACAGTTAAGAGTTGGATATACAGAACTATCTCAGCCATTAGGATAATCTGCCACCAACAGAAAGGCCGTTTTCTTCCCCATGATTAAACTACTCATTTCCATGAATTACCCAAATTCAAAGTCATTTGCAAAAGTTAATTTTTACTAGGATAACTTTTTTTCACTATCTGACATGTAATGACAGCAGAATATTTCATCACAAGCCTTCCTATGTAGTCAGCTCTTGCTAAGATGTGCATTTTCCCCCCCTTCAGTCTCAAAATTACTTGGAGATTGCTCCTCCTTTCTTCACCTAATGGTAATCTGTATTTCTACTGATTTCTATCCAAGCCATTCATTATCTAGTTGCTGAAAAGTATGTTATTAATGAGAGGCAGGTAGGAGTCATGCTGTCCTCCCCAGGTTTAAATGAATCTTTAAGAAGGTACAATCAAACAGATATGCAAAACAGGCCATTATTGATGCAGCATTAACGTTACAAATTTAAACAAAATCAAGGAATGTAGAATTGTTAAGTTTCACATTGTTTCAGTCTTAGCACCACGATGGTACCCGCTGCATATATACTAAGGCATGGATCCAAAAGGATTGAAAACACGACCATTGTGTTTAATGCAGCCCCCAGGATTAACTGTTAGACTGCTGGAATAACATGAGCATGCCAGCATTTACGTTATGACTCACTATAAGTGTGATCTAAGCATCTCTGGACTCTTATTTTCCTGTTTTTGTGCTGCTTTGTCTAGATAAGAGTATTCCTTATATTGTGTAACAGATAAGTTCCTAGAAAAAGATGTCATACAGTGATACAGTGGATTCATATTGAAAATCAACTTTTATTTCTTGACCCGTGCAGAAGAACTTTTATGCTTATTTCTGAAAATTCTCTTGTCTAGCTTTCTCTGAAAAGTACTTGATGATCTCTAAACAGCAAAATGCATTAAGGGATTTCTGTTAATCAAGGAGGAATCTGTCTCCAATAGGAATAATTTCCATTCATTTCTTTTATTTGTTGCACATTTTTTTGATAGATGGATTGCTGAAAGTAGAGGTCAAGCTATGCTTGTATAGGAAAAGATTTGGAAGGAAGTCAAAGCATTAATGTTTTAACTAGTCCCTGTTAATCTTTAAGTTGGCAGAAGGACAGATCCAGAAATTGCCTGGGAAGGAAAAAGAAAGCCAGTACAAAGTGATTCAAGGTGGGGGGTCTTGATATGATGGATGCTCTGCTGCATCCCCAAAGTGTCAAGGGCAGGTATCCATGGCAACAACAAGAGTCCCTGTGGAACAAAAAAAAATGTGGAAAAAAATTGGACCAGTCTTACAAAGACCGCTCTGGTCTCTATGAAAGAGAGGAAATTACTCTCCAGCTATGGGGAAGGTAGAAGGCTTTTTTATCTGCCCACAGCTTTTTCCTCAGGTGAGGATAACAATCAAAAGAAAGCTACAAAGAAGGAACTGGCTCTTTTAAGTTTTCACTAGAGGTATGAATGATTTCTGGAGGAATACTCTGTAACTCATTAAGAGTTGCAACTTAACCTTGTAGGGGTTTTAGTGATGCCCAGACTCACTTCTAATTTGTAAAGGCCAGACTAATCGGAAAACTTGTAACTGCCTCTGGCCACAGATGTGGATGAAGGCTTAGTTACCTGGCCTCTGGCATCTCTCCCCTACTCAAGAACTGGAAGTGTACTACCACCCTGCTATCTATACCAAATACATTAAATGTATGTGTGTGTGTGTGTGTGTGTGTGTGTGTGTGTGTGTGTGTGTGTGTGCGCGTGTGCATGTGTGTGTGTATCTCCACAAACAGGCAAAGCAAAGGGGAGTAAGGGATGGAAAGAAACACATGAAGACAGTGTTTTTGGCTAGATGGCGGTGGATTCTGGGTTTTGATTCCAGTTTTTCCTTCTATACTGCTTTCAAGTTCTGTTCATATTCTCGAGCTCATTGGATTCCTCTGGATTTTGAGTTCTTCCAGGTGATACAGTTCATGCCTACACAAACACCACTGTCTTGAGTTGTGAACTCAGAGCTATGGAGCTCCTTGAAGTAGTAACACAGTAGAACTGTCTCATCACAAATGATACACAAAAGGACAAGGACAGGGAAAGGTAATGCAATAATAGGAGACAGTTTTGGTTAATGATTAAGAATTCAAAGCTGCTGGTATAATTTCTCATTGTAGCCCTTTTCATTTTAAGACATTTTTTTTGCCCATAGATTCCAACCATATTTTAATACTTGAGCTATCATGTGTGGAGTCCAGCTCTGTTTTATCACTGGTCTCTAGACTGGAGAATTTTGAAGTGTGGGATTCCCTTTAGCCTCTGTAAAAACATTATTTGCCATAATGGAAAGTTAGCTCGGCAAGTAAAGGTACCCATAACCAGGCTGGTGACCTGAATTGGATCCCTGGGATCAACAAGGTGGAAGGGGAACACTGACTCCCTCACGTTGTTCACCAAGCACCACACACCTGCCATGCATATCTGACTCCTACCACAAATACAAATGTATTTAAAAAAATTAAATGTACTGCCACAGAAGCCATGATCACCTGAGATCCCACAGGCTACATGGAGAAAGAGTAGGGGCAAGGACTATTAGGTCAGCTTTTATATGTAAGCTATGATTCCTAAGATCCTGAGTATTATAAACACTCTGGCTCATTTTCTTTCTATTTGTGAAACTTCTTGTGGACCTTTCTTTCCAGACTCGATGGCTTCTGTTTTTCCATACTGCTAGTATCTAAGGATAGTTGCCTAACGTTCTCTAGGTAGTGATGGCTGAGAAAGAGGTTCTTGAAGTCTCTTTAAAATCACTAACATAAAAATCCCAACCACTCAAGCCTCATCTGGGGAAGAAAGATGAAGAGAAAGAGAAAGAAAGGTCAGTTAAAGGAAAGTAGGGCAAATGTTTTCATGTGTGTGGAGGAGGAGTTTCCAGGCTCTTGTTGTATTTGCAAATTCATTTTCATTTATTTATTTATTTATTTATTTATTTATTTATTTATTTATTTATTTATATATTTTTAATTAAGTTTCATTTTAATCTCAGACATTCCTGTAGCTCCATGCTATTATGTAAGTCATAATGATTGACCATCTTCACTTCCCAGTGTTTGGACCTGACTACAACAGTCTTTCAGGATACAAAACTTGAAGCACAGGATTCCCTGTATGGCCCATATAGACATTAATAAAACAGTCCTGATCAAGCAAGAACTATCCAGTATAAGCACAATAGAAAAGGAAGGGGGTTATCTACATCACAGGACAAAAATGTAGGTCAAAATTAGAACAAAAATTTGAGGTCTCTGGGCATAATTCACCTACAGTTTCATTTTCTCCCATTTGTCATTTTCCAGGGGTCTTCTTGTTCAGCCTGCAACCAGATATAATTGCTTGGAATTTCCTACACAGGTCTGTATTTAGAAACCTGCATCTTGAGTGGGGACATAAGACACACTAATCTGCATTATAAAATAGTGCCCACGTTTGGTGCAGTGATGCATGTCTCTTGGCACTGTGGAGAGGAAGGCGGAAGAATTGCAAACTCAAGACGAGCCTTGGTTATATAGTGATGTCTTCACGCATAAAACAAGACAACAAAAACCAAACAACAATATAGATCCCTACTGTACATTGGGCTGGTTTGAAGCTATAGTCCCAAGATCTTAGAGGCTCAGGTAACAGTCTCAGTTAAATCCAGAACTTTGAAACTAGCCTGTGCAACATAGCAAGACCCTGTATCTCAATAAAATAACATATAATAATAAAATGCCTTTTCAAGTGATTTTATATGCAGCAATCATGGAAACATCGATCAGACAGAGTCTCTTATTCAGCATCTCTGCAACTGGCTCTTAATCTGTTCTTGAAGACTGCCAGTGATGAACGGCTCACTATGAGGACAGCCATTTTCTCTTTGAATTGTTCTATTGCAGTAGTTCTCAACCTGTAGGTCACAATCTTTGGCAATCTTCTATCTCCAAAAATATTTACATTATAATTAGTTACAGTAGCAAAATTACAGTTATGGAGTAGCAACAGAAATAAATTTATTGTTGTGGGTCATCACAACACAAAGAGCTGTATTAAAGGGCCCTCGCATTAGAATGGTCGAGGACCACTGTTCTATTAGAATGTTTTCTCTTCCTTTCTCTGAAATCTGTATTCTGGACTACTATGTTTTAAACATGTTTATGTCCCTGTGTGTCCAAAAGAACAAGTCCAATCCTTTTATTCAAATGCTCACTTTTCACATTTTTGAAGATAATTTTTCATGTGTATTTTTGCTAGATATTCTCTTTAGGCTAAATGTCTTGTCTAAATGTAATATTGGGAAACAATCTCAAAAAATTGTGATGCAGTCCCTTTCAGTTAGCTTGTTGGGCACTTCCAGATAGCAATGCTGGAGGATATGGTCATCAGTGAAACCTGGGAACTTATGCTTGTCTTCTTTATGTCAGCTCTAAAACTGAAGATGTCCCTCAAGTCTCCGCCCCTTCCCTTAAACAATTTTCCATGATCCTGAGCAACAAGGATTTCTCAAAGTCTACTCAAATTTATTGGTATTTCTCCTCAATATTCACCATCTACCCTGGTTCCTTCAGTAGTACTGGAGACCGAAGCCAAGCCAGACCTGTACTCTACCACTTACCCACATCCCTAGACTTCTGAGTTATTGACTGTGTTATTCTTAACTTTGTTTATGAAACTGGCTGAAATCCAAGGCCGAGCAAATGGAACAGAAGCACCCTTTAGGATCCGGATGGTAGGTCACCTTCATTCCTTCTATTTTAGTACATAATAAGCTTCAATAAATATAGTAATCATAAGCATCCAAATTGTATGTGTGAATGTGTCTTTCTATTGGCCTCATCTGAGGAAAGTGTCAAGATCCAAACACTTTAAAATCAAACTGCAAACCTTTGTGGAAGAGGGCTTTGATTTGAGTCTCTTTGTGTTTACTCCATTCATACCGCTACCATGTTAAGGAAAGGGATTATTTTCTTTGAAACAATGCCTAATGCAACGGGATTGTTTTTAAATATGAAACATTTGCTATGAAATCTTCCTGCATTTAATATCGTTTGCCAAAGTTTAGATGGATTTTGCTTTTTAATGTCAGTTCTTCAGACTCATTTCAAAGAATGTAAAATATTCTTCAGAGTATTGTTTTAATGAACTTCATTTTTACATATTAAATGTAAATGATAAAATTAGAACTAAGATAGAATTTAGAGGATTTTTGACTTGAGCAATGATTTTCACTTTACCCTTGGAAATCTATATATTGATTCCTATTATAATTGCTTCAATGCAGTAATATCTTTTACAGATAACTTTTTGAAATCACTTCAAAACTCTTTCATATACATATACATAAGCGATTTTATGTAAGAGGGTGGGTGATGGGTATCAAAATACAGTGTACATGGGGTAGGGGAAGTATTTTTGATGTTTTATTTATATATTTCAAAATAACTAGATGAGAAGAGTTTGAAGTTTTCTGACACACAGAAGTAATGATATTTGAGGGCAATGGAAAATGTATTTACTCTGATTCTATCTTTATACATTGCATACATGTATATAACTCCATATCATTTAAATAAGTACAGATATTATTATAGATCAACTAACATGCTAAATTACTTGTACTCTGAAAATAAAGGTTGCAGCAGAGACAATTTTCTCTTTAAGCATGTAACTTTCTTTAATACTTCAATTCTAGTATGCCTTTTTGCCCTTTATTACTACAATTTAACAAGTGTTTGAGTCATTTAAAAATATAGCATTTAAAATTTCATTAGTGGCCATTGGAAAGAAATATAAGTAAATAACCATCTTTGGCTAACTCTTTTCATTCACAATTATCATGTAATCCATCAGCAGATTCTGTAAATTCGCTACTAAAATTTATTTTCTTCCTGTCCCCTAAAGCATTCTGGGATTGTTCTTGGTTGTTTTCCTGTTTAAAATCCTCATCTGTCAAATTTTCACATGACTTTTTCTTCTTAAATGTTACTTCCCTAGAGAGACTTTTCCTGAGACTTTTCCCTCTACCCTCAAGCTTCCACTTAAAACAATCATTATCTAATTACGAGTCATTCTCCATTGTACCTTAGAGCCCTTAGTAGTCCTTAAAATTATTCTATATACATTTCCTGGTGCCTCCATTGCTAGTATTTATTTGCTCTAGGCAAAACATAGAAGATAGGAAAGAGTGGAATGAATATGACCAGAGAATGTCACATAGTAGCTTGCTTTGAAGAAAAAAATAAAACTCAATCCCAAGTTTTGTTCGGGATTTATCTTTTCTCTTTCAAAAGTGAAATGCAACTAAGCATTCAAATTCATTGTTTTTATAGATTGATTATACTGAAATGTTGATCCTTATAGTCAAGTCTTCAGGGTCCCACATGGCAACAAGGAATAATTATAAATAATTAATCTGTGTACATTTGTGAGGTGAACCTAAGGAAAGCCTAATTGAACAGATGGGTCCTCCTTCGTTTAACTGGAAGGCTATCAGATGATTTGACTTTGTCAGATGAAAAACAGAAAGTGAGCTCCTGAGAGGAATTCTAGAGAAGAGCCTTTCAGAGTTCTTGCAAAGATCTGGGAGTCCTGTGTGATGTTAATTACCCTGATGTTGTCAGAGAGAGTTGGCAGCCTCAAGGAGAACTGAGATCTAACCCCCTTAGGCTTTCTGGGCTGTGAAATGCTCTCATAAGCAAGTAGGTTACCTGGGAGGGCGAGAGATAGGCTAATAACATCCATATGGTTGGGTACTTTGGGCAGATGGCCTGCATACCACCTTGAAAGCACCTTAAGTGTCTAGGTGGTCTTCAAAGGGCGGCTCTAAATCATTCATATTCAAGTTGTTGAATCTGTGGGCCACAAAGGAATGGCTAATGGTGGACTGCCTAGCAGATGAATTCAGTACTAATTTATAATTAGAAGAGTGAGACCAGGAGAAAGGGGGAGAGATACAAATGAACATCCCCCAACCTCAGGAAAGTTGGTTGACTAGGAAGAAAAAACTGCATCTTTTCCACTGAGAAAGCAGTGGAAGGTTTCTTATAATATTTGAGAAACATCCCTCATGTCTGTATAGAGAGTTTTCTGGAGTGACTTTATTTTACTTGCCCAATGTCTGGGGACTTCTCTTACTATGTTGTGGGATTTATAGAACCCTTCGTACTTTTAAAGCCCTTTTTGGAGATATTATTCTCTTACCTACCTCATGATGAAAGTAGAGCAGGGACTAGTACCATTGGCAAATTTGAATGCTAGGGAGAAATATACTTTTTTCAAGGAGACATAGGGAAGTGATTGGTTGGTATAGAACTGAAAACAGATTCATTCTGTGGTCTTTCCTGTTTTGTCCACCATGCATGATGTAGGTCTTAGCATGTTAGAGAGCATAACAAATCATATAATGGTAAGACTTTATTGTGCTTACAACATTCCTTGGAGTTTTATAAATGTCTTCCCTTTCTTTGCCCCCCAAATTTGGATTCATTTGAAGTGGTCAGAGCATGGAAAAACAATCTTCCTTTAGTATAGCTTTTCCTTTTCCATTTTTTTTTTTTGTGTGGCACAGGACCCTGTGTATAACCTAGTCTGACCTCATGTTTGTGACTTTCTACCCCAGACTCCAAGTGCTTGAATTGTAGGCATTTGCCATTGCATCAGGCTAAGATAGCTCTACTAAAGGCAGTGAAAAAAAAAACCAACAAGGAGATGATGCAGATGCTAAACAGGTGTTCAGGAGAGGCTGATTCATGAAAATCAATGAGAGCTTAATAAGGACTTGCAGATTAGGGTTTGAATTCCAGCTGTTGTTCATTAGCTGGGTGTCATTCAGCAAGTCACAATGCCATCATGCCTCAGTTTTCCCTTCTATGTTATGGATAAAGCAACTCCTGTTATGATTCCATTGTAGGACTGTTGTGTAGATGGAACATGGTAACATACAACTGTGTCTTGAAAGTTGACAGATAAAGTTGAGGATAAAAGGCTTTCTATCGAGAACCAGTAGCTCTGCTTCTAGTTACCATAAGCATATTGCACATGTTGCTTTGTGCTGGAGAGCTGGAAAAAAGAAGTAGAAATCAGCTTCCCTGGGGGTGGTGGTGAGGGGATAATAATCTACTCAGATAATTATGTCAGCTATCTATATGTAAGTCAGTTTATCCCCCAAATAACCTTCAACAATGGTAGAGAAGCTTGTCTGGATATTTTCAGGTGATGAATTTCAATTTTGTCTGTAGAGAAGTACGGTTTCTCTGTGCTTAGCATGGGGCATGCGTCAAGGAGCGTCTCAAAGGGAGAATGACCAAAAGAATGATTAACCAATAATGCAAGGTATAGTATTATTGTTAGCTTGTCTTCTATGGCACAGTTTCCTTTGTCTCTTGAGTCGATGTTAGATATGCTTTGAGTTGTGAGCTTAAGTTGTTAAGTCAATCCCTGCTTCTTTGGAGGCTGTTCTCTCTCTCTACACAGCCTGATCCTTGCCTGCAAAGAAGCTCTCTGAGTGAATCCATGGATGCTAAGGGATGCGGAACACCAACAGCTGTCTCAATGTTATCTGTCTCTTTTAGGGGGGGCCTTAGTATCCTCACCTTGTGGCTGTCACTCCATCTCCAGTCTTGACCTAGAAGGTCTACTTATGGCCTTTGCTATCTAATATAGTACAAGGCAGAAATTCTTTTTTCTGTTATGGGTTCCCTTGTATCTGTCTTGACTGTATTCTCAAACATTAGCAACATTTTTGAAGCAATGTCTCTGTAGTCCAGGTTGGACTTGAGCTTGCTCTGTTGCTTAGGATGGTCTTAAACCAGTTATTCTCTTGCTCTAGCTTCCTGGGTGCTGGCACATGAGGTATATGCCACCAATTCCAGCTTGTGTTTTAAAACTAATGCTATCTTGTTGAATCCACTCAGAGACATTGTGTGTCACAACATCAATTGCATTATAGTATTAAGTGACAACAATTTTAATAAAAAGACTTTTATATTTTGATGTGTTACTTAATATTAGGAAATGTAAGAGGAGTCAAGGAGATTAATGGTACATTTTCCCAATTATCTCAAAATGTAAACATACTTGGTACAGGTGTACTCATAGAAAGAATTTTCTCTTTTATTTATGTACTTAAAAAGTCATGTTGTAGATAACCAAGGAGATACGGAAGAAGTGTGGGTCCAAGTAAAAGTGTATGTGTGTGTGTGTGTGTGTGTGTGTGTGTGTGTGTGTGTGTGTGTGTGGTGTAGTGTGTTTCAGAATGTGGAAGCCAACTTTAAGCATTATTAGCAGACTACTTCCTGCCCCAGTTTGGAAAGACCACTAGTTTTCATTTACTGAATCAAAAAATTTTTAAACAACAAAACTGTCAGTAGGTATTGTTTTAAGACAAAAACCTTATTCATAAGTAATTGTTTTGTTGGGCTTACAATGTATTCTACTCAAAACAAGGAAGGTTCCCTCAATGGTTTCCTAATAATAATGGTCAGTTATTTTGTTTATCCCAGGACACAAAGGATCTGCTCATTGTACTCCTTTCCTTTCATATTTACATATGTGCATGTGTGTGTGTGTGTGTGTGTGTGTGTGTGTGTGTGTGTGTGTGTGTGTGTGCGCATGCTGAGTGTCTTCTTCAATTGCTCCCTACCTAACTTTTTGAGACAGTCATTCATTGAACCTGGAGATCACTGATTGACTACGCTGGCTGGATAGGGAGCTTCTGGTTCTTTCTGTCTGTCTGTACCTACCCAGTGTTGGACTTCGAGGTGCATCCTACCACATCTGACTTTTTATGTGGGTGCTGGAATTTGAACTCAGGTCCTCATGAGTTCACACAGCAAGCAGTTTACTGACGGAGCCCTCTTCTCAGCTCCTACATTCACTTTCTTAAACACTGCATTTAAAAGTCCCTCCTTTTAGCCCTGAATCTGTATTAATGGCAATCTTGCCAAATATTTGAAAAGGTATTTTGAGGAGATCTGAAGACAGAGATTTTAGAATTGCTTCTTCTGTACAGTACTCCTCCTTAACACAAATCTGTATCAGATTAAATTTCCAAGAAGGAGTGGAGAATGATCGTTTTGGTGCAACTTTGTACATTATAGTGGCATTTCTTGGGCCTGTGACAATAAAGCTGTCAGCTTGGTTTTTAGCATGTGTGCCTCCACCTTTGGTAGGGAGTTGCTGTCTAAGGAAATCAGTTTTCAAGTCCAGAGGGCTGATGGGAATCTTCCAGATGTCTCCTCCACCTGCATGCACTTTGCTCAGTTCCTTCTTGCCTTTCCTGGTGGGACAGGTCCCACTGTTTCATGGACTTTATGTGAATGTAAAATGACAGCTAGGGAAAACTTAGAAAATGCAACAAACAAAGGGATCACTTGAAACTACCATCATTTTAGTGACAGCCTTGTCTAGGATGAGTTAAAAAATGTCTACAGGGCAATTAGAAGAGAATTTAATTTAATTCATTTCTTTCTCATATGAGAAGATCTAGAGGGCTGGCCCTAGGCTGTTTTATGTTATTACTAGGTGATCTCTGTGGTTTTCGTATTGAGTAAAAGGGGGAAAACGAGCTCATATTATGTTTGTTAATGTTTCATGTGGTCTTGTTTCATTGTTTAAAATCTGTAAGGCATACTGTCAGAGTGCTCCATTTTTTTTTTAAAAAAAAGTTTGGGCTATTATTAAAATTTCCTTGATACTTTGAAGTCACTAGGGGCTGAAGATGGAGGGATATGACTATGGCCATCAAGTCCTTCTTCTTGCAGGTTGTCTATTTTGCTGCATTGAGTTCACTGTGGGGTGGGGTAGAGAAAAAGTGGTTTTCAGATAAGTAGGCTGGGTGCATGTATTATATGAATACCCAACATTCTCTTTGTTACATTCCTAAAACATTCTCAGTATAAGAAGTCTTAAAAGGTCAACTTTTCTGCACTGTTTTGTTTCACTCACAGATCAGCAACCTTTATGTGCTTTTCTGGACCACCCTACAGTCTTTTTTTTTTTTTTTTAAAGAATTATTTATTTTATGTATATGAGTACACTGTAACTGTCTTCAGACACACCAGAAGAGGGCATCAAATCCCATTACAGATGGTTGTGAGCCACCATGTGGTCACTGGGAGTTGAACTCAGGATCTGTGGAAGAGCAATCAGTGCTCTTCATTGCTGAGCCATCTCTCCAGCCCCACCCTACAGCCTTAATGCTGCCACTAGTGACTACTTGGGAAAAAAGAAAAAGTGTCACTTAGGGGATCAGAAATGATTTGCACTTCCTTACATCTGCCTGCTCCTAATCAGAGTTTCAAAACAGCTCCATTTCCATAGGAGATACTCATTGGCTGCAAAGCTCCCTGGGAATTTGCAAACATTAGAATCTACCAACCAACTAGAATGGGACAGGAACTTTGTTCAGAACTGAATGTTGATTCAAATCAGCTGTACTATGATGCTCTTTAATGAAACCGCCATCCTTTAGATCAGTAGATACAGGCATAAAGTACATGGGAGATGAAGTCTAGGCACAGTGATTATATGGCACCATTTCAAGCCTGCCTGTTAACAGATCTTCTCAGAAATGCTCCTTTTGCCTATAGTATGGATGGATGGACTTTGAAAGCTTAATGGGAATTGATGTCATGTATTGATTACCATTTAACAGACACCTCCCTAATCTCGTATCATTGTCAAAGGAAAAATGCTTTCTTGTAAAACAAGTACCTCTTATCAGAGGGTCTGTTTGGTTTTCTGGTGTCCTAAGTGGTCAATTAATTCATATTGTGACTAGATACCTATTGGAATGGTGAACATAAGCTCTGTTGAAGGTTGATACCAAATCAGATTTCCATGGAGCCGATTATGTGTTCAGTACATGACAGATGGAAATCCCTGGCTTCTAGCTCTGACACATGTGAGTGACTTCAGGGGACAAGGTACTATTCCTAAATAAGCTTCTGGGACTGCCACAGAAGGAGGAGACACCAACTGAACATAATTTTGATATTTTTACCTTAGCTGAACATAATGATGTGCTCTGTAAACAGGTAGCCAAAGTGAGGTATGGCTATCCCGAGGCATAGAGAATTCTTGAAAAGGTCCCAGAACTAACCTCCCATCCTTCAGGGAGTAAAAACAGGTTTTAGTTCATTGCTATAAAGTCAAGAAATACACTCCTCCCAGTTTTCCATAAAAGTCTCATG
Source organism: Uromys caudimaculatus (assembly GCA_028551405.1). NCBI lineage: Eukaryota > Metazoa > Chordata > Mammalia > Rodentia > Muridae > Uromys > Uromys caudimaculatus. Next base: position 88,843,112 of record CM052722.1, on the reverse strand, counting down.
ACAAAGCTCATTGAAATAGATTGCTTCCTGATTTATTAAAACAAGCTTAGAGACATCTGTTTACTCTGGACCTTTGAGATAAAATCAGTAATTACACCTGCCATCCAGGAACATGTTTATTGGTTGGAGAGAGTGACAAAAATTTTCCTATATACACTAAAATGACTTTTGCATCATTGTGTCAGCCACTTACAGTGTCTTTAGTAGAGGTTAGTGGCAGCATAGAAATAGACTCATTTTCTAGTTTAAATCAAACTTCCTTTTTTCTTGCTGGTTCAACTAAAAATTTGAGTTTTTAACAATGGTGGTGCACTTTACGTAGCTTTACTAAGTTTTGATAGTGAATAACTTTCTCTTTTCTTAATAAGAATTGGCCTTTAGGGTGCACATGAAACAAATCTATTCAATAAACGAAAACAATTATAAAGTACCTTGAAAACAACATTATCATCATGTATATACTTGAAACAGCTATAATACATTTCAGTAGAAAATCAAGGCTAAAATAGAATATATAATTTCTTCTAGTCCATCATCTGTCAGAGTCTTACAGTTAATTATCTAACTTGTGTGAACCACTGAGACAAAAAAAAAAAATCATTGCTTTCATAAAAGCTAGGAAGAAGAGGTTTTATTTAGTTCAATCCCCTAATTACTCAGGTAAGAGGACAAAAGCCTAAAGAAGTTAAGTGACTTGCCCAAGAACAAATACTCACTTTATAGCAGGGTTGAGATTAAAATCTAAGAGTTCAAATTCAGTGCTCTCAACATGTCACCTGTTATGTCTCCCGTGAGTCTAATGGACAATGGATCCCATTACAACTAAGCAGAACAGTATTTAAGACATTGTCCTTTGATAAAATTTCCACTTTCCTACAGGCTTTACTTAAAAGTGCTGAGAATTTGTCTTTGTGAAACTGAAATAAAAAGCAGCAGGCTGAGTTAACAGCAAAGTACTTACTCTGAAAAATTCTTTTGTTGAACCAGAGTCCAGGGTCCCATATGCAATTTCAGTCTGCTTGGCTAAGTCTTCAGCGCTCTCTATGGGGGACACCATCCTCTCCACAGTCAGGAAAGCAGCAAGGTTTGCAGTGTAGGAAGAGATTATGATCAGGGTGAAGAACCACCAAACCCCTCCAACAATGCGCCCAGAAAGTGATCTACAAAACAAAACAAAAGAAGTCCAGACCCAGAGGGCCCAGATCTCAGTTTTAAAAAGTCACCATAATTGGGGAAAGTCTTCCTTTATACAAAAGCATCCTTTTATTATAGGTGATGAAGGAGGGAAGTTGATGATACAATGGAATTGAAACACGAACCACAAGTCATGTGTTAACAACATGATGTCATGATGGCACATGATGATGACACATGTAAAGACTCTTTAGGCCTCTCCAGGTTTTCTCTAGTTTCGATCTCAAAGGTCTCCCCCAACAGTCATATGCTAAAAGCTGGGCTGCTAGTCTGTCTGTTGTGCTATGGGATCTTTTAAGAGGTGGGGCTTAGCTTGAGAAAGTTAGGTCACAGGAGATAGTGCCCTTGAATGGAATAATGGGACCTAGTCCTTCCCCTCTCTCTTGATTCTTGGCCACCAGGACATGAACAGGTCTCACCAGCCGCATGCTCCTGTCATAACGTATTGCCTCAGCAGATGCTCAAAGCAAGGGGCCAAGTACTTATGGGCTAAAATCCTGAGAACATGAGCCAAAGTAAACCTTTCCTCTTTGAAGTTGAAATTTTGTCTCAGTGATTCAAAACTAACACAAATTTAGAATCAAACTTTTTTAATCACATAAAAAATCTTTCTTTTACCATTTCTCATTGATAATTTTGCATGGTACATTTGCTTTCTATGACCTTTTCTGGGTACACATACAGATAATTAAATACTGTATACCCAAGATCAATTAAATCAAAGCTTGGGTGGGAATACCTAGATATCTGGACTTTTTAATATTGCACAGGGGATTATCTGTGTAGTCAATTTAGGGAACACGTGACATAAAGTCATGCCATGCAAAATACAGGATCCAAAATCTTTTTATATTTAAAGGGAAATAGGAAGATAGTGGCAAATTAGCACAGTTAGCTTGAGGTCCATAAATTAATGTAGACATGGCTGTTTTGTATAGTCGGTCACCACGAGGCACAGTGCCAAATGGAACAGTTTCCCCTCACCTTCACAGAAATGGTTAGTGAGAATCAAGAGGTCAAAATTCTTTCTGTTCACACAAGAATCTTAGCCACTAGGGACAGGCCTAAGTGAAGTAGGGAACTTCCTCCTTCTCAAATCCTAAGACAAAGAAACCCATTCTGTCCTAACATGGATTTCATTTCCTTTTCTTTTTTGTGAGACAGGGATTCTCTGTGTAATAGCCCTGGCTATCCTGGAACTCACTCTAAAGATCAGGCTAGCCTCAGACTCAGAGATCTGCCTGCCTCTGACTCCTGAGCACTGGGATTAAAGGCTTGAACCACCACTGGGTTTCCGCCATAGATTTCTTACTGTTGAAACTTCCTTCTATGTGGTCTTTAGAAGCCTTGATCAAATCATCACAAATTGGTCTAATAGTATTCAATTAGTAGGAAAGTGGTGGCTATGTTTTAATAACAAAAATTATTTTCTTCAACTTTTTAATCCAATTATTAGGGCATGTAGCCACAGATGGATAAAATGTAAAATGAAAAAAAAAGTCAGTATTACTGTTCATTGGCATGGGGGAGGGGAGTCTTGGTAAAATATAGATTCAGGATTTCCGCATGCCCAAGAGTACATGATTCATAGGCAGCATAGGTGATTCTGTTGCAAGTGATGAATGTACTAAAGTGAGAAACGAACATGCGTTATTCTTCAATAGCGATTCTCAACTTTGCCCATCAATAGCACAGCGCAACACAACAACAAAACCAGACTCACAAGACAGCAAAACAAGACAAAATCCTTGCCTAGAGTCTCCCCTAGACATGTTAGATCAGAATTATGGGAGTTGGGCCTAATCCACAGTATTTTATAAAAGTTTTAGGGTATAATCAGAGTTTAAGTTATGTCCCTCTATCACAAGTGCTACTCATAGAAAGGCTCTGTGGGAAGTCAGAGGGCAACGGATGCTCAATAATGGCTTGTGATTAAGACTAGGATTCACTTCCTTTGCAGTATTGCTGGAGGTTAGTGTGGTCTATAGAAATTCAAATCTGCTCCATAGGTTTTATAAAATATTGCCACATCATCCTCTATATAGTTCTGCTGTGGAGAAAAGCTCCATCCTGGTTAGGCTGTTTTTTCATGCCCATAAACCCTCACAGAAAGAACTCCCACTCTGCTAGAAAGTAAAGAAGCAGCGTAGGAGCCTGGCACATCTCCAGGCTCTGTGGGAAGAGGGCAGTTCTGGGCTGAGAACTGACAAATCAAAGTCTTCTCTGCATGTACTATGAGTTTACCACTCTGGTAAAATTCAAATTCCTGTGTCCCAAGATAACCCCCTTTTTCTTAGCATGTGGAAAATTGAGCTGTTTATGGGACTATAATCTGAGAATTCTGTCAAGTGTTTTGATAAATAAAGTACTATTTATTGATTACTTATTTAAATTATACTTGATTATCTTTAAGTCTGCAGTTGTTGTTGGTTTCCGGATACTTAAAACACAGTCAAACACACTTTCACTTTTTAGATGCAAAAATCTGCCTTGCAACAGATATTTTCTAGCTAATAGTTACATCCTTGCAATTGCATCTCGGAAAATTTCTCTTTTAATCAGAAGAGATAAACACATCAGTATGAGTCAGAAAAGAATGTGTCACCCCTCCCAATGCTAAAAGTATACAATGGACTTGGATTAAGAATTTAGACATTTCATAATTTTTTTCATGCTTGATATATTCAAAATTTTAAACATGTTAGACTTATCTGACTCTGAAAATAACTTTATTGCACAGAATATTAATGCTTCAAAATGGCATCCATAGCAGTAGGGTAGTAAAAATGATAAAACAGAAGCTGTCAGTAGTTGAACACTGCCTTTGTGGTAAGCTCTTCTAATTGCTTGACAGGTACCAGCTTTTTACACCTTCCATCTCTGTTGCCCAGGACTGTATTATAGATAAGCAAGACAAAGGAGTTTTCTAGATAAAGAGAGGAGGAGCAGAAAATAAATTGTCTGTGATTTCATACTAGGAAAACGATCCCCAGGACTGATGATGTGGTAGGTAAAGGTACCTGCCTTCCATCCCTGGAACCCACATGTGGAAGGATTGAATTGACTTCCAAAAGTTACGCTCTGACATCTACATACATGCTATTGAACACACACACACACACACACACACACACACACACACACACACACACTCCTACCCATCAATGAAACTAAAAAATGAATGAAAAAAAGGTAAAAACATCTAAGAAGAGAAATACCTAAATATTTTGTAGCATGAAAATAACTAGGTTTTAGATGAGAAAATTCAGAATGGTGTGAAAATTATAGATTTTAAACCAACATTGAGAAATATAGTTGCAGCAACACTGACCATGTTTGTGTGTTGTTATTTGTTGTTTATTTGCACTGTACCTGTAAAAGTCATCCTGATGTGGAATGATGGGTTTTGCTGAGACCAGAGAGAAGTGTGAATTTGGAGTAATTCCAGAATTGGAGTTTAATATGGGAAGAGGTATATTATGCTGTGAATTCTAATGGCAGTTTATGCATTGCCTGCTTGAAATGTGGAGGAAAATGCGGTAATTTATGGAAATTACATTGTGCCATTTTATTGAGGCTAATGGACTGTGGCTATGTCTGTCTGATTTTAAATCAGGCCTGCATATCATAATCTAGTTATTGTGGCCACCTTAATACTGACTCAGAACATCATGTGGTTGATCAGAATGACTCAGCTGAGATTGGTTGTTGACATGACTGAAAATAAACCTAAGTGCAAAATGGTCATTTTTGTGGCCTCTTGTCTCCTGGTTATTGACTTTGGCAATTATGTGGTTAATTTCATGGCATACAGTCAACTCTCTGCATCCTCATATTCCACATGTACACATTCGACCTGCTGCACATTGAAAATATTTGGGAAAATTCTGTCTTCAGTAAATACAGACAGACTTTCCTCTGTACAATTCCCCAAATAGTAGTCTAACAACTATTTTCTTAGCATTTCCATTGTTTTAGGTGTTATGAGCCATCTAGAGATTATTTAATGTACACGGGAAAATGCATATATTATATGTAAAAATGCTGTGCCATTTTAAATAACAGACTTGAGCACCTGCAGGGTTTGGTATCTGACAGGGGTCCTGGAACTAACCCATCAAGTTGCAAGGGATGTTGGTATGGATAGGCATGACAAATTTGAGAGACTATTCATATAAAATGGATACAATAGTTTTACAAACCTAAACAAGCAGTTTGGTGCTATCAGTAGAAAATGCAGAAGATTGCATTTGATATTGTCTCCTCAAGACGGTAGTAGATTTGACAAAGGATTTAGCAGAATTTCTATCATCCTCTTCCATTTTCTTGGCATGCATGCTTAAATCTTTTTACTGAAGAACAATATAGTGGAACCCACAGGGAAGAAGCTCCACAAGTATTTTTGTATTTCCCCTTTTCTCATTAATGAAACTACAGCCACTTAAGGCCACATTTCACATGGAGACTATATAAAAAGTGACTGATGGGTCAACCCCATCACATTTTATAAAAGGTCTATTAAAATAAGACAAGACTTTAGAGTTGAATTAGCAAGACCCATCATTTCCCAGTACCTTTCTTTCCATTAGTATAGCTGCAAAATGCTTAATATTCATTTCAAGTAGTTCTGTTGCACAAGACAGATTTCAAGGTTAGCATAATGAAATGGCTGTAAAATGCTGCACACTTACGTTTTAAAATAACACGAAATAGTGTGCATGTCATGCCTCTCACAGAAGGGTAAGGGTTATGAAGTTAATGAAAATAAATTGTTAACAAAAACACACACACACACACATAGAAAAAACGTTGCCAAATACATATATCAAACAGCAGACAATGTTCTTCTTAACTGCAATAATAAGAAAATGGAGTTCTTACATTAATAACAAAGTGTATTTTGTGATATCAGAAATGACAATAAAAGTGAGTTATAGACCATAACCTTCATCCTATGAGTAAATTTTGTAATCTGCAGTATTTTAGTTTTATGAGATGGTGAAGCTAAGGGAAAGGCAAAACCTTGCCTTCGTCCAAATTCTTTATCATTCCTTCCTTCTGTTTCTGACGTACTCATCATTTCAATCTTTCATTCAATGCCAGGACTATGATAGAGTCTTTTAAAAAATGTACAGAATCAATCTTTGCTTCTTACAGTCTTCTCTGATGGAAATACATAACCAGGTCCCAAAGAATGAAAATGACAGCTTTCGGCTGAAGTCGTGAAATAGTTGTCATAAAAATCCTGCCTTTAAGTTATTATATATCACCGCATCAGTACTATAGTGAAGTGAACTGGTGGTAGGATGGAGGGAGTGGTCTATGTCACAAAAGGAAAGATACCGCTTAAAATGCAGCTCAAACCCCTCACACCTTCTGTTATTCTACACATATCTGTCCTTTTAAAGAAGGATCTATGTGTGTAGAACTCATGTATAACTGTGAAAGGGTCCCTGCCTACTTCTCCAAAGGACTTGCTATCTTGAAAACTTAATAAAAATATCTTTGGAGTGATCTTTGCCCAATAGTGAGGTCCTTACATTTTCCCTTTGGTAATTCTCCCGACCCTTATGTCTTCTACTTGGCTAGTCCTTATTTGTCCCTGCAGCTTCCCAGAAAGTCAGCAGGGGGAGCATTTGTCTGAACTTGGACTCTAGATGGCACAAGTGGCTCTGTCAAAGTTTCACAAAAGAAACACATTTCAGATTGTAAAACGCTATAACCTCTTGTCAATGTAAGAGACATATTATGGAATATTGCACTCAAAACGCTTTCAAGAGCTGTAATCCTTAAAAGCACTAGGTAGCATCAAGAAGGAATGCTGCTTCTTGTCTCTCAGGAGTCTTGCACTTTTGCTATGGACCAGCATTTCAGCTGGATTCCTCAGTCACTGTAGGAACTCAGACCAAAATCATTATTAACTGGTATATACACTAGACTAGGATGATTTGAAGAATCTAAGTTCATAATAACAATAACTAACATTTATTAAGTTCAAAGGCCAGGAACTGTGCTTTGCATTTTATTGATGAGACACTGAGGTTTAGTTAGGCTTAGTAAGTTGCCCCAGGTTACACAACTGCTGAGCAGACTGGAATGCAGTGAAGCTAACTTTAGCACCTCCTGCTCAATCACTCTGCTCTCTCCATCTGGCTGCCCCCACATAGTGGCTCCCAGCACACGTTCAGGATGAAGAGGGTTAAACTGAATGTGTTTATTCCTCTTCTGGACTTTACCTTCGATAAATCAGTTGATGTATGAATATAGCCTTGGCTTATTACATTGATTACCTTCTCTAGCATTGACTCAGCCTATAGCCTCATGTAGAACAAAGCAATTCACTCGGAACAATTAGAGCAGTTCAAATATCAAACTTAATATCGATGCAGAATCTCAAAGCTTCTAGGTAACTGCCAATAACTGCATTTGATAGCAATGGCATGATGCCAACAGTTTTTATCATAATGCCTTATTGCTGATTTTGCAACCTTGTGCTCTGAGTGAGCACATGCTCTGCAGTATTATGAATGCTCACTGCCCACTTTTATTAACAACAAGTGCTGCATTTATTTAGGGATAGAAATAGGAAAACAGGTCTTGTTTCCCAGCATGAAGGGAGTGAGGAAACCAACCGTGCTCCTCCAGATTGGCAGTGGGAAGTGCTTGTGGAAGCACTGAACTGCTGGCTCTTAAAAATCTCCATGAAGTTGGGTTCCCTTGTGTCAGCTCTCTAGGAATGACTGTAGTCTAGGATATGAACAGAGCAGTACATAGTAGAAAGAACAGGAGTTTGGAATTGGAGCTAGATTTGAGTTCTGGGTATCATTGTCAGTGTGAGTAGGCAAATTATTTAACCGGTGCCACTTTCTTCAACTTAGGAGTAGGCGTGATGTCTACATTGTGTGGTGGTTAAAGAGTATGATCCAGGTGAGACTGTAGATAATGTGTCCGTGTGTCCGCAGTGGAAGACCAGGGAAAATTGTTGTACTTTCCCCAGGAAATGGCAGCATATAGATTGAATTGTCTCTGATATTTCTTCCTTGGCGTAATACTAGTCAATTCTATTGTCAAATAGAATCTCAAGGACAATACATTGAATTACTTCAATTTTGATGAAAGTAACAGTGCATATAGTCTATGCTTACATCAGTGGCTTTCTGGCGAGTTTGTACTCTGAGTGTGGTCATTATGCAAAGTATAAAGCTGACGCTGTCAGTAAAGGCAACTACACATCTCACAGTGCAACTCTCGTCAAGGTTTTCTAAATCTTCTAAGAGATAAATATATTACAGTGGGCTGGACTGACACCCAGTTGATCACAAATATATAGTCAATAGAGCTCTCAAGATAAAGTGAAGCATGTTTCTTCTTTCTTAGAGGCATGTCATGCATTTGCTAGGAAGGATAATATTTTAATAAAAGATTTAAAGACACAACTTCTTTTGTAGGGCACAAAAGATAGTATCCGAGGAATGATCGTTCATAGGTTGGAAAATATAGAGCGTATGGAGGTAATGATTTCTCACTCACAAGCGCAATCAAAATAATAGCTGTTCCAGCCAACAAGTGTGCTATTGGCCTCTTAGTGAGGTGAGCCATGACCAGCTTTAAGAACAACTAAACAGAATAGAAATATCTCGGTGTGCATAGAATACTGTAACGATAATGTCTCGTAGAAGTTTGTTTTTTACATTTATGTATAGGGAATCAAAATGGAAAATTTGGAAGTCATTGAACTATATGATGAGATCTTAAGCAACATAATCAAATTTGTACCTTGGGAAGAATAGGCATTTGCTATATTTCAGGATCACAGAAAAGCCATAGCTTAAATTCTGCTACCGGAAATTAAAGCAAAAATCCAAAACAAGTCTAACTTGTCATTTTTGGTATCAGCTTTAGTTCTTATTTAATTAAGTAATGTGAGTAAATATTTGTAAAAAAAAATGACTTTTGAAGAGACCTGTTTAAGTATGTATCACTGTAGGCAGCACTTCAGTGGAACTATCACGTTTTGAAAGTTGACTTACAGAAATCAAGAAAATCTCTAGCCTTTTTTTTTTTTTTTTTTTTTGGTTTTTCAAGACAGGGTTTCTCTGTGTAGCCCTGGCTGTCCTGGAACTCACTCTGTAGACCAGGCTGGCCTCGAACTCAGAAATCTACCTGCCTCTGCCTCCCAAGTGCTGGGATTAAAGGCGTGCGCCACCATTGCCCGGCTGAAAATCTCTAGCCTTAATGACTCTTCAGCATTGTCTCAGCACAGATTACTAGCTCTGTTAGAAATATTTCAGTTATAGATGCATTCAGAGGCCATAGACTCTCAAGGTGACTATTTCTTAACCCCTCAAAAAGAAACTAGGAAATCAAACAAACTCCCTGATGATATCACAAAATGGCACACTCTGAACACAAAAGGAACAGGAAATGAAATAATTTGAAGAACCCAACCAAGCAGATTGAGGGTGGCAATTCTTTTTAACAGAAGGGGGTGGGGAGGAGTAGTTTGGATGCATGAAGCCTGATACGCACAGACAATTCCAAAGAGCTGCTGAAGATGGCTATGTATCCAGTTATGCTGCAAAGCTTTATTGTAAATTGTTAGTGCACTCAGTGGCCCATCTGAAAAATGGTATTGCCTTTCTGAATCCTGATATTTGTAGTAATATGTGTAGAGAAGACAGGAAGAAAGACCTTGGGTGTCATCCTTAGGAACATTGTCCATTCTCTGCTTTGAGACAGGATCTATTATTCACCTATAGTTTACAAATTAGGCGTGACTGGCTGCCCAATGAGCAAGTGCCACAGGTCACCTTATGTCTACCTGCCCAGCACTGGCTTTAGAAGCAAGCACCACAATGCTTAGCTTTGAAATGGGTTCTGGGAATTGAATCAAGTCCTCGTGGTTGCAAAGAAACAACTATATTGGTTGGTATATCTTCCCAGCCCCAAGTCATTAATTTTTAACTGAAAATCCCTGTATATTTACAGTATTGACTCTAGTCAGTATTTGGATTAATGCTTAATATGACCAAAGTTACAGTGTTTTGTTTAATAATTTTAGTGTGCGTATGTTTGTTATGTGAGTGGTGGGTTGTGTGTATATGGTGTTTATATCTGGCACATGTATGGGAGTGCACTGGTGTGCTAATAAGCAAAGGCCAAAGCACATTGGTGTCTTCTTTTATCTCTCTGCATGCTATTGACTTGAGGAGTCTCTCTCTGAAGCTGAACTGCTAGTGAGCTCTCATGATTTGCTTGTCTCCACCCCACAATGCTGGCGTTACAGGCAGATACAATTATGCCTGGCATTTTATGTGGTTCTGGCTACTTGAACTCAGGTTCTCATACTTGCATAGTAAGTCTTCTTATTCACTGAGCCATTTGCCTGACCCCTCAATTTTTTGTGATTATAAATATGGCATATTCAGTTATAATATTGTGTATGAATTCACTATTTGTGATTAGGTGAATTAATCTGCTTTGTTGGTAAGTCCCAGGACATTCACCTTCAACATTTCTTCTGGTCCTGAAGATTGAACCAGGGTCTTGCATATGCTGGGCAAGCCTGTACTATTGAGCTACATTATATCCCAAGTCATGTTCAGTATTTTCAATAGCTTTGCTGAGATAAGTTTGTATCCCATACAGCTTACCAGTGTAAGTGTTAATACTCATGAGAATTATATTTGTTCAATGGTTTAAGTAAGTTTAGAGTTCTGTAGTCATCGTCACAATCAATGTTTGAAATGTTTTCATACCACCCTTTATCAGGATATCAGGATTTGCAGTTAAACCCAGCAGGTTTAGGACAAGGAGGAGACGAGGTTAGGACAAGGAGGAGCCGAGGTTAGGACAAGGAGGAGCCGAGGTTAGGACAAGGAGGAGCCGAGGTTAGGACAAGGAGGAGACGAGGTTAGGACAAGGAGGAGACAGGTAAGGCATATGCCCCACATGCAATATAAGTAGGTATCAAATCTCATTCACTGGACCAAACAACATTTTAGTGGTAGATTTCTTAAAATAAATAAATAAATAAATAAAAGCAGCAAAAGTCTGTAATGAACAAGATATAAAAAACTGAAATAAAAGTTGCTCCTGACTCTTGTACTCACCCTGCAAAGGCACTCTTGCCAGACTCCGATCCCACCATTGTTATCATCTGTTTTTTCTTCTCCTTTCAAACTCTGCCCAAAAGTAATTGTCCTTTTTATCTCTATTGAGTTGTCTACTGGGGACAAATGGGATGCTCTATAAGGTATATCCAACAAACAGAGTGGAGTGGGGTATGGCATTTTGTGCTTGCATTATTTCACGCTGGCATTATGTTTTCAAGGTTCATCTGTACTGTTAGGATGCATGAGGAATCTGTTCTCTTAAGTAGATGGTATTCCATTGAATGCATAGGCCACAAGTTCTATATCCAATTACCAGCCGAACACTTGCTTTTTTTCTATACTTTGTCTATTACAACTAAAGCTACTATGAACATTCATACATTTTACTTCGGGGGTGTAAATGACAGTAAAATTCTTTTGTCACATTTTAACTCTCTGCCTAACTTTCTAACAAATGGCCAGACTATTTTCAAATATGACAACACCATTAAGGTTTGTACTGATGTTCTGAGAAGTTTTATAGTTTTAACGAAGAAACTTGAGTAGATGCCTGCCTAGTTCTAGGCAGTCTGAGAGCAAAATGAGAACAGCAGTACTGATAGGGGAAGGTGGGAGGCTTTAAAGAGATGCTCTAGCTTTTTTCACATTTTGTCCAGATTTAGTCCCTTGGCCAGTGTGAAGATATTTCAGCTCAATTAACGAGAAACTTTCATAGGAGTATTATGTGGGAGTTAACTTTATCCAGAATTTGGGTATCTATGAGCATTGCAGCAAACCTTAGGCATTCAAAGCATCGCAAGTGACACACTCACCTCATAGACATAAGCACACAAAATGGAGAGATGACAATTTGTCATTGGATGGAATGGTAAATGAAAGAACTCTGAAGTTGATGCAGGTGAATACCAGATGGACATGAGGGCAGTAAAACCACAAAATACAAGCAGGTATTCTGTATTACACACAAACAAACCTTGGAGAAATATCACATCCTTGCTGCATAAAAGCACCCAAGGAAAACCAAAGACTGTTAAATATTCCAAATTCATTGGGAGGATCAGGAGGGCTTTGTGGGTCACGAGGTTCTTCATTGTTGTCTTCCAAGTGCCATTCATAAGGGCTAAATCTGCTGACTAGGAAGAGAACTACACTGACTCCAATGTAAGCGAAGACAATGCACATCCAGATTTCATAAGCTAAAGGATCCAGGAACGAAAATACGCCTGGTTTTGATTTCTGAGGCTTCTTTATCATGATGGAGATCCCCAGGCTCATAAATGGCTTTGAAAAATCTATGACTTCTTCACGGACCAATGTTATAGTGAGTGGAGCAACAGCTATATCAGCTCTCTGAAAAACAAAGACACATAGCACTTTTACAGACAGCATTTCCTTTATCATTTTCACTTAATAAATGTCTTTGGTAGACATATAGTATATTTGATCACTGTAACCAGCTGATTTGTCAAAGCGAAGATTAGAGAAGCAGGGTCACTTGTGGGTTCTAAGTTGCTTTATTTTGTTGGTCAAATAAGGAAAAGCTCTGGTCTTTTGTCCTCTGAAGCATCTTGGCTTAGGGGAGCTGATTCCATTTCCCCCTGATTTCCTTTTGCTATCTCATACCTCAACTTGTACTTCCCTATGACATATCTAATCGAACTTTTGTTTTCTTATTTTAATATTAATAGTCTTATTTCCATCTCCCTTATTTTACTAGAATTTTTGTATACTGTGAACGATGACCTGCATTTCTTATATTTTCTTTCTTTTCCTTTGTAGTATTCAGTATAAGTCTAGGCTGCTGCTTTGTCTGTTAAAATATGCATCATTTGAAGACAGAGACCCAGTATTTGGTTTTGTATCTATTATTGTAGTAGATTTTATATTAAAAATGTATATGCCTTCAATAGTTGATGATTGTTGAACATAGTATATGAAAAAATGCAATATTTCTGCATGAGAGATACAAGAATAAAACAACGATTAGAATATATATTAATTTATCAAGTAAGCTATCTTTTCTGGTGATAAATATAAGCACAACAATAGCACATGTCAGATTGATAAATAAATGTTAGCAGTGCACTGAATAATTAACTCATGTAAAGGCATGTCACCTTTTTATATTAATCTCAGGGAAATATGGCATTAGGAATTTCTGCACTTAATTTTTTCTACAATTGTTCCCTTTTAATGCTAGTAGGTTTTAGTGTGGAAACAGGCTTTAAGATATACCTATAGAAACGTGTATGACAAGGGGAATAACTAAGGTATATCAGATCTGTACTAAGTTACCAAGAATGATCAGGGTTTTTTTTTTTTTTCTGTGATAAACATAATTATATTTCAGTATCTTTACCTGTGGGGACAGGAGGAGGAAGAAGGATGAAGTTTGAACTAAAGTATACTGACCAAAAAAAAAAATGAAATTTACTTTGGTGAATTGAATAGGGCAACTCAAACCATTTGCTGTCTCTTACCTCAACTTGTACTTCCTTATGCTAAGCTAACTTTTGTTTTCTTATTTTAATACGCACTGTCTTATGTCTACTCCCTTATTTGACTGGAATTTTTGTATGAATAATGCTCCTGCTTTAAGGGGAAGTGTAGATGATGAAGGGTTCCTCATGTTTATTGACTGCCTACTCTGTGTGAGGCACTATGCCAAGCACTTTCTATGTATTGTTTTACTTCATTCTCCTGGCAACCTTGAGGTTGATGCAATGACCATTTTCTCTTCAAATGATGTACACTGTAACAGACAAGGCAATAACCATGACTTATCCTGACTACTACAAGGGAAAGAGTGGCTGAGATCAGATCTCTGGTAACGAGATTCAGATCCACTGTCTTATCTAGCAGTTGACACTTCTATATGTGCACTACATACTATAGTACTTTGATCAGCAATGCAGATTAGTTATCCATGCATCTGTAAATACCTGTTCACCCATGCTACTGTAAATAACTCCAATAAAATCATTGCTTTGCCATGATGAATGTTGGTGGAATTGTTGCTTTGGCCTGTCATTGGTGCTGTACTGGGAGTGAGTAGCCATTTGTTCATGTCTTCCAAGGGAAAAATCATACAATACATACTCAGTTGAAGTCATAGGCAGTTCTGTTTACCAAAGACTACTCCTTCCACTTTTTGATCCTTCTAACATCCTACCCATAGTGCACCTCTACACATCACCATCAATGTTCTTGAAACACAAACTTCATTATCTCTGAATTAAAACAGTACTTTCACCTCAAGATCTAATTCTGTAGTCCCTCTGATTTGTTGAAATTATTTCTTGAACTGTAAACTTGGTTTCCAGACTCAAACACCTCCTGTCAGATATCAAGTGCTCATGTGACACCACTGGGCTTTTGCATAGTATACATTTTCCTTTGGCTCTCTGACACTAAAGATGTCAGGCTCTTATTACCTCTATGAATATTATTCTTTATCTGCTTTTTTCTTCCTAGTTTCCATTCTCCACCAAGATATATTTTGTAATTCCAGAAGTGCCGTTTAGGAGGTAATCACTGAAGGTTTGTAGAATAAGACAGATCATTCAAGGTTCTGTTCTTTACTTTTTCTTTATTCAGCAACATCATCTGGCTTCAACTCCCTTCATATTTAGTCAACTCCTTAATCTTCAGTTCCACACTGAAGATGAGATGGGAGCCAATGACAAATTTTACCTGTTTTAGCCTTTGGCTGAGGCCTACACCTGGTCATAGGAACAAAGGCCCCTGAGAAGAGTGGACTTGGCCAGAAAGCTATCGGGGATTTTTGGCAAAGATAGCTTGAATCAGCTAGAGTGTCTTCATGCCAAGAGAATTCATACATAAAGGTGCCTCCTCTCAGTGCCAACATGTCTCTACCTCCTGCTCAGAGGACACAAATATGCATCTAGTATCAGTTCCCATTTGATCTCATTTGAATTTAATTACTTAATTTAACACTTTTCTTCTTCTTTCTTTAATCATATAAGTCTTAATCCTTCTAGGAGAAATTGCATTTTTTTTCTGTCTTTGAAGGTAGAAGAAGTAAGTGGGTATTTGGTGTGAGAAAATCACTTTATTGGGACTGAATTTAAGGGAACTGAGCTGTTTTCATGTTGGTACAGAATGGAAGATTGAGGCACTTGATCCCCTTTAATTGTAAAACCATAGTCCACTTGATATGTGGCAAGGTTTGGTGGGAGAGGGAGGAGGTAATGGTGTAATTACCATAATCTCAAAAGGAAAGAAAGAGATAATGGAGAAGGGAACTTAAGTGAGCTGCAGCCATGCTAGAAGAAACTGAGATGGAGACAAGTCTGAGTCTGTCTTCCACGGAAAGCAACTCTGGGTTCACCCTTGAGCAGTTCATGGAGTTAACGCAGCACTTCGAGACAGATCCCGACCCTAAGGAGGAGACTCTGGAGGCCTTGGCTGACTCACTCACAATGACCAGAGAAGACATCAGGGTTTGGTTCCTATATCAAAGGCGTGAGATAGAGCTCAAGCAGTTGTCTGAGGCCCACATATCGGAGCTGGAGTCAAGGGAACATACTTTTCCGTCTCAATTAGTCAGAAGCTATGGGTTAGACTTTGGCCTGGGAATAGTTTAATGTACATCGGGTACAAAGAAGTACTTCAAAGACTCCTTCCAAAATGACCCTGGACTCCGCGAAGTTTTGGAAGCCTTGAAGAGTCGAACACTTTCTTCTGGGTACCAAAGCAGAGATGGCATGTCACAGGATTTCTGACTCCCTAGCGTATCTAGCATAGGCTCTTTTTGTTAATGTTTTTTCAACTCCCTTCTTGGGGCAGGGGGCTGTTGGGTCTTATGTCTATCGATGGTACATTAATAATAAACCTAACTATTCCCTGGGGTGGGGGAGGGAGAGATAATAACTGAAATAGAAAAACAAAGCAAAACACAAACCAAAACCAAACAAAAACACCCCTACCAAAAAGACCACCAAAGAAAACTCTGTAACTGCAACCACATGGTAAGCACCACTAAACACTAACAAGAGGTGGCTAGGCAGAGAAGGAATGACGTTTTATTGTCTAGTTCCAAGGAACATTTAGCTAAAGAGCACATTCCCAGAGGAGGACATTCTGAGTTGAAAGTACTTTTGAATCACAAAAAACAACAGGGCTAATCGGTTTCCCTCAGGTTCTTGCCTCTTTCCCTTAGCCTAGCATTTCTAATTTTCTGAAAATTTTCTTTCTGGAAAGCCTTTTCCTGCTATTTTTTCCTCTTATGAGACAACATGTTACTATGTAGCCCAAGTTAACTTTGAATTTACTGTACGGTTCAGGCTGGCCTCAAATTTGTGGTGATCCTCCTGCCTCAGTCTTGCAAGTGCTGGGATCTCAGGAGCTTTTTCAAAGAAAGTAGACTTTTTTTTTTAAATGTACTGCCCCAATGGAGGATGAAGGATGATGTTAAATCTGGGTTCAGTGATGTAGCCTGGCACCAGAACAAGAATTTACAATGCACCCTTAAGGACCCTTAATAAAGACCTGCAGCTTGAAAAGGACAAAAGTATAGTTGCAAGTACCTAGAAGGCTCAACCAACAGAAGCTAAGAAAGTTGCTGATTGAGCCTTCAGGGCAGTAAGGTGTTTGGGAGACTAGAGTTTGCATTTTCTATCTCTTTTATCCTTCGTGTGAGACAAGTCACCAAAATGGTGCATCAGCTCAGAGGCAGCCTCGGAGAAGCCCTTGCCCTCTCCTGCTACTATCCCTTCCTACATATGAAGAAAAGGAAATAAAATAGATATCGGAGGTCGAGGTCGATTGAAGGAGGAAACTGGGTGGAAGAGGGATGGGGAGGGGAGAGAGGCAGGGGAGGATCGTGAGTCCGGAGAGCAGGGGGAGAGAGAAGGGAGATCCGCTGGGGACCAGGGGCAGTCTCTGGGACTTGCCAGAGTCTGAGACGCTCCACTCATCAGTCAATGGAAAGAGATGCAGAGAATCATACCTAAAGAGTAGATGGAGCTTGGGGAGTCTTACGGAAGAGTTGGGAGGAAGATTGAGGGACCCGAAGAGGACAGGGACTCCACAGGAAGAACAACAGAGTCAACTATCTTGGACCCCTGGGGACTCCCAGAGACTGAATCACTAAAGAGCACACATGGGCTGAACCTAGGCCTCCTGCACATATGTAGCAGATGAACAGCTTGGTCTTCATGTGGGTTCCCCAAACAACTGGGGCAGGGGCTGTCCCTGAGCCTGTTTCCTGCCTGTCTGCGTGTGGATCCTGCACCCCTAGATGGATAGCCTTGTTTGTACTCAGTGGGAGAGGATGTGCCTAGTTCCACAGCAACTTGATGTGTGGTCTGGGGGTAGGAAGTGGGGGTAGGAATGGAGTGGAGGTGTGACGGGAGTGTGTGGGGGACTTGACACCCAGCGGGGAGGTTCCCCTTTGAAGGGGAATGGGGAGAAGACTTATGTGAGGGGGTACTGGGAGGAGAGGAAGGGCTGATACTGGGTTGCAAAGTGAATAAATAAATTTAGTAAAACAATAAAACATATCTGTGATGGTAGGTTATTTCAGAGCTTATGACCTGCCTGCCACAATGCCTGTGAAGTAATTAGCTTGATTATCAATGAGAAGGTGGAGAAACAGATTACTAATTAGTGTCCAAGAATCCTCAGTTTTCCTGGGACTGCCATGGCATATAGACAACAGGGATACTTTAAAGGAAAATTAAAGATTTAAGAGGCCAATAGTGATGAAAATGTAAAAAAAGCAACGCCCCCCAAATAAATATTCATATATGCATATAAATGTTTGCATCAAATCCACCCCCCCTGAAATTCCTCCCTTGATATTTGTTCTTAATGCAAGTCAGCTGTAACTGGAGCCAAGCATGAAGGATTACGGGTAGGACTATGGTACAGGTGAGCTTCTGACTTAATAATCAAGTGTCTAACCGCAGCAGGAAAGTCACTTTTAGAACACTAGGTGGGTAAATGCTTGGTATGTGGGTGCTCCAGGTGACAGACAGAAACCAGCAAATGGTAAGAGCTCAGGGTGAGCCTCTACTAGTGTTTTTAACTTGTATTTTGACTACTTAAAGGATTTTAATCAAGCAGCTTAAGGATGGCTGTGTGGACTCAGTAAACACACTAAATTAGGTTTGATTTTTTTTTCCACTTAACCAGTGGCAAACCCAAGCAACTGCGTTATTGGAGGGGATTTAGCTTGAGGGGATTTATAGTCATTTTCATAGGTGGGCAGCCAAAGTTGTAAATATCATAAAACCTAAACTCCAACAGACTCCTATGCACAGGGACCATGAACTTAAGAAGCTGACAAATTTTAAGCGGAGATGACATTTAGTTTAACTGCAATTTTACAAATTGTTTGAGATGCAAGGCTTGTTACATTTTAAAGTATTTTCATCTGATCAGCTCATATAAAATTTGTAACCCATTTGAAGATTATGTTTGAGCAGGAGCTTGTCAGCCACTGGTTCAAAGCGCTTTCTGATAGCAAGGGAAGAAGGAAGAAAAAAGGGAGCTACGTATCATGCAGACTGTAAGAGAAGCAGACCGTAAGAGAAGCACACATGATCTGCTCCTTGCTCCCTGCATCAAGCCTAAAGCTCTAGTGGCCTCAGCAGGCATTTTCTCCAGAAAATTTAATATGTTAGAGAAAAGAGTGGAGCAGAAGTATGGTGGACAATAGGAATACAATTGCTGTGTATTGGGAAACGGATTAAACTGCTTTATTGGCCGTACTCTATGAGATGTTTGTTGTCGGCCATTGTTAAGATCTGGAGAAAAGGATGGGGACTATTTAAATCAGGGCAATAACAAGCAGGGTCTCAACAGGATCTCCTCATTTCTTTATCCAGAACAGATGTCCCAGTATGGGTCTGTTGATTTGGACTCCTTGTCCTTGGGGAGCTGAGGGATTTAAAGACCCACTGATGATAAACGGGCATCCCGGGAGCTGGATGAAGGCCCTGCGATGCTAAATTTGGTCGGGAATATTTCCCCACTCCTCTGCTCAGAATAGCAGACTTTCATGTATCATTAATGCTCTTCCCTGGAGTCTGTGTGTCCTTTCAGGAGAGGAAAACTTTTATCAAACCATCAGTCCTTTCTGCCAGAGCCCAGTGTAATCATCTGAAGATTAGCAGTGAATGCGTAGCATCTGACACTGGGTACTTGCTTCTCTGCCTTTAACTGGGAGGACAGATTGACTCTCTGCCTTTGTTAATGGAAAATAAATCTGTCCTAGGATAGCGACAATCTAAGGTAATTTCTTACAGGCAACGAAATGTCATTGTAAGTAGTATCTGCTGAGTTGCCATTTCTCCTGGGAGGGAGAAATAGTCTGAGACACCCAAGGACCATGACTTGGAATCTGTATGCCAATCTCATCTTCGTTCCTGAGCTTTCTGCTATTTTCCAAGTCAGAAGAACCAATCTGGATGATATCATTCCTGGTCTTTCCCAAAACAATCCCATGTCATTTTAATTCTTAATTCTAGGTGCTAAGAACAGAAAGAATGTGACAGTGGCCCAATGGGAGGTGTCCTCTTCATAACTAGGGCTCCAATTTTCTTCTAGCCCATTTCTTGCCTTATTTTTTAAAAAAAGAAACCTGCTAGGTCATATGTCTTCTCTGAGGACAGAACCTTCCAGCTATTTACATTGTATTTTAAAAATATTTCAAGAGATAACTAGAGATTAGGATTGCATAGCCCTAGAGGGTACAAAGAAATGTAATGAGTATCTTAGATGGAATCGCTCATATCCAGCTGGAATGGAAGCCTTTTACCCTGAAGCCATGAAGAAATGACATATCTGACTGCAATAATATCAAGAGTCCCATAAGCTGAGAAGTTCAGTGTGCTGAGCCAATGTAAACCAGTGGACAGAGCACTAGACCAGGCATACTGGTATTCGAGTTGCCAAACTGTGCTATTTTTGTGCTATTGTCAAAAGTTGCCACCACCCCTCCTCCCTGCAAAATTACTGTCACTCTTGTGCTCCACCAGGCTTCACTTTCTTGGTTTACTCAATGGGCAATGCTAATGTTTGGGCCCTGGTGAGTCTCCTAGTCATCTGTGAAAATGAATTAGATGTTTGGCTAAAGAATATTTAAGAATCCTGATAGCCACAAAATGTGCTTTTAAAATGCCCTCTTAAAGCACTTGCTATTTGGGAGCAGTAAACACTGGTGGTGTGTGAGCCATTTGCGCTGGAATGATTACTATGTGGCATTGTTACAGAAATCCAGCTCAAAATCAAAATTGCTAAAAGCAGGTGGACAGTTTCAAGACCGCAATGTTCTGAAGGGCTTACGTAATGGGGAACATTGTATGATGCTGACGTTTGTTTCAAAAATAACCTTCTTAGAGATACAAGTGCCGCAATATCAACTTTGATTTGAATTTCTTTAGAGGGAAAAAAACCCACCAGGAATCTTCTGAAAAGAGACTAATTGACTTCTTTATTCTTTACCAAACTTAATTCCTTTTGACTTTTTCTTGAGACTTCATCACAGACACAGAAATGTCTTTGGCAAATTTTTCTCCAGCTCTGCCTTCCTTTATCATTTTCCTGCTTTGATCCATAGTACATACAAGAGGCAGTACTGGAAAGATGAGGCCACTGTGTAGTCTTCCTGCTAAATGCAAGTTGTAATTTTCCTGTTCTCCATCTTTTGTCCATTAAGCACTCTGGGAAATCATCAGACAGTTTTTTCCTCTTTCTTTTTCTGAAGCAACTTGCAAACCACAAGAGGTCAGGACTGCCAGAAATGCAAGCCTGAGTTTTCATTCCCCCCTCCCCCCATTTCTAACATGTACAGAGATGTTGAAAGGTTTCTAATGCCAAAAGATTAAAACTTCTCCAGGAAGATGAGGGCGCATTCAGCTTATGCTATCCCCTCTCTGACAGCAAGCTCTTCCTCCTAGCATGACAGGAAAGTCTAGTTTTTCTATTGCTAGGTTTTAGAGGAAAGTGTAGCTTGACAGTCCACTTCAGTGGATTGGTTTGCTGTCAGTTGTCCAGAATCACTTTGTATTATTCAGCATAGAAAACATCAGAGACTTCTTCTAGGTCAGGAGAGGGGAGAGGATGTGCCTTTAAGAGCCTTCCCTGCAGAAAGGAAAGCTCTTCCCAGAGCAGCAGGAGAATGAGAGAAAGGTCGCTTCAGAAGTCTCACCTTTTCAAAATTGAAGAGATGAAGTCTGAATTACTAAACAAAGCACTCTGTATTTCTCAAATTCCCTCACTTACAAATAGATGAAGTAGAGAGAGAAAGGGATGTGTAGAGATTAAACCATGCAGCAGAGAGGACATCCCAGAGGAGAAACCAAAACACCATGAGAGTACAGCACTTCATCTGAACAATGTCAGGAAATCTCTTATCCTACATCACCGTGTCTGACATCTTGCTCAATGCTAGGAGGGCACTGATCTATTTCCAGACTGTGCTAGGTTTCTTTGGAGACACTACAGGGCTCTGACCATTCTGTTTTGATGGGCTGGTGAACTTATGGATTAGATCACATCAGATAACTGGAACAGTATTAATTTATACCTCAATTTCTTGTCATGCTACTAAAGCCTTGATAACTTTTCTCAAGAATGGCCAAGGCACCACAAGGCATTTGTAATAAATTTCAAATATTATTCCAGATGGAATGGGCCAAAACAACTTTTCCTATGGGATAGTATGGTGAACTTATTAAAAGCACATGGACCTCATAGATCCAAGGCACTGTGTTGTTATGATCAGAATATTTGTGCTTCTCTTTACGTGTTCAAATTGTAATCTGTAAAGTAATGTTACTAGGAAATGGGGTATTTAGGAAGCATTTACTCTATGAAGCAGAACCCTCATAAATAGTATTAGTGCTCTTATATAGGAGGCTTCAGAGACTAATTGCCCCTTCCCTTATGTGAGGATGCAACAAGTAGATACAATTTATGAGCTAGAAAGTTCATCATTACTAGATAATTAAATCTTTGATCATGAACTTCTCTACCTCCAGAATAGTGAGAAATCAATATCTGTTGTCTGTAAGCCACTAGTCTGATATAGTTTCTTATAGCAGCCTGAACAACTAAGACGGGCCCTGCAGGAGGTTTGGTCTTTGGAATGTGACTTCAATTCTTAGTTTAAATAGTCTCACATATACAATGAGGTTACTAATGGAACTTCTAACACATGTTGTGAAGATTAAGGTACAGAATGCCTGTAAAGTACTTAGCACAGTAGGCAGCAGCCAGTGAACACTCTATAAGTGCTAGCTAATAATAACAAAAATATTGCCTTATTTTTCCCACCATGAGCTAACTTTAATGAATCTTTGTCAACCATTATTGTATATAGGTATTGATTCATTAGGACAAAGAGTGAGTTTTCCCTATGTAATGTACTAAAGTACAGAGATAGCTATAGGCAAGACAATACGTTTTGAGTGTTGGGAAGATAAGGGACAAGAAAGAGAAAACATTGTCACCTGGAAAGTGAGTCTAGTGCTATGTCAAAATGGTTGAGAGTGGCTTAGGGTCCTCAGAAATTAACTGAGTTGTCTATTCCTCTCTGGAAGTTGAAAATCTCTTTTTCAACTCTCAGTTCTCTTGTGTCTCATCTGCAACTCATTCTTGCCCCAGTTCCCAGGGCCAACCTTGACCTAAGACAGGTGGTGATTAGCTCCAGCCCCACAGATGGAGGCGGGGGTTCAAGTTACTGTGCTGCTTGTCTGGCAAGAGGACAGTGTCCCAGTTTTGATACCTGGGGCCCAGCCTCATTTTAAGCCTTAGTTCCCATTCTGTGTCCTCATTTTTAGAAATAAGCTCCTTCCTTTATGCTGTTTTCCAAAGGCCTATTCTAAAAAACATATTGAGTGACCCCAGTAGTCTCTTATGATTGAGTGATACTCTATTTATGCTGGCTACCACTAGAGTCATTTTTCTGATCTTCCATACAATAGATACATGTGTGTTTGCTTCTTAGCAATGGTAACTTTCTCAGCACACGTACCTCCAATTTATTTATCTTCTCAGTATCTGTTGTCTAGACCGGTACCAGTCATAGCAAGTGATTCCTGTTTAGTAGAACTAAATACCTCCTGATATTTAGATCTGAACTTTGGTTAATTAGAGACTGGTTTATGAAATGGGTAGTTCTGGTGGCCAATTGTACCTATCTTCATATACTTCATTGCTCTGCCTAAGATCTGATTTTCCCTGAGACCAAAACCATTTAAAATGTAGTCACCAAGAAGCTGTAACAATACCACTGTAGTGTTCTTCAAGTTTTATCCTGTTTTTATTTTTTTAAAAGTTGGGAATTGCCAATAATGTAGATCTGATTTGCTAGTGTAAAACTAGAGGTAGGGATATAGCTAAATGATAGACAGATGGTAAAAATCTTAACTAAGGTAATAATGTCGATGGTTGGGATGAAGAGTGCATTAGATTTGAAAGACTTACTAGAATTCATACTACAGACTGGTTCATTAGACATGAGGGGACCAATGAGGAAAGATGGCAGTACTGCTTAAGGAACTACATGGGTAGGTGATTCTGGTACCTGATTCAGTGAAACACAGAAGGAATAAGGAATAGACTCTAGAGGGCAGGCTGTGTTTAATGTGGCCAAGTACATTCCCTCAATTTTATTTTCCTTTTTGTAAAATAACCTTGTTGCTCAAAGGATGCTACTGATAGTCTCCCTTTCCTGACCTCAACAGCATGAGAAACTGTCTTTACAGACTCATGAAAGCTCTGAAATCTGATAAGTCTTGAGCTTGAACATTAGATCCCCTCATTTTTTTTTTTTTTTTTGTTAACTGAAAAGCATAGAAATAGATAACAGTGGAAGTGAAAATACTTACTCCATAGACAAGTTCCCCAACCATGCCATTCCATATTTTAGTCTCTGGATCCCTTGCGCCATATTTCCCATCACCGACAATGGACAGTTTGTATTTGATTCTTACGTGTTTGGCTATTTCGTAGGCTAAATCAACACAATAGCCTTCATAGCGCTCATTTCCTTCCAGTTGCTCATGATTCTTTTTATACATTACATATGGTGATTCCTTAGAGACCAGAAAAAAAGAACAGAAGATTACTCTCATCCATTATTTTTTCCGAGATAAGGTAAATGTAATAGAGAGACACTTTCCTCTCTGTCCTTATTGAGACTAGGTGTATGGAAACGATTTTTTCTTTTTTGAAAATTTGACTTAATAAGGAAGGGAGCCTCAGTCAACTATTCATGAAGTCGTGTATTCCTTGGAGCCCCTAACTGATGATTAAATGAAGTAGAGAAACATTTAAGTTTTTTTTTCCCCCACAGAATTTGAAAGCAGGACTAGTTTTCACCAGTAAAGTCTTTTGATGTAGTTGAATTGGAAAGTACTATCTCCTTTGGTACATAAAGAGGATTTGCCTTTGATTTCTCAGGATGGATTACGCAGAGCCTACAGCCAGCTCAGGCAGGCCATAGGGAAACACTGCAGTCCTCGAGAAGCTGTAGTGTTTGGCTGGCTCTTTTCCATCTGAGGTCTATATCGAGTTCTTAGGATAAAGTGAAGAGGAGAAATTTGTGCTGTTTAAATGCTATACTTGTTTTTACCTGAGGTGCACACTTCATTACAGAAAGACAGCTTTTGGAAAAGCACTTGGAAGAGATACTACCCCATCACATGTATATAGTGTATTGTATTTTGTGGACTACTTCTATATAGCTAATTGTGCCTTGACATGGTCCTAAGACATAGGTAAGAGATTATTATTATTTATTTCCATTCTACAAATTACAAAAGTAAAAACCTGAGGATTAGAAAAATTGTGACTTGCACAGTTATACAAAGAAATGTTAGATCCAATATTAGCACATTAATTGAGTTTCCTTTTTCACATGACAACCCTACACAATGAAGAATTAGATTTTATATCCTGGTGAAGCACCATTCTTTTAGGGGAGAAGTGGAGAGGACAATGATATGTAAAATTGTTCTTCATTCATTCATTCATTCATCCATCCATCCATCCATCCATCCATCCATCCATCCATCCATCCATCCATTCTCTTCCCTCTCTTGTTCTCTGTCTTTCCTTTCTGAGTATATTGCAAATGACCCCATACCATGCTACTTGTGTAGAGGTCAAAGGGACAGCTTGCAGGGGTCGGTTCTCTCCTTCACCTATAGAAGTTCTGACCATCAAGCTCAGATCATTAGGCTTGGTGACCAGCACCTTTACCCTCTATCCCCTCCATCCCTCTTTCCTTTTCTTCCTTTTGATTTTCTTGTAGAATCTTCACACAGACTTTGTTCTGGCTTATTATCTACTTCTTCCTCCCCCTCCACACGTACTCCAACCCCTCGGAATGATTTTGTCCACAGTATTTTTCCTTTCATGTTGATATCACATGTTATCAACATCCCGCCCCCCACCCCATTAATTCCCCCATTAATATCTCTTTGTTCTCATGGGTCTGCTATCAGGTTTCTTAGTCTTTACTCATATACTTATTCCTATATTTAACAACTGGAAATTAGCATCTGAATATGAGAGAAAGACAGAGAGAGACCATGTAGTATTTGTTTTTCTGAGCCTTGGTTAGACTACTTAGTATAATATTTTCAAGTTCTGAAAACTTTCCTGGAAATGATATAATTTAATATTTCTTTATGGATGAATAACATTCCATTGTGTATAATGGCATTTTGTTCATCACTGAGAGGTGCTTGAGGGTTCCTGAGCAATTGTTGTGGTAGAACTTCTGCATGCTTAAACTCAAGACTGGCTGAATCATATTTTTAAAACTGTTCAGAATACTTAGAACTGAATAATACTTTTAGAATGCTGTTGAGAAAGCCTCCCTTCTGTATGTCCACACTTACCAGAATAGTAGTCACTACAATGGTCCTGTTCTCTGAGGATGAGCTGTCATTGCTGATTTGTTGATCTGAGAAGGGCACAAACCTTTCATACTCGTTCCAGTAACCAGCCTAGAAAGAACAGACATTTGATCCAGATGCCCATTTTTCTCTCAAGAAATGCTAAGTGGATTTTAAGAAGCTTGAGATTTATAAGGATTGATACCCTGTTTCTATCTATGTTTTTACTGCCCTCAGAACAATAAGGAGACACACAGAGGTGTGCTTGCTATTTCTTTATTTTGAGGATTCCTTTCCTCACTTTACCAACAATTCTGCGAAATACTTGAGCCTGCTGTGTAATGACCACTTTTTCTATCATTAAATCTTTACAGCAGAAAAAATGTTTGGAATTGCAGAAAGCTGATATATTGGAGTCAAAAGCCAGTTAGTAGCTGATAGATATGATGCAAGATAGTTTATATTCTAAAGGTTTATCATATGGCTATGAAACCCCTCTAATGTCTAACTCAGTTGTTAGTGAGGTAGAAGCTAACTGGCCATATACAATTCAGCTATGAAGAAAGATATTTTGTCTCAAGTACTTTGGGTGGTGGGTTGGCAATGACTTATTTTCATTCTTGTTTGTTAAAAATCATATGTGCCTGGGAAGATTCTGTTTAATAGCATGCTATAAAGTTTGTGATCCCTTCCCT
Organism: Uromys caudimaculatus; assembly: GCA_028551405.1. Classification (NCBI taxonomy): domain Eukaryota; kingdom Metazoa; phylum Chordata; class Mammalia; order Rodentia; family Muridae; genus Uromys; species Uromys caudimaculatus. The sequence goes on along the minus strand of CM052722.1, from coordinate 88,816,232 downwards.
TTGTTTAGAAAAATTGTTAATTACGTGTGAGTCTACTACTTTTATAGAAATTAGAGGGTCATCCTCTTTAATACCATAGGTTGGATCATTCTGATTACAAAGCTCTATGTATCTTATCTCAGTTTCTCAGCAGATGGAAAGACAGAAACACCAAGTGGGGCTTTTCTTTGTATATTTCCCACACATCTTCTTGTGTGGACATGCTCTCACCTTTGGAGAGACATTTCTCTTCTTGTCTGTTTTGGCTACTTACTTTTCGCGAGCCCGAGACTTTCATTTCATACACATCAATGGTGTAATTTGTCCTACGTCCATAAGTGTCAAATTGGATGTTTCCAGTCATCCCTTGTACTTGCACCTGGTAAAAAGGCAAAAGGTGCAAAGTTGAACTAGCTTTTACATTGTTGACTCTAGGTATCTGGGATGAAATCTTTGAGGATTTTCATTTCAGGTCATTGAATTCTATGTAGCAGATCAAGTCTTCACAGAGTTTTATTTTTTAACAACGTGTTCTTGGTATGCTCTTAAGTTATGAAACTTTATGTGGGTATTAGAAGTGGTTACCTGTATAATGTAGTGGGATGTCTTTAACCAGTGTTTCAGAGAACTGGACATTTCTAGTAGTCCCTTCTTAAGAATGTACTTTAGGCTGAAATAGGCATATTATTCTGTATTATGAGTTTCTTGTGGGGCATCATTGTGTCTAATCTTCATATTTCCAATATTTGGAAATAATCTGGTTTCTACAGCATGACTCAGTAATCCTAATCTGTGAAATGGGAAATCCCAGAAGTACCTATTTCTCAGAACTATGTAGATAATTAAATGAGTTCCGAATAATGCCTCGAACATAGTAAGCATCACATTGCAGTCTAACTATGTTAAAATTTACAATTATTTGTTTATTATTCTGTGTATATGATATGACTATATGTAAAAGCAGGTATATGTGTGTGCTATAGTGTAAATGGGGGTCAGAGGACAATTTTCAGGAGATGATTCATTCCTTCCCCTGTGGGATCTTGGGATTGACCTCAGGTCATCAGGTTTATGCCTCAAGCACCTTAACCCAGGAAGTCTTCTTTCCAACTCCAATCTAAATTAATTACCAAGCCAAGTGACTTTAGCTATTTTTTGAGAGGATTGCACATTTATGGACTTCTACCGTGAGAGAAGCAGCCTTTCCCCCTTATTTAAACTATATGCCAAGGTACAGACAGGTAGCAGAGAGCATGGGTGCCATGGAGAGATAGTTCAAAAACTGATAAAAATTTGTGAACCTTAAGGAATCAGGAACGTGGAATGCTCTATAACAGAGACAGAAGTGCGAGAGCTTCCGTTTCTTGTTGGGGATGCCAAATTCAGAGTCTACATATGCCATAAAAGTTCCTGGTCATGTGAAAACAAAAGGCCACATCTACTGACAGATTTTCTTATCTGCCCTACAGTTTAGAAATATCAAATAAAGACTGTCAGTCTATCTGGATGTTTCACTTCCTTAGTAAAGGTCAGAGACTTTAAAGATAAATAATCTGGGTGGGTTTTTTTTTTTTTTTAGGATAAACTCATAAAATACCTTTCCCTTCATTTATAGAAAATGACAAGCTAGCAAACAAGTCAGAGGCAGTAATGGGTTTATACTGCCAAGGGGAAAATTGATATCAAGGCTTTGGGAATAGTTTTTAAAAGAAGTAGATTTCTGAGTACCAGTAGGAGACCATGGAACTGCTTTGATATGGCAATTCCATCTGACCCAGCAAACCTAAGGACTAAGTTTGCAGGCCACGTGAGCTGAGAGTTCTAGGTAAAGAAATGGGACCTTTATTGATGCATTATTCATTAGGATGAAACTGATGCATGTTGTGATGTCTGATAGAGCTGAGAATTGCATAGAAATCCTTCATTGCTGTACATACTCAGGGCTTCAAGTCTCATTAAGAATTAAACATTTCAAAAGACCCAGGTTATCTGAACTTGAACTTGATTTATGAACAGGGTAGTCAACAGGTGTCCTAGAGATGCCAGCCCTCATGATACAAAGTCTTCAGTGAGTAAGAATAGAACTGGACCACCACTCTAACTAAAGTCTATTCTTAGGGATATAGACTAGTATTGAATGTCAGTGACAGCTTCCCACTACCTCATCTAGAATCCCTTTTTAATCTAAACAGCCTTAATATTATTTACCTGTCATTTAAATAATCTACATCTTCTGGATTGGGAGCATCTCAAGGTAAGAGACATTCATTTTCTACATTTTCAACACTAATGTAATCCAAATACAAGCTCTCCTTAGCTTGTCTCATCTTTGCACACTAATAATGGAGCCTGGTACGTACCCATAGGGGCTTACTAAGTGCAGAGTGGATGGCACGGCTATATATTCATTTAAACAGGCCTCATACATGTGTCTATCTAAAACCAGTAGTTTGGTTTCCAGATTTCTTTAAAGGAAGAAAATTATTTGTTGAGAAACAACCATGCACTAGTCCTAAGGAAGGATGCCTGTACATCGTGCAATCTCATTTTTAATGAACTTCAGTAAAAAGGGACTTTTAAAAAATGTAATAAAACCAGGCTTACTTTCCGTCATTTTGAATAGCACCATTCTGAGGGACCATATTCTTTTGAAAGGCCATTGCTTTCCAGAATAGAAATAAGTTGGTCTGTAAAAAGAGTTGAAGGATCCCTGTGGTCAGATGATTGGCCATTAAGGCCTGGGAAGGAAGGTGACTTATTTGGCCTGTCCCTTGAACTTATTAGAGAGTTAAACATCTGGAAATTTTTCTTTGTGACAGGATGGTTGGTCCAGTTAATTTATAGCCAAGGTGGTTTTTTATTTTTTATTCTGGTGGCCACATTTCTACTTGGGGAAAGTGGTGGTTTATGTTATGAATGCCCAATCAATTAGAAATGCTGGCTCCTGCCCATGAGGTTCTGTTGATGAAAACTCATTTTGATTCACTCTGAGGCAGTTTTAGATTTCACTCATCATTATGTTCCACCTGACAATACAAATCTTGTAACTGCTAGGAAGGTGGAATTTAATTAGCTGCTCTTCAAAATCATGCACCGCTGCTTCTATAAAACTACACTCGGGGCATCTGTTAGGGAATTGACACAATGACATAAAAGTCTACACAGTATGAGAATGGCTCATATCTCTTTCTTGGAGAGAGACACAGGGCTACTAACCTCTTTGGACTGAATGCATCCAACTTGGCAAATTAAGGCAGCAGTAAGAGAGCCAACTATACAAAATGGTGTACGTTATGAGGCTGTTCCTGATTCTTCATTGCTGAGTTGTGCACAGAATTATCTTAGGATGGCCTATCTCTTTGTTCATTTGGATGTCCCAAACATCAAGATAATTAGTTGGAAAGAAGAGATTCTTGTACTCTTGGAGGCTCATTTTAATGCATGCAGGGACATGTGACAGGCATAAAGTTAAATATTCAGGAAAGGGCTCTTGCTTGGAAAGCTGCAATGAATGGGTGATATTGCTCCTAGTGCAAATAATGGAATCTGTTCAAAGGACACTGCTTGAAGCCTTAAATGATCTCCTAGCCAGTAAATACTAAAAACAAGTGACCTATTTGATCATCTATCCATTGATTCTTTGTACTTTTCTTTAGGCTTTTTTCTTTGTAGCACTGGGCAAAAGCCTCTTAAGTAGGTCTAGAAATGCACCATGTTCCTGCATTCTACCATGCAGAATAGAATAAGTGTTCTCTCTGACAACAGAAATACTATCGTGCTGGCTTAGTTCCACAGTGCATTCAGGCTCCTAATTTGTCTGATGAGCCCGAGGATGCTGCTGTCCTTTGTAATGCCTATCTTAAAGTTAGGATCATTTTATAAAAGAAAAAAAAAATCCCAAAATCTTTGTAGGAAATGTCATATTTGTAGAACATATGTTATTTTGAAGCTACTTATTAATTCAATCTATAATTTTTGGAGGGTATCAAGTTTCATTTACTGTGTACAGTGCAGCAGAGAACTAAGGATTTATTTGCCCTACATTTATTTTTTTGCAACTTCACAGCAGCAGAACTTTCTATTGGTGGAATTCTAGATGCAGGCGACTATCCACACATACCTTTTCTGCACAGCCTGAGATGCTGTTTCTTAGTACAGCCTCCTTTAGGACTGAGGTCTCCCTTTCTGTGTCTTTCTAAGGCTCGTCCTCCCCAACAAGCAGTCCTCCCAACAAGCAACTGTCCTTACCATTTTCAGAGCTCTCTCAATATCAATTCCTTGACTCCAGGGCACAGCAGGATTTGCTAAGCAGTCTCCAGCACTGCCTCTACGGGATACATCCACTCGCTGCCTCCTCAGGTATCGGAAGGCTTCTGCTATGACCAGTATTGCGTCGTGTGTCAATGCAGATGTATACTAAAATAAATGCAAGGAAAAACAGGAGAGCATGACAAGTGACATCCCCCAAACTTGCCTTGTTCCTTGTGCTTTTCATTCACTTTCACCTTTTGCTCTACAAAGACATCATCCTAATTATTTGAGTTCAAAATTCTCTGTGGGCAAGCCTGACTTTGATGCATTTAACAGTGATGCCTCTTACTTCATGTGTGTGCACGTTAGGGTCATTAAGATCAAATGGCTCAAGGGAATCTTTTTCTTGCTCTCAGCACTGTTTCATATTGAGTGAGTGAGTATAAAAGGCTGGGTATTTTGTAAGGGAAAATGCATGTGATGTTAAAGCATGGCATGTATAGATTAGAGAGGAACTAGCATATCCTAAAGCAAGGCTGAGTTAGTGCTATTTGTAATAGAAAATTCAGATCTGCTGTTTACTTAGGGGAAAATGGAAATAGCTAAGTTAGACAGCTTGAAATTAATTTGGAAGGAAACATTAATCATTTCTGTCTGGGCCATATTTGAAGCAAGCTAGGACCTCTGGCCAGCAATAAATCAGTTTTTGTTTCCCAGGGGGTAACAAACACCAAAGATGCTTTTCAAGTGTCGAAAATTACAATTGTTATTGAGTTTTAAATCTGATAACGTTGACAATTTGTAGGCACTGCTTCATGATGCTCCTCTTTCAGGCAAGAACTCTTTACTTTCTGTTTCTTGTATACAGTGACATGGTCTGCTAGGGACGCTGCTAGTCACTTAACACAAGGGATTTGATTATCTGCAGTTGGAAATGGTGGACGCTTTTCCATTAAATGAATCAACAAAGCATGATTAAAATAAGCTGACCTCTGTTTTGCCAGGGTGATGAATACTTGTAGAATATGGAATCTTATTGACTTTTTAAAATGTAGCAAAATGTCCTAAGGGGAGTTCTCACTATATAAAAGTCTGTCCAAATACAATTGAGAGTGAATACATTGTTGTGTCTACAACTATCAATTTACTTTTCTCTTGTTACTTTCAGAAGCAAATCATCAAGTATGACTATAACGGGAGCCTATTTTCTTTCCTGAAGAAAAATCTTTGTGTTTGCCCATCCTAGCACTACCTAAAGCCCACAAAGTGGTGATTTTTCCTTCCAACCAACTACATAAATTGTCACTAGTCTGAATGCAATTCTTCTAAAGCTATATTAAAAGAACTGTTTAATTTTGTACTTTATTCAGTTCCTATACCCGTGCATGAGATTTCCCAGTCAATCTAAAATAAATCATAAAAAGAAATATTTATGAAATATAGATTAAACAGCATCTAGATTTAATTTCTAGATGATTTTTCCAACTCTATATATTCTGTATCAAGTATTAAAGTAGGATCTTGGATTGATTCAATACAAGGTTCAATACTTTCTTAAACTATTTATAGGGTTTTACTTATACGACTAAGCTTTTTTTTTGTAGTAAATACTAGCAAGTTGCATACACACACTCATTATTAGTGGGTACCTGAGATGGTTTTCATTATCTTTTCTAGAAGTTATACATCTTCAGAGCAAGGATAATCTATACTGCAATATTTCTCTTTATATCTTTTATCTTTGTTCATTTTTTGTCTCTAACAATGTGTTTATAAAATTGTCGAGAACACTTCATGAATAAATGTATCTTTTTCTTCTATAGTTGCTAAATCGAAACATCACCAAGCAGCATGGTTAGGCGGTTTCATGGAAATATAAACATTTATAAGCTCACTTAAGTACAGCCTGAGGAATCATACCAGTTTAGTAAATTAAAAAATATTTGCTTATAAAGAATTCTTCATTGGGAATGTGACCATATTGACCAAGCCAAATTAGAACACCTGGTCTGACCAAGGGTCAGGATGATTTAAGATGGAACTGCCCTGGAAAATTCTGGCACATATAATCTCTATTACAGTCATGCAGTTAGCTTCTAAATAGTGAGTGACTTTAATGAATTATGAAATTAGGTTTAGTTCACAAGTTTTCTAGAGCATTTCAATTGTTTAAAATTTTTACTTGTATTTACTTGTATCAAAAATTTACAGGTTCTGATGTGTCCTGTTCAAGGTAGTAGAGAATACATCTCTTATTTCATCTATCTTCTCTACTTTTCTCTACCCTATTATTGTCAGGGAGAAAGGAGAACTGGAAAGTATGAGAAAGAAGAACTTCCTCAGTTTCCTTTTTTTAAGGGGGAAGGTTTTAATATACTTGACTCTTCTTCTTACATCACAGTCATTGTATACATTTTTACTATAGCAGCAAAAAAGAATTAAAAGCTAGTTTATATTTGAATTGATGTGCTGTGGCTGTGGTAATAAGTAATATATATATATATTTCATCAAAAATATAATTTGAATATAAATATATAATATATATAAAGAAACCCTTGTGTAGCACAAATAATTTCCACTTAATTTATGTTTTAAAATGATGAGTAAATAATAGGTTTTCTAACCATAGGGAACACATATGAAAACTATGCACTCTAAATATGACTTTCTGCTTTTAATATTTTTATCTTGATTTTGGGAAAATGAGCAACTTAGGTAATCTAACTATTTTTAAAGACATTTTTGTAGACAGGTAACTATTTCTGTTCAATATTTCCATACATATAGGTGATATATATTATATATTAGAGGCCAATTCACTTGGGTGTTCTGAGATTCATGGAACTTATTATCATGGGGCAATCACATAAATAATGTAAAATCCAATTTTCTGTTTCAGACTATCAATCTTTACCTATTCCTACTGCCTCTACCCTTTGCCTGTTGCCTGATTCAGGTTCTTACTGTAGTGTAAATTACTGTGAGAATATTCAAAATGAGATTCATTTAAACATTAAACTATTTTCAAACACTAAAGTTTTTTTTTTTAACAAGATCTATTCTCTATAGTTTATTTGGGGGTTAGGTTATACTATGGAATCAGTTGCAGCTCATTTTTTTTTTTTTTTTTTTGAGTTGTTGAATCATGTCTGAGGGAAGAGCACTTGATCACAGGATGGTTTTAAGTATAATAATGAAAAGCTTTGGAAGGCTGGCCTTCGTTGTCTGCATGTCATGGAGCATTACCTTTAGTGGTGCATTCTTGGCTTCAGGGAATTCCCTTTCATCCAGCCTCACCCAGCGCTGTATGAACTGCCGAACCATTGGGTTTTCATTGTTGACAATCTGGAAACCTGTAATGTTGGCTCCCCCATGCATGACTCTTTCCAGTAAAATGTCAGTGAAACCCTGGAAAGACAGGGAAAGGGACCATGGCCATGAGAGACATACATCTCTGCTTACATTTATCTGATGAAGAGTAAGGAGGAAATGAAGGATTCCTTCCCTCAGACTACGTATTAGCAATAAAGAAGGTCTTGGATATGAAACTAATTCCTAAGCCACCATGTCTTTGAAAGTACAAACAAAATGGAGAAAGGGTGCATGCTTCCATTTTTCTGTCTGTGACCAATGTAAGTTTTGCTTTTAAGCAAATATTTTGTTTCATTTACCTGTATTTTTTTTTCAGTCTTCCTACAGAGAGTTCAAATATAGCACCATGTGACTAGAGGATGTTGAAGATGGTTGACCGTAAGAAGTGCTATAGAAAATCTTTTTTTTCACCTTAACATGCTGAGCAGAGCAAAGTGTTTCAGATTCTTGTGATGAGTATTTAGACATTTGTGATTCACAGAAATACCAGTGAGTGAAGCTGACAGCTTGCCTGTATATGATGGCATAAACCCCAGGGTGCGTCTCACATGAATCCATAAATGAGTCTTGACATCTGTATAGCATCCACCATTTGCTCCTTCACTTGCTCTGGTTACCATCTGGTGTCTCTGTCACCCAAGTACTTCAAAGTGCTCTCCCCAGGGTTCACACCTAAGCCTTTTCCACACAGGCACTGCCAACTCCTTTGGGTATTACTGTCTTCTGGGATACCCTGCCCAGGAATTGCTGCTACTTATGTTGGATATCGGTCTCCTGTGCTTTGTTGCTCATGTGTCAGAATCCTTAATGAACGGATGCCAGCTTTCTATATCAATGGGAAGGAAGGTGGAGGAAATCTCCTAGGAGTTAGGGGAGAGGAAACCATAATCAGAATATATCGTATGAAAAAAACCTCGATTTTCAGTAAAAGAAAAAAATGTGCTTAGAGGCAGCAGACTTTTGTGGCAGTAAGAAGGAAAAAGACACTAGCATCTGGGGATTCCCTTTATTTATCAAATATAGGAGTTGACTAGTTCTGAGTTTTCCTCCAACATAGCTGCTACCAAAATTCAGGTGACTAACCTGTGTACCTTATTGTTCTTGCATTTAAAAAGAAAACAAGAAATCAACCTTAGAAAAGAAAATAGATTTATTTACCATTTGGGAAAATTGCAAAGAGAAAAAAATTGCACAATGTATCTATCAGTGGCGACTTTACTGCTTATAAAAAAAATCAAGAGACAAAAATTGGAAAATATATTGATTTTTCTGTGAAAAAAAGAGAAGAGGTCATGAATTTAAGAGGAAGGTGAAAGAGAAAAGGGAGGAGAGAGAAGGGGTAGAAGTAATAATGTACACACAGTACTTATGGATGAAATCCTCCTAGAGAACAAACATTTTATATTTAAATTAAAAAACAAAACAGAAACAGGAAGAAGCACCCCTCTTCTTTAGATTATCTTCAGGATTTTGTGTGTGTGTATGTTCACATGTTTATGTGTTCATGTGTATGAATTCGTGGAGCCTATGTGTGCATATGTGTGTGGAGATCAGTGGTCCATGTTGCTCTCCTTTTTTTTTTTTTTTTTTTTTTTTTTTGGTAAAAACCTCTCACTAAAACTGGAGCTCCTTGACTATGTTGACTAGCCAATTAGTTCCAGGGCTCTCCTGTCTCTTCACCTCCCCTTCTCTCACACTTGGATAGCAGGCACTCACCATCATGACTACCTTTTCTTTTTTTGTAAAGATTTACTTATTTATTTCATGTATGTGAGTACACTGTAGCTGTCTTCGGACACACCAGAAGAGGGCATCAGATCCCATTACAGATGGTTGTGAGCCACCATGTGATTGCTGGGAATTGAACTCAGGACCTCTGGAAGAGCAGTCAGTGCTCTTAACTGCTGAGCCATCTCTCTAGGCCTCATGCCTATCTTTTCTACATGAGTTTTAGGGACTGAAATTCAGCCTCACCTCTAACATTTTAGTGTAAGAAAATTTCAGATATACAGAAACTTTGAAAGTAACATTCAGTGAACACCCTTATGGTCAATATTCACATTTTACTATTGATGCTCTCTGGTCCACTAGTTCATTTCATTTTTGGAATACATTTCAAACAAAATAAGTGGTAAGTAGGTGCAGATATTAGTATACTTTAACCTCAAAGATTTAACACCAATGTCAATAACTATAATTTCCTACTTATATAGTATTTTTTTCCTTTTTTGTATTTGTGGTATGTGTTCATGTAGGCATGTACATGTGTACATACAAGTAAATGTGCATACATATGTGCATGTTATCTTTCCAGACTTTTCTCTTTCTTTTTTGAAGGAAAATTTATATCTAATGAAACATACAAAATTTAAAAGTATACCTAATGTGTTTTGATAAATGCACATGACTATATTATCCATATTCTTATATGTTCTTTTATTCTCTTTTTTGTACTTTCAAAATATCTTCCTTGAAGAGTGATGATCACAAAGAAGCATGTGAATATCTTTACGTTCATATATTCATTAATATTCATATACTGATCCACAAATATAACCAATCCTCAGAAGTGCCCCATGTGTCCTTCTCCAATCACCAACCCTCAACTTTGCATTCTTCAATTTAGAGCTCTTTAAAACTAATCAGAAAGTGGCCTTAGAAAAGATTTTAGTGAGACGCTTTTTCAGTAATTACTTAGAACCCCTATCATCTTCCTTTCATTGTGAGATATGAATTTAAGGAGATTGGACAAGGAGCCAATTAGTTTGGTTTGCATACTGAGAATCATTCCTCCTTTCTAATAACCACAAGGCATTTTCAAGTTAATATTAACTTGTTGTGATGAGTTTTCTCCTAAAGGATTCCTCTATGAGAGATACTAAGACAATATTTTCTCTAATTTGCTAACCCCCGCACTAAAATCACCAGAGAAGCAAGCTTGTGTATAAAACCTAGCAGAGGCTATCATTGCTATGAAAGTCTATTAATCCACTCTTCACTTCCAAAATAAAGAAACATAGAAAACAGAGAATATGAGTTTAACCAATAGCTTCAATTTTACCAAGTGAAAACATTGGGCAGTAACAGATACTGCACAAGAAAGCCAACTGCCTATTTGTATGCTGTCGTGCGTAAATGGTAAGGTCTTTGATGTCTTCCTTGGGTAGGTGAACCAGTCTCCACAGTGGTCTAATTTGGGGTAAGGCTTTTAAAAATCTCTCAAAAGCTGTATCAAGCAAATGATCATCAAACACATGGATGACAAAATGGTTCAATAAAGTGGTAGAGGGTCAGTGGCAAAAGACAGCCAAGAAAGGTTTTGGTGCCCCCTGCTCTGCCTTCTCTATTTGTCCCACTTATAGAAGAACTGTTCTATTTCTAAAATGAATTGCTACATTCTATTGTTGTGTACAGCTAGAATTGACAAAGTTGTAAATCGAGGCCACACACTACCCAGAGTTAGTAAAATAACTATTACAAGAAAGCTGACTAGCAGACATATAGTAGGTAGACTCTAAACACGAAATGGCAAAGCTAGGAGTAATAAGTACAGACTAAAAGGTAGACACTGCTAGACTCCTACCTCCCAAAATTTCAGGGACTGTTTTCTGTTTTGTCATAATTTGTAGTTAGATTATTGTGCTTGTCCTTGGGTTGAACACACATAACCATAGTATTTTATTAGCATAAAACCATTGTAAAGGCACTAAACAGAACCAGACAATCATAAACACAGAGAGTGTACAAAAAGGAGAATCAAATGAGTGTTGCAGGGAGGGTTGTGATAAGAAAATGAAGTTGGGGAAGGGAAGTTGGCTGGCAACTAGCTCACTTTATCCACCCATCTGATTAAGACATTGGACATTGTGATTGTTTATATAACTCTTCAAAATTCACTTCTCGTTTAGCTACACAGAGACCTGGAAGTTGATTTTTGACACCAAGTCTATCTAAAGACTGTGTATAAACATAGAACAATAGAAGAAACCTTCAATACTTTGACTGATTAAAAAAAGATACTAATTTTTGGGGTGCACATTCTCAATAGGGTAAGGAGATGACTGAGCCCTCGTCCATTTTCGTCTATTTCCTCAGTATTGTAAGGGGTTTAACTAGCCACAGTTCTTACCAAATTTACCTCTAAGGGTTGCCATAAAATGGTACTAAGATGAGAATAATGAGACCGAATATATCTAAAATGTTCACAAATGCAAAAGTCAACATTACATACTTAGTGAGAGGAAAATCAAGAAAGTAGTGTCAGTAGTGGAACAAGGGGAGCTCAGAGAGAGGTGCAGGACTCAGCTAGATCCTGGACTAACTTCATTCAGATTCAACTTGGCAATGTGGTCACTGTTTTCCTTTTCAAACTGCTGTGAGACATTGTCATCTCTGAGAATTGAACCAAGCCCGACTTTGCCACATTTACCTATAATGTTGACAGAGAGTTGACTAGGAATCACCAATGATGGGAAAACACATCAAGATGGAGGAAAAGGAGGCCGCCAGTTCTTCTAGGGTTTAGGTTCTCAGCTAAAGGCAAGAGATGTCTGGCTCCTGAAACTCTCTGAATAGCATTCAAAACATTGGGAAAATGTACATTTCTGTACTATTTGATTAAATAATTTTCTTCTATAAGATGCTCACTGCCATTGGGGTATATGATTGGTGCAAATCAGGGGCTGGAGAGATGGCTCAGCAGTTAAGAGTACTGACTGCTCTTCCAGAGGTCCTGAGTTCAATTCCCAGCAACCAAGTGGTGGCTTACAACCATCTGTAAGGGGATCTGATGCCCTCTTTGGGTGGGTCTGAAGACAGTGACAGTATACTCATATACATTAACTAACTAACTAACTAAATATTAAAAAAGAAAAGATTGGTGCTAATCTTTAAAAGCAATATTAAAGGTAATAATGCCAGGCAGGAATCCAGACAGCACCCAGAATAAGTGAGTCGGACAATTGAAGAGTTTTAGAGGGAGGATGCAGTGGCAGGATGAGGGAAGTCAGGAGGAAGTCTGATGCAGGGACAGGCACTGGGTGGTAATAACTCACAATTTCCTGGTATTTCATCATTTAAAGGAATTTCACTTGCCCAGAATGCTTGCTAAATTTTACTGCTTGAGTTTGTCTGTCTGATCTCGTAGTAAAAGGTGAGTATATCAAAAGGGAGTCTCTTCTAAATCTCTGAGAGATATTAATTTCATAGAGATGATAACAAATCCTATGTGCAAAAAGGAGTAAATAAAAAAATGGTAGATATCATTGAAAAAATAAGGAACTTATAATTGATATCCAAAAGGCAAAAGTGGTCTGGCTTTATGGCTTACCTGTTTCTATTCTAACATGTATTCATATATGTTGTTTTTATATTACATACTATTAGATTGAACTGCTGACATTTGCAATTAAAATTCCAAGTAACAAGGAGACTTTACTGTCTGAAGAAATTTAACAGAGAAAGTATTATTAAAGAGGTGACCAAAAATTATCTACATGGGAAAAGAGTGAATCAACAGACCAACAGAATGATAAGGCACGTTTTCTTTCTACCATGGTTCAAACTACTGTGCTTCTGATCATATCTTTAGATTGTATTTTGATGTGTGTGTGTGTGTATGTGTGTGTGTGTGTGTGTGTGTGTGTGTGTGTGTGTGTACAGTCTACAGATACAAAAAATAGACTATTTGGATAATTTATACATAGACATTAATATAAGGAAGCTATAAGTGAGGAAGAAGTTGTGATTGTGGCAAGGGGAGAATATCAGAGATTAATATTTTATTAAGGGCATGTATAAAAAGGCTTCCTTCTTGCTTTGCATCTTCTCACAACATGGTCATATATTTTGAGTATTCATAGATTTAACTAAGGTTCATTTCTTGTGCTGACAAGAATATTTGGTTACAACTCATTGAGACCAGTGCATTTTCTCTAAAAAGAAAAATATAACAGAAACATACACTGGTTACATGGTAGGTAGAAGTGAAAATGAAAATGGGAAGCTAATGAATAGAGCAAAGAGAGGTCAGAGAACAGCACTAGCTACGAGACAGAAACTAGCTGATTCGAGGTTCATCTCTTCTCATTCCTGGAAGGTGAGCTCTGAAAATAGTTGTGTGAAGGTCATTGGTAGAGACAGTGTCATGCTATAACTGCTCCATAGGTAAGGATAGGACTGCAGCAATTACTGCTAGTCTTTCTGTTTCTCTTCTAACATGTCCCAAAGCCATCTTATGTTGTGAGTTACTTTGCCATCAGTAGCCAGACTTTATGGGTGGCATGCACAAACACAACCCGCAGGTTGAGAAAACTGAGATTATATGGGCAACTTTAGCAAAGAGGTCACCAAAATTACATTCAGAATATAATAGGGATTTTTTTTTAAAGGCAAGGTTTGTTCCAAGGCATAGAATAATCAAAGTAGAATCACTTTTTATAATACACTGCAGCTGACCAGATCTTGCTGCACTTTTCTTTTTATCAAATCCATTGGAGCTACTAATTTACTTGCTCACAAATATTCCCTGGGTTTGATTTCTCCTGATCACCTAAAGAGGTGGGACTATTTTCCCAGTTCCACTGAAGTATCTACAAATAAAAAAATGTAACAGAAAGGACAACAATGAGGAGAAGCAAATCAGGAAGCACCAATATATGAGGGTCATGGGTAGAGACATGAGAGAGCAGTGCCTACTGTTGGGAAGTACTCAGAAGACACCAGCTTTTTTTCTAGCATGATCCAAATCATGCTGTCATTTCTGTTACATGTTGCTGCATTCAGTAGCATCAAGTATGTTCAAAGGGGACAACTGGGTGACTACTGAACAGAAGATACTTACAGGTTCTTAGTCCTGCTATGCCTTCTATCATAACTTTTCAAGACATTTCATTCTGTGAGTTGGCCACTTAAAAACATTATGTGGGAGTATTGTTCAAGTCTCACTTAAACCACTGTAAAACAATGACAATGTGGAAATGTCCACTGAGCACCTAAAGTATCTAAAGGAAAGGTTGGTGATAGAAGTTAGGGCTCATGTTTCTGAGGAAGAGTTTGTGTGGCTGCTGGTTAAGGCAATTCCTTTATTCCAACGTTTTGTTGGATATTTCTTTTGGAGTTGCCAACACACCAATCTCAAAGTTTGTATATAAACGTTGTCTTAGCTTGGGTTACTATTGCTGAGAAGAGACACCATTACCCTGGCAACTCTTTTAAAAGAAAGCATTTAATTGGGGACTGGCTTACAGTTTCAGAGGTTTAGTCCATTACCGTCATGGCAGGGAACATGGCGGTAGGCAGACATGGTACTGGAAAATTAATTAAGAGTTACATCCTAATATGTAGGCCAAAAGGGAATTATTGGGCTTGGCATGGGCTTTTGAAACCTTAACACCCAACCCCTTTTAAATAGTGCTACTCCCTGATTACTGAGCTTTCAAATATATGAGCTTATATGGGCCATTCTTACTCAAACTACAATAAATGTCAAATATCTCTAAAATGTCTGTGAAATTTCTGATATGATAAAAATGGTTATCATTGGCAAATAGGTTAATAGGTAAATAAATAAAAGGCAGAAGGGAAAGGGGATAAAGGATGCCGGTGAAAGTCGTTGGCTGAGGGTAGGATGTGCGTGATTCTTAGCTCTCCACTCATCTCTATCATTTGAAAATAAGTTTAAGTTCTTTCACAAATTCCTAGATACAACTATAGTCATAAACAGATACCTCATTGCATTTTGCAGACTGTGGTCTGGCTTCCCTCAAAGCCTCAACAAAACACGGATTCAACTGGGTTGACCAACAAAACTCAGTTCTTATGAAATTATGTGAGTGACTAGGCTATCAGTAGTGATAGGGTGCTGAGCAGCTCTGTGAGCCATGACTCCCAGGCGGCAACTACATTAAGGGTACACAACCAGAACTTTTGATGGGCTGTGGAGTCCTCACCACTGCCCTGACTTGATTGGGGTGTGGTTTTGACTTACTGTACTTTCGAATTATGAAATCCACCAGGTCGAGGAGCATCCGTATACCCAGAAGTGGCAATTCTGGGTTACATGAAAGTTTTACTTTTAGAGGTTCTTGAGGAAATTCCGTATCACTTACCAAAATGGCTGTGTTAATTTACATTTCCATCAATCATATTTAAGAATTATCCTTTCTCCACATCCTTACCAACATTTTCGATTAGCAACATAATGACTAAGGAAGCTCTACATCAATTTTGGCTGTAGTTTCTACTAAAACGTGTGCTTCTTTTTCTTTTCTTCTCGTCTTCCTCTAATGATTGCATGGGCTGTTGTACATTTGATGACTGCTTATGAACCTTTGTCTTCTTTATTATCCTATTCCCTTCTGTACAGTAAGTGCATTTGTATAGTCACTCTGCAATGTCATTGCTAAGTTACTTCAAGGTCCCAAGTTCCCTGTTGTACTAAGTGGAATTTCTGTTAAACCCATTTTATTATTTCATGGGGATTTTAACAATTACAACTCACGATTAGATACTCAATTACTTTGGTGGGTTTACACTAAACATCAAAATCAGTGCTACTTGCCTAATTGCCACAGTGGTATCTTTTCCTTTGGTTGTCTCAGTGAACTTTGCACAGGGAAGCGATTAGAAGACATGAGGGAAAGCAGAGAGAGAGAGAGATTGGAAGGAATCCTACTGCTGATATATAGGGTAAGTTAAAATGTTTTCTCCTTTTCTAGGTATTAAATATCTGTGCATCTGGCTTATTTACCTCTATGACAATAGCAATATTTGCTGGAAACATGGGCAATGAAGGTACTCATTTCGATTTGTAAGTTAGGCTAGATTTCATCAATTGTATATCACCTTTCTATCACTGTTGCTCATATCTGAATTTGGCTGTATAAGATGAACCATGACTTTGTGCCTAAGAAGTTTATGCAAAGTACTGAAAACAGTCTTTGGTTAATTCTCTAAGTCCACCTTTTACAAAGTTGGTGTTTGAACAAGTGGCATTCAGACACAAACTGTCTCTGGTATGATTCCAACTTCAAAAGTTTCAAATGACTTTGGTATTATTGATTGACATTTAAGCAGATCATTTTCCTTCAGATAGTGTGGATAACTTAGAAGCTGGAAATAAATGCATTCAGGGTTTACTTTTAGAGCATTTATTTTCAGGATATTATACAGAGATTTCTTGTATGTAGAATTGTTCTGATGATACATTTTATACAGAGGAGACCAAGCACAAAGTAAGTTGATAATAGATCATGGGTGAGAAATGGACAAGTGGCCTACTAGAGGGGAGATAAAAGCAGTAGACTGTGGATCTGGAAGATTGCCAAGGACAACAATTTATCTTAGCATTTTCATGAAGCCTCCTCTGTCTTTAGTGCTATTTGAATTGTTCATCCTAGTGATGCTTCAACATAGAAATGCAAAGTAATTATGGTGGCCTAAGGTAGCAGGTTCCTCATGAAAGACACAGTCTTTTTCTGGAAAGAAAGCCTTCCTCCAGCTCTGGTGGGGGTGGGGGAAATGGGAAGAGCGAAAGATTACACCATACGAATTAGCACTTGATTACAGGTTATTTGAATTGTTTACTAGCTGGTTTATTCTCTAATCCAATCACCAAATATTCTCTGAAATCTTCTAAGTGAGCCATATCATACCTGGCCACCACCCTAATGGCACTTCAGTCTATTTTTTTTTTTTTTTTTTGGTTTTTCGAGACAGGGTTTCTCTGTGTGTAGCCCTGGCTGTCCTGGAACTCACTCTGTAGACCAGGCTGGCCTCGAAATCAGAAATCCACCTGCCTCTGCCTCCCAAGTGCTGGGATTAAAGGCATGCGCCATCACTGCCCGGCTCACTTCAGTCTATTCGGAGCTATTTGTAAGGATTTAAAAAAACCAATTGTGACTTTATAATTGCTACTGGTGAAGAAATAGCCTCTGATAGCTTTTTGTTTTAAACTATCAGCTTTACTGAGGTCTGATTTAGTTATTGTAAAATTCATCCACTTCACTCTGGTGACTTCTGGGGCATAAATCAGATCGTGTCCTTCTCTTACTTGAGCCATATCAGTTACTTTCTATTGTTCTTTTAACTGGCCTAGTAAAGCCTTGCTCTAGTCTACATAAAATGACATTTTGACAATTTAGGAAAAGCACGGTGCTCAGAACCTTGGCATGGGATGTTCTGTTTAGAAAACCTTTTCCTGATTGTCATGTAAATGAATCTTTCTCAACCGTTTAGAGCACCCTTTTGAAGTCACCCTTTTACAATGTTTTCTCTGCAGTGCATTGCAGTACAGTACTGATTTTATACATCGTGGCACTCTTTATTCTTTGTCTATCTCCAGGCCTGTTACTATAAGCTAGGCAGCACTGTTCTCATCAATACGATTATAACTTTCCCAAGGACATGGTGTCCTGTCCTCTTTGTAGTGAAGTGAATGCAATTTGGGGCATTCAAATGATAGAGGAAAGAAAACGTAGGGACTGGTGCATTGCCTCAGTAGATATAGGTACTTGCCACCCAGCCTGATGATCTGAATTCAATCCCTGGAACCCTCACGAGAGTAGGAGAGAACCAACTCCTACACGTTGTCCTCTGACCTCCATATGTGTGCTGTTCTGACCCCACCCACACACAGCAAAAAGGAAATAAAAATAAAAAGAGGCCATGTATATAGGGTTCTACTACCCCAGATGTGTGTGGACTAGTGCTGGTTCATTGACTGTGGAGTGTTCCCAGTCAGATGATAGGAGAGAGGGATCAGAGTAATTGCTATCAATATTTGTAGCTGTTTCACTTGGCTTATGGCTACTGAACTAAAGTATTAAATACTAAATATAAAATACTAAATATTAGACTTATATTTGATGTGTCTGCCTTTGACTATTTCATTTAATTAATTTATTTTTGTTGCACTTTTATGGGTCTATAAAGGTTTGGGGATAAATGGGTTCATCTTTATAAGTAGTTAAGAAGCTCTTTTTAAAGAACAGATTTGCTGAAGCATTTTGTTTTTGATATAAGAAGAAAATGTATAAAACAGAAGCATAACAAGCAGAAATAAACACTGGTTGAGTACCAACTCTATGTAATATTTATCATACACAATGTATTGCCAGTTACACTCTCTAGTTCTTCAGGAAAAGGTAGACTGTGTTAAGTAAATAGACTTTTGGTTCTGCTGGACACCATACCATAAAGGTGAACTTTGAAGGGACCGTGGGTAATATCTAAAGATCTGAATGTTCCACACAATAGAGCTGGAGGCATGGGATTTGGGAAGAAGGAAAGAGAAGGGGAAAAGAGATAACATTAAAACATTGGGAAGATATATAATGGATGGGACTGTGCCAAGAAAAAAATGAAAACTGGTGGATGAGCTGATAAATTGCTTTCAGTTACTAACATTTTCCACTTGACTACTATAAGAGAGTTTGCTTGTGGATGACCTAGGGACCACAGTCCAAGTATAGACAGTTTCCACCTTATGATGGTCTGAATTAATATTTTTATTTGCTTTTTAATTGTACAAAAACTATCATGCATCCTTAAAAGCTATACTGTAAGTTTTGATATATATGGTGTCTGGCGGTAAGACCCTGTACAGTGATCTGGGCAGAGGCAGTGAGCTGCTTCTTCTCAGCCATGGAGCTACCAGGGAGATGGTGCTTTACAGTGTCCTGTGTTATTCAGCTAGGATATCCATTAGTTTAGGCTACTAAGCACATCATCAGGTTATGATATTTTCAATCTAAGAAACAATCCCATAAAATCATGAAACACCTTTATATAAATCTACTAAGTAGCCCTGTTTTAGAGACAGTGTTGAGAAGCCCGAGAGAGAAGACACAGTTCTACCATCTCATCTTGTTAAAACATTGGCTAGGTAGTGATCTTTCTTTATAAATTTGGGACAGGAAGGAGGGGAAGGAGGGAAAGGGAGAGAGAGAGACATGGGAAAGCATTTTGGAGAAAAAGGAATAAGTATCCAAAGTAGTCTACTTTAAGCTGACTCATGCTTGTGACCCTCAATAGCAGAATAGGGGTTTAGACTTCAGACCAATTCCCGATCTTCTGTCTCTTGGTATTCTGCTACATTATATCTCTGTGTTAAGAAGAAACTGACTGCATCCTGAGCCACCAGTGAGGTTGTGTACCCAGGGGAGGTGGCTGTGTTTCCTGGCACTTGGGACCAGTGGCAGCTTTTTGCCTCAAGCCCACTTCCTTTGCCTACAAAACTAGGCTCCAACCCAATGACCTCTGTGTTTACATGCCATCTGCTGAGGGGGTCACAGCATGTAGCTTTGAGCATTTGAATTTTTATATAGAACATTACAATTGGAAGAACAAAGGAAGGGGAAGCAGAGAACAGAACAGGAAGACCTGGAAGGGGAAGGGAGCAGAAGGGACTCGTTGGTATTGGCAAGCCAAACAGCATGACTCCATCTCATCTGCTTTCCCTCGAAACAAAGCAGGTTCTTCTACTGTAGGTTAATTCCAAGATCTGGTAAGCACAGAGGTCATTTCTTCAAGCCTAGGTTGATTGCTTCTGGATGTACTTTTGCATACTACTTTATGAGTGATGATTTCTGTCTTAGTAAAATAAAAAAAAAAGTCTCTCTCCATTTCTTGTAACATACTATGAGTGAGGAAGATAAAGGGAGAAGAGACAGCAAGAGGGAAGGGGGAACTACAGAAGAAAGAGAGACCAAGAAGGAGAGAGGAAGAATGGATTAGGGAGTGGACGGAGTGGGATGCAATATGTGTCTTTAGATGTATTTCATTTTTGGACAGCTTTAAAATGTAGAATCACCAAGTCGTCCTTGTTTTAGTTTTGTTTGTTATTCTTTGAGTCACTCTTTCCTCCCAGGCCCTTCAGGGAATTCTGTATAAAGCTGAGGATGACCTTGAATTCCTAGTCCTATCCCATCCAGCTTTCAAGGGCTCACGTTACATGCCTATCATAGCATGCTCAGCTTGCTGTCCCTGTTTTTATAATTGCCTTTGATCATTTCATTCTCACAATTCTTCCATGTGTGCTTCATATCTTTATATCTCTGCATATGCATGAAGGTCAAAGGGCAACCCTTAGGAGTCTCTTCTATCACGTCGGTCCAAGGGATGGAACTTAGGTTGTCAGGTTGTTGGCAATCGCCTCCACCTATTGATCCATCCCACCAGACCCTCTCTGCTCAAACTTGTCTGTGACCTTTTCAGAGCTGACCTGTCTGGCTGAGATGCATGGGTAGACTGAGCAGGAAGAACAAGTCACTTTACAAGTAGATTGTCTATATGACTTTGGGAAAGTTCGGTCTCTTTTCTGAGTCCGTTTCCTGATATTTAAAAAGATTTGAGGAGTGGCCGGCATCTCTACTCAGATGCTCAAAGAAGTCCCTAGAAAATGGCGAGCACAGCAGGGGGGAGTCAGAGATCCATTAATTCCTAGCCTCTTTCTCCCCTGTACAATGCTCGACTTGATTGCCTGTCCTTGACATTCTTTCCCACTGACAGCTGACGTTACCCCACCTCCAGCAGCATCTGTAGCTGCCTCCAATACTGGGGAACTGTCAGGTCTTCTAAGGCAGTGGTTAAACACTACAGCACTGAATATGCCCTGCTATGGCTCCTGTCTTCCCCTGGGCACCTCAAGTGCTTGGATTATTTGCTCTGATTTTTAAGGTGTCCTGAACATCTGCTATTGGACCATCTCAACCTGGATCTAATTTGCCTTGTATCAACTGCTTGGCTATGTTGATTAGTTCTTTGGATCCTTATCTCTGTTTAGAACTTGACTAAGGGCATTCACGGTTCTCTCAGCCTTTGCCCACCTGGACTGATTTCAATGTTTCAGTCTGCCTTGGTTTCCATCCTGGCATGCCACCTCCACCCTTTACATCAATCCCTAACTGTGACTTAACCATTTTACATATAATATCTGAGCTACTATTGTTGGCATATATGAAAAAAATAGATCATGATACATGATATGCTTTGCAATGCAATGTAAAAGGTACTATTATAGGACCCAGCCATAGGGGAAAGAGCCGCTGCTTAACTGACAGGTTACATGGACAAACTAGTTACTAGGGGGACTAGAGCAGACAGAGTAACAGCACTGTTCGAGAAGAGGAAACAATTAATAATGGAACAACCCCCGGCAAGAAAAGCCACCATCAATGCATATGGATATGGATATGGAATTAGTAGACAGCTTACTTCTTAACTGGAATGTCCACCTCTAGCTTAACCACATCACATCTCTGGCATGTGTTCCTGGCAGAATCTTTTGTTTCTTCCAGAGAGTTTTAGCAAGCGGGACTTTTTCTGAAGCTTCTTTTTCACTTAGAGTGTACACACTGACCTCCTTCTCATCTTAGGACTGTCTCTAAGGAGGTTTATGTAAAAGCATATAGAAGTCTTTGACAGATATGTGGAGCTCTGAATCAAAGAGGACACTTAGGATGTGGGAAGCTAGGGCAGGGTGAGTGTTCTTGAATTTGCATTTGTAGAAGAAAGGAGTTCTTCTGTGCTGTTGTAACACCAAGACTGAATAGAGTTTGTTCCCCCGAGTATATACACATCCCCAGTTTGTACCCAGCTGGCTCAGCTTGAAAGGCCAGATGGCTCATCTTGGAAGGAAGCATCTTCTTAGCTCCACTTCCTTTTTTGACCATCCAAATGACTTCTAAATAGTTTTGCTTTACTCTGTATGTGTATGTCATTGCTAGAGGTGTTTGGAGTATTTTTGTGTCCTTTAAATTTTCTGGAGACCAGGATAGAGATGATCTGTTTCATTATTATCATCAGTTGAGTAGCAGTTTCTCTGTCTACTGCTCTAATAATATAGAGTTCAGGGACTTATGGAAACTGTGTGGCTGAGTTCAAATGAAAAGAAGGTCACTAGAGGAAAAAGTGGCAGCTCAAAGCACAATGAATGAGTTCATGTTTTCATGACTCACACTGACATGATACTACACATTACTTTCTTTTAGAAGGAACAGATTTTGCTTGTTCTTGTGGGAGGCATCTCTCTAAGGTCTCATTATCCTGAATTGTGTGCTCCGGATTCAGTTCACCATTCATTCCCAGAACACTATAGTGATCTCTTACCTCACTGTCTCTCTGTGTCCCTTGCTCTAGCTTTCTCTTGCTCTTGGTTTGTTTTTTCTCTCTGTGTCTGTGTGTCTGTCTTTGTCTGTAGGTTTCTCTTCCTCTTTGATCAAACTCAAGCACCCCTGTCCTTGTGCATATTAGCTAAACCCCATGAAACCAAGCTACATTCTTACTCATTGTTACCCCAACATGGTCTTGCTATGTAGCCTTGTACCTTCCAATTGATGTTTGCAAGAGTGCACCACCACGTTAAGTAGCAATTCTCTCTTGCTGTTCCATGACTCTGCAGGATTTTTTGGGGGGTGGGGGATGGTAGTGTTGGTGGTCATCAGATCTGGATCTCAACATTGAAAGAAAAATATATTTGAAAGATAGTTATTAGGCATAATGAAGCCTAGCTGGAATTCTAGGATAGAAATGGATGGTCTCCTTAGGTCATCTTATGACAGCTGAGACAATCATTGATGTGAATGAGCTCAAATCTTCTCAGACAGAACTTGGCTCAAGGTGTCCAGTGATCTGACAGGCTCCAGCTTCAGGCGCCATCAGAATCTACCTTAGCTTTCAAGAGAAGACATCTCTTGTTGGCATCTACCAGATAATGGTTGATCAAAGTGAGGCTGAAATGGCTTGTTATTCGCAGTCTTTGCAAAGGACTTCTTAGTTGTTCTGACCAAGACTTTCTCAGAGATACACCATAGTCTGTGGCTCTTCTTGACTATCTTTCTTCTTTCCCTTCTTCAGTGGTATCAAATGTATATTGTGGTGTGAAACCTTCCCTTCCTACTACTGTCTCTCTTCCTTGTTTTTCACAGTTATCCCTCCCAAGAAATGTCTTGCCTTTCTAATTATGTTTTAACATCTAATTCCAAGGGTCCCAACATGTTGAAGAATTCTTCTATTCCAACTTCTACATCCACCACAAGGAAACTGAGGTCTCTATGGTTACTCAAGCAAGACCAAAACATTCTAAACTCCAAGTCAATAGTCAATATTCTTTTTCAATCTGCAGTCAACATGCATGGCCATAGTTATTGTTTGCAGATGTATACAGAAACCATATTATGTTGTTTACTTGAAGATCAAACATTATTTCACTTTTGTTTAATTTGTTTTTGCTCCATGTGAGTTAATATCTGAAGAACTTTGGCTTTGATGTCCCAGTGATATATTTTCCTAATGTTTATTAAGGAAAAAAGTTTTTTATTAAGTAAATACTTGTGTGAGCACTACCTAAAGTCACCCCATACACTGCCAGTAAATACATAGAGCCCCATATTTTAAACACTGTGCTGTATATCTCACTGCCTTCTAGAACATGTAAGGTTGAGGGGAAGACAAAATGAGAGGAATGGAGGTAGGAAAATGAAAGAAGGAAAGTAGACTATCGGTAAGAAAGAAACATAAAAACTCAGCAAAACTTTCTCAGGCAGAACATCCATTATTTCCTACCACACCCTAGTCTAACCTCCATTGACTCAAAATATCCCTTACTCATCTGTTGTCCAAAACCCAAGTTTAGTATTTTCATATATGAACTGAGGACTGGGCCTTTTTCTCTCTTCTAGAATAATCAATTCATTTATCCTTCAATTGGATGGAAGGCCTCCTCCGTTTTGAGCCGTATATTGAAGATGTACCATACTTCAGAAGTCAGTAGTGTTTGGATGCTTTCTGAGAAAGATACTTGAATAGCACATCTTTTATCATTTAGAAACATTTGTAAGTAAAACAAGATATTTCCCTTAATTTTAGAAATCTAAGAGCACAATTACAATAATCATCTACCATAGCTACCATTCTTTTGGTTTAAGAGCTTTATAATGATCTTGATTTTGTTATGCTAATGGGACAAAACTATGGCTTGAACTCCTGTGATAATTTAATAGATTCTTAGTAGTAGTATAGTGATAATTTCACATCCCTCTTTCATTCCATAGAGACAATGTTCTATAGGAACTTTAACTAATGGGCATTTCTAATTTATAAGCCATTTTGTTAATCACTAAGCAAGTTGTCTTTTCAGAATAAGAAAAGGTATGAGGTGACCTCAATGGAACACTATCTTCTTGGATGTCATGGACTTTAAAGGCATGGGGCATTTGAATATAAAACTCCAGGTTGTGTTTTTTGTGTAGGTAGAAGGGTATATCCTGTTGTACCTGATTTGAAGAGATTTGTTAGCCTCTAAAAGCACAAATCAAATATTGGCATGCAAGTGTCCTTGGATATATTGGGAGTCATCTTCCTGTGTCCTCTGTCCCTTGGTTTACATTTCAAACCTAATTAAAATAGCTGACATCCAAATTGAATCTAAGAATAGTGAGGAAACATGCCTGATTACTATTACTATCATTGTTATTATTTGCTGTTGGAGATTGAAGCTAATATCTGCTTCTTCCCAAGCACTCTATCACTGAGCTGTTTCTTCAGTCAGTTATGAAAAGGATTTATTTTATTATTTTTATTTTCTATTTTGAGACAGGATCTTACTGTGTTTACCAGGATGACCTTGAAGTTGCTTGGCAGCACAGGAAAAATTTGAATTCTGACCATGCATCGGCCTCCCAAGTAGCTGGGATTATAGGCTGGTTCCAGCAGACCTGACTCAAATTATTTTTTAAATAAGAAAAGAAGATAGCTTTGTAGCTGAAAAAGACAACATAATAGTGTACAGTGCTACCAAAGGCCAGTTTGGGTATTTACTGAATTTGTTTTTCTAAGCATCTAGAGAACACATTAGGTGTTTCCTGGATTTCCTCTACAGCTGATTATAGATGACAGGAACTAAATGGACAATATTGCCCAGGGACACTTGAACTACTTTTTTGTTCTTACCAGGTTAGCAAGCATGTAGTGATAACCTCTTGAATGTTTCCCCAGGATCACAACCTGCAGAAAGAAGAAATGAAAAATATTGTTTATTTAAGGGCATTTTTCACTTATACAATCAGTGGGATGGCTAGAACGAATGCTTTTAAGTCATCAACGCTATGGTGGGATTTTAGTATACAATAGAACCACTACTAATTAGACTGGGCTCATGTTTGTCGTATTTCACTTGTAGTCAGATAAAACAGGAATCCTTGTCAATATCAAAGTTAAAATGTCAAAACAAGGGGATAAAAAAAAAAAAAAACATTGGAACTTCCAGGTCAGTAGCAGCATTGTCACTTAAAATAGATGGCAAAAGCAAAGCTGATGATCCCTCACCCGTGAACTGGATTTCTGTGCTTAGCTGTTGAGATGGAAAATGAGCTGAACTTAGCATACAAATTAGAAAAATAGAATGTACCGTCCTTTCTTTTTTTTCTTTTTTTTTTTTTTGCTATCTAGAAAGCTTAGGGAATAGAGCACACAAAGAATGGGGTTAATGGGATTTTCAGGTTAACTGAGGTTACTTTTGCTTATTGAAAACTTTCCTACATGCTTGCCTTCCTTTTCTTGCCTTAATGTCTTAATGTGAAAGATGTGTGGCCATCTGAATATCTTTTGACGCTGAAGGCAATGCCCTAGGGCATTCAGAGGAGTTTTCCTTCCAGGGACATCTGGCAATGTCAGACAAAGTATTTGGCTATTAGCCTCTAGTGGGTAAAGGTCAGGGATACCACTAGATATTTTCCAATGCTTGGGACAGTCCCTACAACCATAATCATCTGGTCCCAAAGGTCAGCGATAGTGAGGGTAAGAAATATTTCCTCAGAGTCACCATAATTATCATTATTTGCATCAGTAATGCTGTATTAAGTACTTGGCCTTCAGTTACAAAGTGCCTTTTATTGTCTCTTATGTCAGTGGGCTAAATATTTTCCAGCCAGATGTACTAGCTGTTTTTTTTTTTCTAAGTACATAAGTTTATTTTCTTGTAACAAAGTACACCAAACTTGTTGGTTCATTAAGCATTTGTCAAACACTGAGGTGCTAACAGTGTCCCAGATAATAGGTGAAGGGAACAAGGAAGAGAACGTACAGAGATGAAAGGAAACTGCTGACGTGTACTTAAGTTTCATGTCGATGGGAAGCTAATATGATCTTTTTTTAAGTAAAACGAGGGAAAGCTATGAGTGTAATGTTTGGAACAGGCCTTGGGAGGAAGTAATACAAGCCAGAGGCTGTAGGGTTAAGCTTCACGAATTCCTTCTGGATACAGCTGGGTGCAGATGTCAGAGGTTTGAAAACAACTGGCAAGGCCTCAGAATTTTACACAGCAAACTGGAGGAATGTATGAAAGTCTGTAATTGTTATAGTTATTAAAACTGCCCTTATTTTAATGTCTAAAATATGCAGGCCTTGTACTCAATGTTGTAGGTGTAAGTAATTCCTATAAAATTTTAAGTCTAATTTTACAGATGAAGAATCACAGCCCAAAGGTTGTTTGAATAATTTCTCCAAGGCCACATAGCCAGGAAATAGTAAAGCTAGAATTAGAAGCTGGAGCTTTCTTCTTGTGGAAGGACTGGCTGTGCAATTAGATCCTCTATATCTGTGTTTCTATATACATGTGTTCAAACAAGTCCACATTTAAAACACCTGAAAAATCATTTCGAATAGACCGTGTGCAGACTTTCTTGTCTTTGTTTCCCCAAGCAATGTAGTACAAGAACTATTTGTTTAATATTTATGTAGTATTAATTAATATAAATAATGTACATATTATCTAAGGTATATAGAGAGACATGAAAAGTGTGCTGTTTTGTATAAGGGACATACACATATATCTATTTTGGTAAATCTCTGAGTTGGAGTACTGCTTTAGAGCCAGTGCCCTTGGCATGACTGTATGGCATGTTTCAATTTGTCTCCTGAGCTTTCAACTTTATGGTGGTATGTAAATTATGGGCATGCAGGAGAGATTGAACTTTATTTGTGTGAAGTGACAGTGATGGAAGCTGGGGCCATATGCATTGCAGTGACAGTGACAGAAGCCGGGCCATATGCATTGCAGTGACAGTGATGGAAGCCGGGGCCATATGCATTGCAGTGACAGTGACAGAAGCCGGGGCCATATGCATTACAGTGACAGTGATGGAAGCCAGGGCTATATGCATTGCAGTGACAGTGACGGAAGCCGGGGCCATATGCATTCCAGTGACAGTGATGGAAGCCAGGGCTGTATGCATTGCAGAGAAATACTTTACCACTCAGTCCCACCCTCGGCTCTGGAGCAGTACTTTTGCCATGTTAGCTCTTTTCTCCTTTCAGTACAGAATTCAATAGGTGGCAGGATCCATTCAGTGGTTTCTTATAAAATGGGCTTTGTGTTAGATGATTTCACCTACTAAAGGCTAATGTATATGCTCTGAGCATGTTAAAGCAGATTGGGCTAAGCTAGGATTTGAGGTAGGTTAAGAATATTATGACTTAATATATTTTCAATTTCCAATCATTTCATTTATGCTAAATGCTGATTATTGTTCTAAATTTTTGCAGAGGAGCAAGGCAAGATGTCTAAGGCATGAAGTAGAAGGGGAAGGTGACATAGTGTACATGTTAGGTTGGCTCAAAGGAATGGAATTGTACCTTTGAGTATCATGTTTACTTTCTTGCTATTATAAAGACTCAAGCCATTTGTGTGTATGTGTGTGTGTGTGTGTGTGTGTGTGTGTGTGTGTATGTGTAAGAGAGAGCACAGAGAGACGTTTTCAATTAATTTAAAATATGAACCACATTTCAGACTGATTATGTAGGAAGGAAAAGAAAGGTTAATGAATGTCTTGAGGAGGTGATTTCTCACGCTGCCATGACACAAAATAAGCTCTTAGGTGTCTTCTGGGATGTATTCTTCAGTGTTTGCTCATGAGAAACATCTTTGCTGGCGACATTTGTTAAGTTTTGGTGGCAAGTTGGGACCATACATTTGTTGAATTTTTAATTCACTGACAACCCTCACATAATAAAACTAGAAGGTTTTGAATACTTCATGAGAAAAGAACACCATTCCTAAGGACATGTGACAAACTCGGAGAAAAATAAGGAAGGTTGTTTCAGTGGAGGCCACGTTTATTGTGCTTTTTCACATAAGGAGGACCAGAAGGAAGAATACACAATGGTAATGTCATTAGCTGAGCCCTGTTTGACAGTGTAGGGGTTGGATTTGGTCATGCACTCACTGCTTGGCTGTGGACAAATCACTCAACTTTCTGAGTCTCCATTCACTTATCCACAATTTGGCCCTAGCTCTCCTAGCAAGGTTGCTATGATCAAACCGGAGAACATCTCCAAACATGGTTGAGATCGGAATGATGAAGTATGCCACATTCCTTCCTTCTAGGGAGGGATTGTTCATTAAGACATTGCATCTTCAGCTTCAGGAAAACATGAAGCTGTTAGAATAACTGTTTTGGTCCGTGCCCCGATGGTGTGCTCAGAACAAATGGACGCATTGGAAGGTACTTCTCTCATCACCCTTTCTAGAGTTAGCCTTAAGTTGGAGGAGATGGGAAAGTTATCTAAAGATAGGAACATTTAGGTGTCACAGAGCTGCTGCCTTGAAGCCCATAATTAATTCCTCATTCTCAGTTTCAGTGCCTTCTTAACTCTGATTTAACATACAGTTCTTACTAGTCTTGCTTTTTCCAGTTCCCAGTAAATTAAACGCTTCAAGCTAGAAGGGGTGTGTAGGGAGGCTGGGAGTGATATTTGGGAGAGGTGCATTAGTACTAGAGGAAGTGTCAGTCTGCCTTAAAGGAGAACGAAGAAACAGCAACAGAAAAGCAGGCAACAATGTTCTAGTGCACAGTATAATCAGGGATGTTTGCTGTGAATGCCTGAGTCATCAGACAATAGTTCACTTTGATCAGAAACTTCTGATGAAAATATCTGGCCATGTAATATGTTTCACAGAAGGCTTCCATCAGAAATGCTCTCCAGGTTGTTAAGAGAGTAGTCATCTGTTGTCTTGAGATCTGCTGTGGAGCTGCTTTGATCCGACTGATGGGAGCTAAATGAGGCCTCATTGGGAACTGTGCTCTATTTTTTTCTCTTTGTCTTTCCTTTAGTTTTGTTTTCTGGGAAAATCTTGTGTAAACAGAGAAGGGCTGTGGATACTGAAGATAATATGGCACACCAGAGAACTGGGTAGTTAATAGGAGTGTTCTTGTTCAGTTAATCCTCAATCTCTATTTTTTCGATCTGTTACAGATGAACAAGGCAGAATTGTACCCTCGCTTACTTATTAACTCTGGTAACCAAGAGAATATTCGACTTTGCTTTAATAGTAATTTTATAATAGATCTTTCTGAATTAGTTTTAGAACTTCACAGATAAAAAGCTGTTTTTACACTCAGATGTGACATTTAAGGAAGAAATACCAAGTTCCCACATCCATGTTCTGCAATCACTTTGCCTTTGTAAGATTGGCTAGGGATGATAAATGGCGTGCTATGATAGCAGACATGATAAATGTAATAAGGGGAAAATGCGCGAAGTTTAGATGAAATTCATTGTTTTAGAGAAAATTATTTTTATCTTCACATATAGCATCTCAAAGGGGGAAAACCCCAGCTACAAATCTTATTCACTGAACAGAGGTTTCTTTGCAGAAGAAAGATCTCGTGTATACTAACACTGCACTATGTAGAAAATCAGGGAATCATAGTTTACTCATTTGGGGGTAATTTTCGCTTACTAAATAGTCCCTCATTGCATCTTTCTATGAAACCTCGGGCTGAGTATCTCCAAGTAGTTAAAAGGATAGATAAGGCATTCAGTTGGTTGTCTCTCAAGGAGATCCATCCTTTCCCAATTTCATGTTTCATCTGGATATTTTCATAATTTTAGAAATTTGAAATGAAATTGTTCCACAAGACGACTTGAGAGAGGCCCACGTATCCTTTGGGAGGCAAAAGCATCTGCTTTTCTATGCTCACATTTTAGAAAAAAAAATGTGTGTGAAGAAATGTGTATGTTTTTCCCCCCTTACATCCATCTGGTATGCAGATTAGGTTATTTGCAGACCTAAGTATCTCCATGTTTGGATTTTCTACATCAGCACCAGAAAAGGATCTATGGAGAAAGACTGATCTTGCTTTGAGTACAGAACATGCCTTGATGTTCACCTTAATTTGTTTCTCTTTGATTTAAGTATCATATAAAAGCTTGGGCAAGGGAGTCTCAGGCAAAAAGGTTGGATTTGTGGGGAGTATTTTTGGTTGAATTCACTAGGCAGTTTTCCTTTACTGCATGGATATTTTGTCTGCAAGGAAAAAACCCTATTAGATCACATTTTCTATGTTCAAAGAAAAGATTTTTTAGGCTCACATCTGCCTTCCCTTTTCTCTTAGTTGAGAAAAAGACATTGTTTTCTTATGGCACTGTATGTAATTTCAGCATTGTGGGGAACTGAATGCGTGGTGTGCTGCAGAAATCAGCCTGTTATCGTGCCACACCTTCCAGAAGAGATTTTCAATCCAATCGTAGGTGTTAGCCTTCTTCAGTGAAGACCCTAATGAAATTTTCTGACTCTTAGTAAACATATCAGAAGCCAATTCAACTGGCATTATTTCCTGTTAAGTTTAATGTGCACATATTTGTTCTCTTATGTCTGAATGGCAGGGCTTTGTATTGCAGTCATCTTACCTGAAGGAGTCTGCTGGAATAGTGTGGTAAGAACAATGACATATACCAACGTCAGTCCCATGGCAGGGTGTGTTGGAGTGGGAGAGTGTTGTTGACATGGAGAGTGACTAAAGCTTTCTGTCAGCAAGACAAATGGTCAAACAACAGAGGAATCTTGTCAGTGCTTATGCTGACTGTAGGGCAGCTTACATGGAAAGAAAGGAAATGAAGAAGGCAAGAAATACAGTTCTAAGATGAGAGGTTTAGAGAGTAAGAATTTTATCAGAGATTATCCTTTGGAGGTAGCTTTATACCCAAGACATTCATATTCAATTCATCATAGCTTAATGCAATATGTGAAAGATTTAATAACAAATCGTGAGAGGGTCATCAAGATGGCTTAGTAGATTAGGAAAATAAGCCTGAAGACTTGAGTTCAATCCCTGGAACTGACATTGTGGAAGGAGAGAACTGACTCCTCTAAGGTGTCCTCTCATCTCCATATTTATACCGTGGCACTTACACACACACACACACACACACACACACACACTCACACATTTTAAAATAGACTGAATTAATTAATTAATTCCCCTTTTACTTTTTTTTTTTTTTTTTTTGGTTTTTCAAGACAGGGTTTCTCTGTGTAGCCCTGGCTGTCTTGGAACTCACTCTGTAGACCAGGCTGGCCTCGAACTCAGAAATCTGCCTGCCTCTGCCTCCCAAGTGCTGAGATTAAAGGCGTGCGCCACCACTGCCCGGCCTCCCTTTTACTTTTTAAATACAGTGTTTCACTATGCAATCATCACTGGCCTAGGAACTGACTATGTAGTTCAGGCTGGCCTTAGCTTGTGGCAATCCTCATAGCTATGTTCACAGAGACCTTTGTTTTAATATGCACAATGTATTCTAAAAATTCAATCAAGGCTTTGCTTTCTGTATATATATTTCTATGCTTATTGACAATCTGAAAAGACTGTATAGTGATGAGTAGCAGGCATTTCAGTGGCAATGGCCTTGTCATTTGAATAAAAAAAAGGAGGAATATCCACCAATCCTTTGATGAAATAAGTGTAAGATATCTCCCATATAAACAGGATACTATAACAGGTCTTCTAAACTAGGAACTTCAAGAAACGGTACAGTGCTTGGCAATATGTCATGACAATAAATAGCATCATTTTATAGGGAATTGTCTGATAAGCATTAAAGGTGATATATTAGAAAAAAATGAACACTCATGTTGTGTGGCATTTTTGTATTCAAATTTTGCCATTTAATTATTAGCTTCATTATTATATGCAAAACTGAAATGTAAATAGGGCATAATATTAGAGACCCACGTGTAGCTTGAGATGAGGAAGCTTTCAGGTGGGGAAAGAAAGCAGCTCCTAAGGATACAGAGAATTGAGTGGTCTCCTTTCAACTTCTTAGGTATGCCTCTCTTGATAAATTTCCATTTGTGCAGTGTTTTCAGTATCTGACACCCTAATCAGTAAAAATATTTGATAGTTGAAGTGAATGACCATGTTTATATTTTCAAATAAAAATAACTATCTCTCAGGAACCCTATGTGATTTTCAGGATAATTGCTTAGTTGGCAGCTTCGTTCCTCTTCTGAGAGCCATGTCATTTAAGTGGATCTCAATTTGCAAATGGATGACAAATGACTGAGGCTTAGTTCATGGGGGGCAAAGCATCCAATTCTCCAAGCTCAGAAATATTTCCTTTGGCCTTTCACTCTTGCTATTTGGATCTGGCATCATCTTGCCATCCTTGCCAGCCCCTCTACCTTTATGATCACACTGGCATGCAAACAGTTCAAGTACCCTAGGAAGAACTGCTGATTTTCAGCCAAGCACAGGGAGCTTCTGAAAGCCACTTGTTAAATATTCAGAATCTTCTCAGCCAGTTAATAAAACCATGGGTAGCTTAAAATCAAAAATGCCAGAATTATTAACCCAGAAATCAGTGGGTACTACAAATCAACACTTTTGTCTTTTGACAATAACCCATTTTCTGGCACACCACTGGAATCAAAAAGAATGTGGATTGAAGGCCCTTTATATATGGAAAGCTGCCTCTATCAACCACCTTTTATTTTTTCTTCTTTTAATGAATGTTTGTTGAGTGCTCAGTCTGTGCCAATCGTGGGGATAGACCATGGGGAGACAGAGGTCACAAGAATCTGGGCCCTAGTCTGGAGGATGTCACACTTGAATGGGAAAGACAGCCAAGTTAACAGATGATTATAGCCCAGTGGGAGAAGTGCTAGAACAGAAATATGAACAAAGTACAACCAAGGAGAGAATGATTAACTCAACCTGCTATAGATAGAAAGTACTTTGTCTCCAACTAGAAATCTAAAAACTTTTTTCCTTTGGCTTTTTAAAGTAGGAACCCGACAAATAGGTAACTTAAATAGAATGCTATTTTGAAAATGAAGAGAGATGTATTCTAGAAGGCTATTCCTCCTGATTTCAGGAGAGTCTGGCTGTTTTATAGTGCTTAAATGCTAAAGGAGAGATTTTTTTAATTAAAATATGTATTTATTTATTTTGGAACAATCTCTCAATAGTCTAGAATAGCCTCAAACTCATGATTGAATCTCAGCCTCCCTAGTGCTAGGTTTATAGGCATCTATCAACACATAAATCTATGTTTTCGCAGTTTTCAGAATTAAAGTATAATTATTTTATTTCATTCTCCTTTTATACCCTCAAACCTACCTCCCATTCTCCCTTTGAGGCCTCTCAAATACATGGCCTCTATGTTACACACACACACACACACACACACACACACACACACACACACACACACACACACACACACACACGGGACCTGCTGAGTCCATTTAGTGTTGCTTGTATGTGTTTTCAGTGCTGACTATTTGGTATTGGATAACCAGTTAGGAGGTTTATTGCTAGGGAAGACAAATTCTCCCTGTCTCCTCAGTTACTAATTGCCTGCAGCTGTTCATATAGGGTTGGGGACCCTGTGAGATTATTTTCCCCTTTCATATTAGCAGGTCTATTGGTGTTAGAATTGTTCAGGTCTTGTCTAGGGAAACCACACTGTTGAGATTTTATGGGTGTAACTTCCCTGTCTTTTCAAGGATGGCTTTTGCATTTTTTCCACCCCCTGTTCGGAGATGGTCCCTGAGCCTCAGGCATGGGGTTATATTACAGATGTATTAATTGGCACCAGGCAACCCACAATCAATTCTTCTTGGCATTTTGACCAGTTGTGGCTTGATGCAAATATCTGCTTCCAAAAGAAACTTCTTTGATGAGGATTGAGAGACTTACGTATTTCTGAATGTAAAGATAATATTTAGAATGCATTTAGGAATTTTACTGGTCTAGCAAAGTGGCAGCGATAGGTTCTTAAAGGAGAGGTTTATATTTGAGGCAACTACAATATAAGCATTTGGAATGAGGTATAATGTAAAGCATTTGGTATAAGAAGTTGTAATTGAAATAATGTTGGTAGAAGCTAAGCTAGAGGGGCTATGTAAACGGCCCGATAGTAAACAAAAGGGAATCTGCTAAAGGCAGTGTATCTTAGATTTATCACTTATTAGCTTTATAATCCCAGGCATGTTACATTACATACCAACCTTAGTTTTTCATTTGTAAAATAGTAAATATAGGGGATATAATCATGGGAAAAATAAAGTAGTGTAGTCAACAATGAAGGCTAGATTGATAGGTTAGAGACCCCACTTGTCATCATAACTATGGCCAGTTAACTTATGCTTTCTAAGTCTGAGCAGCCTACATGGAAAAGACATCCATCACTAATAGCTATTTCACCGAACTGAAGTAAAAAATGTGTGAAACCATGTGTCTTCAGTTCAGGTCTAGTGTTTGTCCTGTATTGGCTATGTCCTTTTCATACTCCTGATTGCCTTCCTCTTTCCCTGCAGAAATCATTTCAGTTCCTAAAGACCAAGTTTCCAGGCAGCCTCCTGCATAAAGCCTTCCTTGATTTCATGTCCCTGACTTCAAGGAAACCCTGCAGCTACTGGGTGAGAGGAATGGGAAGAGACATCAGTGCTGGGATGGAGGGATGCTGTGCTGATTATCAGGCTAGCACTGGGAATAAGAGGGACCAAGCTGAGGTTTGCAAATGGAAGTTGGGCGTTAGAGATGCAGATGCAAAGTGATGAGAAGCTGGCAGTAAATCGACCACAACCTAATGCACCTTCTATTTGCCCCTTCCTCAGGGAGAAGGGACAAAAGGGCTCCAGGTAGGGAAAATCCTTGCACAAAGGCCCTTTGGTGGTAACCGACAACTAGTTTTTGTTTGTTGATTAGCATTTGTCAAGACTTGTACAGACGTGTCGTAGTTTTGAAGGAAAATGTTCCCCATAGGTTCTAACATTTGAACACTTGGGATCCATGTATGTGGCAATGATTGGGGAGTTTTAAGAGGTGTGGCCTTTCTGGGGGAAGTACATCATTGGGGGCAGGCTATATGGTTTCAAGCCTCATCCCATTCTCAGTGCTTCCTGTGTAACATCCTGGTAAAGGATATAAGCTCTCAGCATCCTGCTGTAGTTGCCATGTCTCCCTACCTATGAAATCTTACCGCCCTAAAACTGGAAACACAAATAAGCTCTTCCTTTTATACACTGCCTTGGTCATGGTGTTTTATCTCAGTAACAAAAAAGTGACTAATACAACAAAGCACTCTCTTAAATATTTATCTATCATTGGTCTATGCATCATCTATCTATCTGTCTATGTATGTATGTATGTATGTATTATGTATGTATGTATGTATGTATGTATGTATGTATGTATGTATCTATCTATCTATCTATCTATCTATCTATCTATCTATCTATCTATCTATCTATCTCTATCCATTCATCTGTCTAACTGCCTCCCTATCTATCATCTATTTATTCATTTGAAGTAGGATGTCACTATGTAGTACAGGCTGGCCTAAAAATCTTTCAATAGTTCAGGCTGGCCCTGAACTCACAGCAATCCTCCTATTTCAGTACTCAAGTGCTGGGCTTAAAGGAGTACACCACCCCTACCAGATAATTTCTCTCTCTCTCTCTCCCTCTCTCTCTCCCTCTCTCTCTCTCCCTGTCCCTCTCCCCTTCCCTCCCTCCATTCCCCCTCTCTCCATTTGTGTGTGTGTGTGTGTGTGTGTGTGTGTGTGTGTACTTTTTTTTTTGTATATGTGTGTGTAGGCTACAGGTCATCATAAGAGTCTTCCTCAATTATGTCTCCATCTTATTCTTGTGGATATTGTTTCTCAGTGAGCCAGAATCTCACTGATTTAGCTAAACTGATTGGCCAGCAAGTCCCAGAGATCCTCCTGTCTCCACCTTCCTAGCACTGGGATTGAAGGTACATACTGTAGAGCATGACTTTATTTAAACATGACTTTGGGGGATCTGAACTCAGTAGGCACTTTCCTGACTGTGTCATGGGCTTTATTTCTCTGAATCCTTACCACAATTCTTTAAGGTGGGCCCTATAGTGAATTTATCTTTCAGGCTAAGAAACTGAGGCTTAGAAAAGTTTAGCATCTTGATTTAGACCTCATAGGCATATAGGGTTGGAGATGAAGGTCAAAATTAGGTTTAACTCACTCAAAAGCCTAGTCACTATTAGCAATTATATTACTACTAAGAATCACTGTTCATAAGAACTGTCGTTGCTATCATTATTATTGCAGTATGATCAATTCCCATCATGAATTCTGTGCAACAAAGACTATCTAGTGTTATTATGTATGATTACCTAAGTGGGGAACAGTTAAGTCCGACTCTTTAGAAAGTCTTGTTTTTTTTCCCCCTGAGCATCCTGGGAATCTCCTTTTGGTTTCGTTAATTATTTCATGAAGCTTCGTGCTTGGCTCACACGCACATGACTCCAATTTTCGATTCCCTATCAGCATAGGACATGAGTTGTCATTGTTGAATCACAAGCTGCACTTGTGATGAATGTTGGATAATCAGAACAAAAGCACAGGAAAATAATTAGAGGTAACCAAAGGGAAGAAGCGCACAGCCTTGAACAAGAGCCTGTGTGAAGGTTTCTAGGACATAGTCCCTGAAGCTCTGACAGTGTATTTTGATCCTTGTCTGAATGCAAATGTACAACTCCATCAAATCCTAGGCAGCTTGTCACAGTGCATGTTATTTAGCTAGTTAATTAAAAGTCTGAGCGAGCCAGGGCCTCTCTGCACTGTGTTCTGAAGATAACCAAACTTGTGTTCTGACCAGGCAAGTTAATTTAAAATAAGTGACCTCAATTGGGTAATGGTGGCAAGTTCAAATTCAAGAATCATTATAATTAGTCCCAGATGGATCTTAATTGTTCTTTCAGGAAACAGAGGAAGGGGTGGGGAGAGAAATGGCTAAGCCCAAAGTAAATGTTCTTACCCATAGCTTTGGAAAGCAAGGGAGCTGACTCTGGCAGGGCACAGTTAATGTTGTATAGCAAGAGTTCCTCTGCTGCTTTCCCAAATACATTCTTTTAGATGTGGTACAAAAAACGGATTGAGTTTTGTTGTTGTTGTTGTTGTTTTTAAGAAATAGGGAGAAGAATGAAGCAATTGGAAATGTGTGATCTTAGGCAAGTTATTTAACTTCAGTGTGCCACTTTCTTGTTGTAATGGAGAAAATAAACTCACTACGAGTCTTACCTACCTCGGAGGGTCAAAATCATCTTGTGAAAATGTTTTTAAAGCATGGAAAACTCAGGAATGCAGTCGTCATCTTGAATTACAGACAAGTTTCTCAATTGAAGATTCTGGGCTTTGGGATATAAAGCTACCCTAGGCGTGAGCTTTCAAACCTTTTCCTTAGACTCTGCCACAAAGAAGAAGGTGCTTTCTGAACTACACCTGAAAGATGGTAGCCAGGCCACAGTGGACAATATATTTGGCACCATTTAGTATGGTGAGTTGAACTTTTCTAATGCTTAGAATGTACATCCATAGAGCTGAAAATGACTTTGGAGGTTTTGGAAGAAGTCAGAGCAGAGTACACACATCTAAGCTTTTTCCCCTAACATTGTGAAATCAGACCCAATTCATTTAATATATAGATTATTAAATATATTACACATTAACCAACATATTAATTTACATAATGCATGTATTAACTATATCAAATATTACTTAATATATTAAATATATATTTGAAATACATTTTACTTTGTGCCAGCACAGCAGTCTGGTACCTGAGGTGAAGGTACGTCAGAGTTTCAATGATTCTCACTTCTTTGTATCTGACTGCTTAGGTCTCCCTTTAGAGTCCTGATAGATTCTTATTACATGGAGTATGTCTATGGCCATACTATCCTAAACAAGCCCAGTTTCATCAAATTGTCTTTTTCTTCAAAAACCTTGGATGCCAAAATTCACTACAGAATTAGTAGAATGTTCACAATGAAATAAGTGAAAAATAAATTATACTGTGGTAGAAAGTTTTAGGGCAGTAATTTGACCACTTAGGATGTACAAAATGACTATTTGGAAGTATCTTTCTCTCCTGATCTTACTTTTTCAACAAATAAATTGATTTTCAGAAGCAGATGCAAGCTGAGCTCCCTCTACCTCCAGCAGACCATAAGAACCTAAAACAGAAGGTTACAACCTATGCCTACTGACAGAAATCATAACTATTTTTCCTTCAGTCTTAACTAAAATACACTTTAAAAAAATCTTAATTTTAAAATCCCCATCCCAGTTCAGCCTCATTAGATGAGTGAAGCTAATAGCAGGAGTTGTTCTTAGAAAGACATTTCTAAGGACCATGCCCTGTATCCATATTAATGTATTAATGTTCATCACTAAGAAATGCCCAAACATGGCTTTGGTGGGAATTTGCAAAGGTTCAAATCATAAGTGTAGTGATCATTTCTACACATTTAGAAGGTTCCTGTTGTGTACCAAACCCAAAAGCTACACTGTGGATACAATGCTTGTAGGTGTGGATATTACCCCAAATGATGTTCCTCCCATCCTTAGAACAAAAATCAGGATATGAATTTATTTAACTCAACAAGTGTTTACTGCTGAATATGGGGTTATCTACACTTAATCCCAGCATTTTGGAGGCAGAGGCTTTGGTGAGTTTGAGGTCAATCTGGTCTACATAACTAATTCTAGGACAGTCAGGGCTCCATAAAGAGACCTTGTCTCAAAAGGCCAAAAAACCAACCAACCAACCAACCCCGAAAGTTTATCAATACCTTGTATTCACCAAGCTGTTGCTCAGTATAAACAAAGCACAAAACCCTGTCTCCATAAATACTATCTTCTGCTTCAGTTGTCTAAGGATCACTTCTTTTTGTGTTTTGTGGATTCCTATATGGTCTCCAGTTCTCATCTCCTCCAGTCTACTAAATGTTTACTCAATACAGATAGGTGTCCTGCCACCCTACTTTGCCTATCATTCCTTGAGGGGAGAAGTCCAGTTCTCTGCTTCATATTGTGTTTTTCAGTGTAGCACTCTATAGGTAGGTATTCGATGAATGTTTATGGACAAAAAGAATGAAAAAGATACAGAAATGGGGGAGAAGGATGGGTTCTCTTCACATGTTGTTTTCTAGTGTGGTATGTTTTCATGTGACTAGTCTATCTTAACCTTAGCACTGGTTTCTTGTGTTTGGGTGGGAAGTGGGCAGAATGGGATGGAGAAGCCAGGTGGCCTAATCAAGGGAACCCATGCATAGGGTCCTTGTACTGGCAAAATGTTTGGTAGCTATAAAAATATGGGCTCTGGGACCAAATTCTTAAATCCTGGTTCTTTTATTCTCTAGCTGTGATACAGTTACATATGCCAGTCCTACTTTCAACACCTCAATTAAAATTAAAGGGTAGTTGAATGCCTAAGCAGAATGTTGTCATTTCTGATAGCATGTTACACTATTGACTGGTGGAAAAACTTTGTTTCTAGCGTATTCAAAGTTCCTGGTAAAGGGGCAAGTTGTGTTCTGACAAGTCAAGCCCATGTTATTATTTTTTAAGATTTATTTGTTATTTATTTGTGTGTGTGTGTGTGTGTGTGTGTGTGTGTGTGTGTGTGTGTTTACCCTTTCTTTAAATGTATGGCTAGTTCTTTCCCAAGGACTTCAGAGGTAAGCAATATGAAAAGGAATGTTGTCTTGTTGAAACCATCTCCTTATATTTCAGCCGATCAACTGGAAAACATTGAGAATAGTGGCTTCCTGTTTCTTTCCTTTGATGTACTTAAGAAGCTAAAGCTATGTATTTGTTGCTCCCACTTCTCAACATATTCTTATTTGTGGAGACTCTAGGAAGAGGATGCTTCAGTGATGGTTCCTTACCATCAACTATTGAGCCTGAGCTGCTCCTCTTTATGCAAAGTGTCTTGTCCTTCCAACATGGACACTTATTTTCAACAGGTTGAGAGTAGAAAACAGCTAAACCCAACTTTCCCTCCTTGGGACAAAGGTGTGAACAACATTCCTCTCTGAAGAAAGAAAATGCCTGAGGATTCAGAGGTTGGCCTACCACCACTCCTCATCGATGTGGCTAAAGCAGAAGAGCTAATGGCTCCACTGGGAGGTGTACTTTCCTGCCATTACTTGAAGCTCTCTCTGAGCAGCTTGGTGGTGGTTGCCATGGTTACCAAGTGGAGAAGGTGTTTAGGTCAGCATTGGAAGGATTGCATTGTGCTTGAGTGGGTGAGACAGAAATTAAGTTAATGTGTGTGGGAAAAAAAAAGGACGTGTTTGCTTTGCACATTTGAGAAAACTGCAGCAAAGCAGTCTATTAAGTAACAATTTTATATTGGCTAGGAAAGAGGGAGGAGGAGCAATTTATTGTGTCGCAGGTTCTCAAGTTAAGCACAAGCAGTAGTCTGAAATAGGTCAAGAGAAGTGCAAAGGACTCTCAGAAGTGTTGAAGTGATATCAGTCAAAGGCAAGTCATTTAGGAGTGCCCATTAAGAAGCTTTCTGTGAGAATCCTCTTTGACTGTCTAGTCCATTCCTTCAATGTGTCTGGATTTCATCTCTTAGTCTAAGACATGGTAGTGCTGAGGTCACACCACATCGTGATTCTTTCCTGTTATTTACCTTTAAAGGGGTAGTGTTCATTAAGCTCTTATGCAGGTTCCAACATGCAAATCACTTATCTACTTTACCCTTTCCTAGTGTTCATGGTCTTAAAATTGGCAGGCATATCGCTACTAATAGTGAGTTTTGTTAGAGGTCTCACACTTCTTGGTCCAACCTTCTAAAGACAGGGTCTCATTACGTATCCCTGGCTAGCCTGGGCCTTGCCATGTAGAACAGACAGGCCTGGGACTCAGAGTTCCAAGTGTTTCTGCCTTCCTAGTAGTAGGATGAAAGCCATACACCACTATGTTTAGCTTTCCCCAGTTCTTAAAAAAACACAGTTTAGGTATAATTACAGCTAAGCCTTCTACAAGAGATTCAACTAAAGACATGAAAACAATCTCGGTTTGTGCCCCTTAGTATGAACAGTACTTTGTATGACCAGTTCATCTCACTATGGTAGTTTTTGCCTACTGACCCATAGTCAAATAAAAAACAATGAAAAATTGCTGCTGTTTTGGTGCCACCCACAAATCTAAACCATAATGATGACCATGGTGATATGTGCAACTCTGCCAAAGGCAGACAGGAAAGTCCTTATGTGCTGGGAACATGCCCTGCGGTTCTCACACATGTGTCTCTGACTCAGCCTGGTCAGACTCCCTCAGGTGATAGGTGCTTACAACCTTTTTGAGTTCTCAGGCTGCATGATGTCAAGATCCTTCCCCCATTTACTTACTCCTCATCATAAAGTGAGGTGCATGATTCTAATGACAGTGCCTTGTAGTGGTGGACTTGCCCTCTCTGAGCATCCTGGAGCGCCTTAGGGAAGCTGTCTGATTCATCCTAAAGTCATGTTGGTAGGGCAAGGAAGGATGGTTTTCTTTTTATATTTCATGGCTGACATCACTAAAGTAACCAAAAGATGGGGGAGGGGCTGTGTAAGGGCAGACAGGATTTTGAGACAGAACTTAGGTAGAGTTTTAATCTTTGACCTCAAGCTGAATTCCTTCAGAAGACAATCAGATACTAATCATTTTCAGAGTGAAACAGAGGTTGTACTTGTGCACGGGGGGGGGGGGGGTATTTGATAGCTATATGTTTATTAAAAGTAGGTTGGCTGGTTATGGCAGTGTCCTTGGAAGGCAGAGACAGGAAGATCTCTATGAGTTTGAGGCAAGCCTGGTTTACAAAGCTAGTTCCAGACCAGCCAGGGGTATACAGTAAGATCCTATCTCAAAAAAAAAAAAAAAAAAAAAAAAGAAAGATTGATAATAAAATAGTGGTGCTTGGCTACCTACTACCTTCTATTTTAGGTCTGCTCCTAGTGATAATAGTTGTCCCCAGTTAATTTAATCCCTTACCATAGGCCATTGCACAGTTTCTTTCAGTTATCAGTTTGTTATGACCTCTGGGCAAAGAGACATTGACCCTGCCTTATCTGGACCCAGGCAAAGCTGTCTCAACAAAGAAGATTCATTCAACTGGAAGGGCCACATGAATGTTTCATGATAATGCTATCATGCTTGTTGAGGGCTGTTTCCCATACTCAGTGGCATCAAAGTCACAATATTTGCATGGCACTATCAGTTGCTTTTGCCTTTCTTTGTTAGCATGGTGAAGAAGTTAAATCTACAGGTTTTATTTTAATCTTTTAGTTACTGTTCTTGTTTTGTATTTGCTTGGTACTTCTCTGTAGGGGAGCCTTGAGGTCTAAATCATTTTAAATATAAGGGTCCTGTGGCAATGTGGGCTTGAACAATAACTAGCTTTTGTGTTGCTCTTGTGAACTGTGGTTCTCACAGCTTTCTTGAAAGAGTTTGTTGTAACATCTGTTAGAATCTAGGAAAGGGCTCCTGTAATCATGCAGCTGCATGACAAACTTTCTAATTACTACATTTTTGTTGTTCTTAATCTGAGAAAATTTCCTAATAAAGCTCAATGGTGATTTAAAAAATACTTAGTGTTTACAAGCCAGTAATCGAAATCCACAGGACTCTGTCAAACTCTCAGTGTCTGCAAAGACTTAACTAAGATCTTCACCGAGAAAGCCACACAAACTCAGGCGTGTATGAGGGCTTTCTTTCTATGCCAGCACAAAATACATGCATTTCCTGCCGAGGGATAACATAGCTATAATTGTTTATGGATTTATTCTATTTTGGGTTTTAAATATAGCTATTCTGAATTCCCTTTTGATTTGTAACAGGGTTAACTAAAAAACAAAGGTGATATTTATATCAGTTTTATTGTTAGACTTATATTGGTTCATATGTTTAAGATTGGGTATAAATTACCAGACTTAGTACGATTCTGATGTTAAGGCAAGGAGTGAGTCTGTCTTGATTCAGTATACCCTTTTATTATGTTTTCTCCTTGACGTTTCTATATGCAAAGGGCATGCAAGTAGGAAAGAGGAGATTAGTTGATGTGGATATAGAGAGGGACTCAGCATAGGTTTGTAATGAACAAACAAATCTCATTTAATCAGAATCCAACTACCAGAAACCTTTAATTAATAGAGAATTTCCCTAGGCATTTTCTGGAAGGGCTGATGTGATATTTATGTATACACATATGTGGTACTAGCTTTGATCAAACATAAACTCCTATTACCAGGGATGTTTTTTGTTCTGCGCTCTAAGGATAAAGGTAAATGATGAGCTTCCTAGTGGCATTGTGGCCTTAAGGGCATTTAT
This sequence comes from Uromys caudimaculatus, assembly GCA_028551405.1. Classification (NCBI taxonomy): domain Eukaryota; kingdom Metazoa; phylum Chordata; class Mammalia; order Rodentia; family Muridae; genus Uromys; species Uromys caudimaculatus. Next base: position 88,772,203 of record CM052722.1, on the reverse strand, counting down.
CTCATTCTCTTTATCACCCATCTTCCCCCAAGTCTCAGAAAAGCTTCCCGATGTTCAGATTTTCAAGAACCTCAGTCAGCAAAAAACCATTTAATGATGGTCACTAGCTGGCAGTCTGAGAAAGCAAGAAGGTCAACACATATCTGAGATAGTTGTCATATTCTGCCTTCCAGAATTACTGTGTTTTCTTATCAGCCTGCTAGACTGTACATTTCTTCAGTAAGGAAGCCTTACTATTTTCTACTTCCCTTTATAGAACTAGGTAAGACAAAGTGAACCTTTTCTCTCTTTCCCTTCCTTTTACTCTCCCCTTCCTTCCTTCCTTCCTTCCTTCCTTCCTTCCTTCCTTCCTTCCTTCCTTCCTTCCTTCCTTCCTTCCTTCCTT
>CM052722.1:88653458-88771318 GCA_028551405.1 Uromys caudimaculatus | reverse complement strand
CCCCCCCCCCCCCCCCCCCCCCCCCCCCCCCCCCCCCCCCCCCCCCCCCCCAGTGCTGATTGGCTATTGCCAGAAGACAATGGAGGTCAGAATTCTTTACGTATTCTTTAGCTATGCTAGATTTACATACAGATCACTTTGGGGAAGTCCTTTTCACAACACACGCCTTTGTGGGTCTCATTTCAAAGCTGGGTTATTTTGGTACTGTAAGTAAATGAACTTGTTTGTTACAAAGGAGCACTTCTCAAAAGCTTCGATTCGAGGGTGTATTTTCAATTCTCTGTGTTAATGGGATATGACTCCTCATCAAGTGGAGAAAATATCTGTGAAATGCCTGTTGTGTAAACAAAGCCACTTCAGGCCTCATCAGGATACTTATCTTATAACTTTTGGTTGAATAAACTCCAACTGAAAAATTCAGTCAGATGCAGGGCCAATTAGTGCTGTGATTAATAGCATCTGCAGCCGTATTCCCTGGGTTCAAATTCTAGCTTCACCAACTATTAACTGTATGACTTCTAGGTCTCTCTCTCTCTCTCTCTCTCTCTCTCTCTCTCTCTCTATATATATATATATATATATATACACACACACACACACACACACACACACACACACACACATATATATATATGTATGTAGGGAGAGAGAGAAAGAGAGGGCTATAAGCACTTAGTACATATTTGTTATTAAAAATACTAAATTGTTATATATGGCTCAAGATTTTTGCCTTTAATTATTTTATGTGATGCTGAAAATCTAGTTGTTCCTCAAATAGTACTTGAGTTGATTGATCCACATGTGTTACCTAAGGTTACAGTAAAGAGAAAAGCTGAGGTGTTTGAACACCATAAACTCAGTGAGATCCAAATGCGACATGACCTCAAATGGAAGATGCCTTGAAAACGCCACAGGGTCACCATTTTTGAGCAACGATCCTTAAATAGCTTATTTTCCTGAGCAAAGAAAATAATTACTCGAGCAAATAGCTGTGGATACGGGAGTCTGAGTGACTACAAGGTGTTAGGTACTTTTCACACGTTACCTGATGTGGTCCTCAGCAACCACTGAAGGGTGGTAGTGAGATACTTGTGAAATTAAGTCTTAGATAAACCGCCATTTTCCTCAATATCAACCAGTAGAGTAGTGAGAGAACTAGGGGTTGAACTTATGTGTCTATGCTTCCCAAGCTTATATTCATTCAACTGAATGGCACGCAAAACTATTCCAAGAGTAGAGGCTAACTCAGATTGTCATATGTGGTAATCAGTCAACTTACTGTTCTGCCAGGAGCATTGAAAGGCAAGGCTAGGGGTTGATCTGCTTCTGGACTGTTTTCCTAAGGGGCTCTGTTACATCATCCATGAAGAGATAACTTGGCATGAGAAAGTACCAGGAGAAATTTATACATTCTATCGTTCTGCTGGGTAAAATACTTCAACATATTGCTTCGGGTCCCATTTAGCTCATGTTATAACTCAGGCAGAGAATATGCTAATAATAATGTTTAGAAAGGAGAAAATATGGTAAAGAACAAGTGGATAACTTGTAAATCTATTTAAGGGGATAACGTTCTGGATATATGATACAGAAGTTAAGAATTGCAGTTAGCCCTCTGTAACTTCTGGTTCTGGATCTATGAACTCACCTAGCATGCGATTAAAAATACTTTTTAAAACCCACATCTTTACTAAATGCATACAGAGCCTCTGCTTGACATTATCCCCTGGATAATATAAAAACTATACATAGCATTTATATTCTATTCATTATTATCAATAGTCTAGCTATGAATTAAACTGTACAGGTAGTTATGAATAGGTTAATACAAATGTGATGCTACTTTATAAAAGAACCATCTGTGGAGTTTTGTACCTGTGGTGAGTCCTAGAACCACAGACACCCAGGAATGGTATACGTTCTTTTTCTATTCATTAAGGATCTTTATTTGCTAGCATGTAGTGTAAACCTGAAATTTTGTGCATTTTGAAAAACAATATTGAAAAATTTGTTAATCTTAACTTTTTCCTAATTCAACAGAGTCTTGCCTTCATCCAGTATGAAGTGGGGAGACTGCCCTGTCTTCCACTTTCCTCTTTCCTTTATGATGAGTCCTTCCTAGTGCTGACTGTCTCTCTGGTCCAGTTAAGCTCATTTGCTCCAGTGTTGTCATTAGGCATGCAGAACAGTTGGTCAGTGCCCTCTTTATGACAACTCTTTATACTTGAGCATGGTGATTAAACTGCCTCTTGGCTCTCTTTCGCCAGGATAAACAACCTTAACTCATTTAGCCTTTCCTCGCAGGCCCTGTTTCCTAATGCTTTAATCATTTTCTTGCCATTCTTCTTTGGATCATCTCTAATTGCTTTGCCATCATTTTAAGATTGAATCTGATGAGCGGACTGCATTTGATGAGTTATTTAATGAGTAACGTAGAAATTAAAGGAGACAGTGCAGTTTAAAGTAAGAACACTAGACAAGAGGTCAGCAGACCCGTTTCTGGTCCACACTTTCTCTGTTATGCACTGATATTGAGCTGGAAGTCAAATTTTGATGAGTCATCCAGAAGTCTTCAATCTTCAATGTATCATCTGTAAATTTGGAATAAACATATCTTCTGTGCAGGCATACTATTATGAAGCTCAGATGAGATCATTTGTATGACAGTGCTTTTTTGGACATCAAAGTGGTATACCAACACTAAGGATCAGGGGCCCAGCCAAACGATTTTAACTCATCTAGGTAAAGGTCTCATTTATGGTTTCTTTTGAGAAAATGCAAATACAGGGAGGCACATAAATTACCCCTTGTTAAAAAGCTACTAAGTGACAGAATCCATTCAGACTGGATTTTCGGGACAAGGGGACTAGCTAGAATTCCCTGGGGAGTGAGCCTTAGGTCCAAGGAGAGAATCTACCTTGATAAATAAAGTGGAGAATGATGGAGGATGACACAAGATATCAACTTTGGGCCTCTACGTACATGCACACAATGTACACACACACGTGTGTGCACACTCACAAGAGCTCACACACATATGTACGTGCACATGCGTATACAGATGCAATGGCAATCAATGAAAACAGGAGGCCATGAATTTGAAGAAGACTGGAAGGATATATGGGAAAGCTCGGAAGTAAGCAAGGGAAGGTAGACATGTTGTATTATATTATAATTCGCAAATGAGAGGAAAAAGAAATAACTATCGACATTGGAAAAATAAAACAAACAGTGCTCTAAATCTTGGGCTTAAGATCTACAGTTTATAAATATTCTCTGAGGTCTAAGAAGTTATCACGGTCTCATTTGACTCCTCTGTCAGTTTCTATGGGAATTCTCATTCTTGTAAATGTGTCTATCATATACTTCTTGTAGATTAACTGGTACACAGAGATACTAAAGGAAGATCAACATCTATCTAATTTTTCTTCTCTAGTAATATATGAAGGCCTTGAAGAGTTAAAAAATAGAACTCTGGGGAGCTGAAGAGATGGCCTAGAAGTTAAGAGCACTGACTGTTCTTTCTGACGATCTGGGTTTAATACACAGCACCCACATGGCAGCTCACATCTATCTGTACCAGTTGCAGTAGATCCAACACCCTCACAGAGACATACACACAGGCAAAACACTAATGCAAATAAAAATAAATTCAAAAAAGAACTTTGGAAGAAATGGTAGAAGAATTTCTATTAATCATATAACTGTTTGAATATTCACAGGAAAATAAGAATGTATATAACACAGTGTGGACATTATGCTATATAAAACTTTATTGAAAATCTGCTTATATTTGAGCAATTGTACCACACTACCATATTTTCATTGATACCTGATGGATAGAGACTACAGTATGAACTTTGTGCTTAAATCTGTTCTATTGACAATGGTGTTAACAATAGCATTATAATGCTGTCAGAGGCTCTTTTATCTCAGATAGTCAAATGAAACACGATTTTGTAAAAGATTATAGAAGGTTTACCAGGAAAAAAATCCTTAATAATAGTGAAAACAAGCAATGAGGCTGTCTTCTAGAAGAACTTAATACTCACTGAATTATGAATGTTATCATTGTACTAAAATTTGTGTAATATATCATGATGTTTGTCAGAAGAATAAAGTCTGATGAAAGTATTCAGTTTCTTTTAAAAAGCATTTGTTTTAAATAATACTATGTTGAAATTGTTTGCTTAAGTAATTTGTTTAATGAGAAATTTATTTTATATAGGAAATGATAAATAAAAAGCAATTTTATTATTGTTAGAATAGGAATAAACAGGGCCATTTTAAAGATTTAAAAATATATATTTTAGCAATCACAGTATGTGGCCACAAGTACTTTTTTATCTTTGGGTCAGTAGTTCTCAACCTGTGGCTGGCAACTTCTTAGCAATTGCATATCAGATACCCTACACATTAGATATTTACATTATAATTCATAACATTAGCAAAATCACAGTTATAAAGTAGCACCAAAAATAATGTTATGGTTAGGGGTCACCACAACATCAGGAACTGTATTAAAGGGTCACAGCATCAGGGAGGTTGAAAACAACTGCTTTGGATGGAGCTGTAGCCAAATCTCAGTGCAACTGACTAAAGTGTACTTTATCAATGACCATTCTACCTAGATTAGTATGAACCATGTGGTTTGTAGCACATTCTAGCTCCTACTTTGCAGAACCTACAGTCTTACAGGAGCTATTCAATGGTAAGCAAAGCAAATATGTGTTGACACTTTTATCATGATTTTTTGAAAGATGATAAATGAATAAAATTGCATAAAGGCTACTTCTGTGGGATATTTTTAAAGACAGAGAAGTAAGACATAAAAAAAAAACCAACAACAACAACAACAACAACAACAACAAAAACAAACAAAAAAAACCAACCCAGAATGTTGAATTTTGGTAAACAGTTTGATTTTCCTCCTGTGATATTGATTTTTCTCTCCAAAATGTTATGCCTTTTAGAAGGGTTGTATTAATCTTGTGTAGTAGAGCAAAATATTTTTCCGTCATGTAGATGAGAAACCAGGGTGCAGAAAGTAAGGTACCAAGGTGTCAGAGGTATACAGAAGTCGAAGCATTACCCACCACTTTTTCCATTACATAGAACTGAAAAACCCCTCAGTCCAGTCTAAATTCCTGCAAATCCCCAGACCTTTAAGAGAATATTGGATATCCGAGAAGCCAAAGTCCCTAATGAAAAAGAAAGGAAAACAAAAAAGTGTGACAAGAGAGATGTTCTTCTGTTTGGGGCTACTAAGTAGGTCACCCACTAAAAGGCTATTTCGGTCTAAACATTTTGGAGGGCATGTAGTACATAGAGCAGCGTCACTGACCTGATTCTTCATTTTTAAGATCTGAGAAAATCAAAGAAAGTTTTTTCAGTGAGGGAGAGCGTGGACCATTTGTGTGACTCGGGTGAATGTTCGTTGAGGAACTAACCAGGCTTGTGCTCTCGATTTTCTATGAGCCATCATCCATTAAAAGCGGTGCTGAGCTTAACAAGGGAGTAGCTTTGTATTTCTAGCCTGTAGCACCTGCAGTCTCTGCCCCCCACACCTTCTCCCTCTCATTCTTCTCTTGTTTTGTTTTTTATTTTTGTCTTCCCTTCTTATAGGGATAGATCTGGCAAATTTTAAATATTGCATTTCCTATAAAAGTCCTCTCATAGGCAATAGCTGCTCACCATGATTTTTGTTCTCTGCTCTTTTGGCTCCCAGGCACATTGGGGTTACATTAGAAGATTTCCCTAATAGTTTCCTTCATGGTAGAGACAGGAAAGAACTTTGTTATTAAGTGGCAAAATGAGACTTCTAAGGAAACAGGAAACTTTCAGGGTTCAGTTTGGCCCTCTATCCCAAACATAGTGCCCATCTAGCTTCGGATCAAAATTCCTAGTAATTTTGTTCTGAAATTTACATATTCATGCTTGATAATGAAAACATCATGACACAATGGATTATATTTTCCTCATCATCTGGTTTCTTATTTGAAGGATTTATTTACATTTTTTAAAAATGTTTTTATTCTTAGAGAATTACATACAATATATTCTGGTCCCACTCTTTCCCCTCTCTTAGCCCCTCCCAGATGCTCTCCCACCTCCCTGTCCACCTAAAAGAATACCAAAGGAGAAAAAACCCACAAATACCCATGGAATCCAATTTGTATTGACCAACTATTCCTGGGCATAGAGCCTGCCCCGGAGTGTGCTTGATATACCCAGTGTCTCTGCACTGAAGAAAACGGATTTCCTCTCCCGGCAGGTATCTAGGATTTTTGTGTTCACTTCCCCTTCTGAGAGCTGGGATTTTTTTCTGGTTCGCTTGTGCATGTCTTATGTAATTTTGGCCTTTTTTTTTTTTTTTTAATTGTTCACACTTTTAAAACCAAACATTTAATATATCACCTTATTTTTTAATATACAGTATAAAAAGTTGAGTATAATATCCAAAAAATGGAACAAGAAAGACTAAACTTAAGGGGATAAGGACGGACTGGATGCAGGTAATAGACACGAGCTGTGAAAGAGGACATAAAGCTAATTGTTTTTCTAAATTTCTAATTCTGCCATGGAATCTTTTTAATTTTGGTGATGGATAAAAGTATAAAATGTTTGATACCAAAGTGTAAATTTTAATATGCAGCTTCATAGTTTCTGTTCCAAATGCCAATTCTAGTATAGAAGTTCATTGATCTATATAGACTTTGGGTCTGGTGAATTTTGGTGTGTAATATTTTTATTTCCAAGATTGTTTTTATAATAAAGTTTAGGAAATTAAAAATATCTTAAATTATTCTCTTCCTCTTACTAACCCAGACAGATAATTTAGAATGATATAAACAATTTGACCTTGGTAAGTAGTATCTACCTACATTCATCAACTAGAGCTGATGTTCCCTAGAAGGGTCTGGGGCAGTATATATTCCAGTAATGAGAAACAAAAATCCTACCTGTCAGCCCTGCCTAATCTATTGTCTGTTCCCTGTTGGGCTAGAAGATATAGGAAAGGACCAGGATTACTTTGAAATAACCAGCTATCTATTAAACAGAGGAGTGGAGCGATGGATTTATCTGATATGTAACATTAAATTGCAGAGACATTCAAATTAATCATGCAATGCAATTTTTTTTATCAGCTTAGAATTTTCTTTTCTTTTCATTCCTTTTTTTTCCTGCAGCCACTAGGGAGGAAAAAGGGATTAGAGAGACTATGAAAACTGTTGGCATGCTTATTCTGTTGGCTACTTCATTTATTAGCAGATATGGGAACTGCCTCAGGGTAATGATTTAACATGCAGGCTGGGAGAGGACTAAGTCTCAGACATACCTGTTCCAAAATTGTGTTAATCCTTTCAACTTCACAGTCAATCAAGTATCGTTTTTCCTGCCTTCTGTCCATTTCTTCGATGATGCGTCTGAATTCCTGGATGTCCTTTATGTTTCCCACAGACCTTGCTGTCACTTGCCAGTTGTTTTGCACTGCTGCTTCCATAATTGCTTGTAGGATAGAAAACCCTGAGGGAAGGAAGAAGAGCTATACTAATTTTTTTCTTAGAAAAATTTTTCTGTAAGTGTTAAAGATTCCACTGAGTTTGTATTCACAGCCCACTGAGTCTCTTCAAACTTTATCCACTGGAGAGACCAAGTGACCCTCACAGCTTCAACCTCAACTCTCCAGATGGTTGGCACCTCCATCTTGGTGCTTTGTTTTAAAGGAAAGAAGATTCTATCACTTGTGAGCACCATGGGGATAGGTGTTTATCAAGTCCCTTTTGTTTTGACATGCATTATCAAAATATCTATGGAATGAATGCCAAGAACCTCTTAGGTCTGGCTGTAATTTTCTCTGTTGCAATTGAAACTCGTTTCTTTCGTTTTTCACTTAATTCTTCAGAATTACAGGTTAAAAGAAACCTACAGCAAAACATTATAAATAACTACTAGTGCTAGAGCCTTATTAAAATGAGCTGAACCACACGAAGATGCGACTATTGAACAAGAGAGGTTGTGTTTCTTAGATAAAGTCACTATGATTTTGTGAAAGACAGCCTCCAATGTAGACTATTACTTTTTGGTTACATAGGAATTCTATCAAATATTCAATAGAATTATTTTTGTGAAGTATTTCCCATTCTCAATCAAATTTGCCAGGAGTTCCTGGTTGTGCATTAGCTAATTTAGACCTGATGAACATTAGCAACTAATCTCCTGGAGCTCTGTTCAAAGAAAGAAAGAGCTACTTGGAATTATAGGCAGCTCAGAATTTGGGAGGCTGGTGCAGGAGGATTGCCAAAAGCTTAAGACCACCCTGAGGTAGAAATGAGGTTCTATCTTGAAAATCCAAGATTAGCTAGACAGTGGTGGCCCAGGCCTTTAATTCTAGTATTTGGGAAGCAGAGTAAGGTGGATCTCTGTGAGTTCAAGGCCAGTCTGGTTTTAGCAGTGAGTTCCAGGACAACCAGTGTTAAAATAAGAAACCTTGTCTCAAAAAACAAAAACAAAAACAAACAGAACAACAACAACAACAACAAGACCAACCCAACCCAACCCAACCAAACTGCTACTACCACCAAAAACCCCCAAACAAAACCAAACAGACAAATAAACAAGGAAGCAAGCAAGCTAGCAAACAAAGCCCCAAGTACAAAGTATGAAGGACAATGGCACAAACTTTAGGCAATCTTCTTTTAGGCTAGTCACATTTCTAATAATATATCATATCTCCATTTGTGGTTCCTGTATGAATTTATAATCTGAGTATAATCTCATCAAGAATAGACAGCTTTATTGGGATAGTCTCAAAACAATCTCCCTACTCCCAATAGGAGTGAGTGATAGACCTGATTTGCAAATTCCAATTATCTGTGACGTGATAGTTCAATGGCCACAGAAGCAGAAGATGGAGGAGGTGGTGATGCATTTTGAACACACTCCTGGTTCTCAGTCTGCTGTGATGTAAGCAGGCTGTGGATCAGAGTCGTCCTCACTGTACCATAGAAAATGGTATTGGCATTTGGAGAACATGCTTTAGGGAGATGGCAGTAGTGACTCAGCCGGTCATTATAACTCCTTTGTGTGCTGGGTGTGTGCAGGAAGAAGATCACAAAACGAGACCCAAGCACTTGGTAATTTCCAAATGAGCAATTTCAGCACAGGAGCTCAAAATTACAGATCAGAGCAAATTACCATTGCTTTAAATGTTAATTCTTACTCTTATAAAACCAACTGCGCATATTTATTTCTCAGATTTACATTTTCATGTGGGTTTCAGATGTACTCTCTGCTTCAGTGGGAGTTGAGGGCACATAGTGGGCCAAGGCATGGGATTAAGAAATAAACATAGGAAGAAAGAGATTAAAGCACGTGGAAATCTTTCTTAAGCAGTGTATAATAAGGCCTCATTATTTTGAATGTCACCAATTAAGAATTTATGAAAATTTAGTAAGGACTATGTTGAATTTTATTTCTGGACTATTTATGAAGAAAATATTGGCTTAATAATAACAGCAAAGAAATTATATAGGAATTCTTTGATATATTTAAAATAACCTTTTTTTTTTTTAAAAAAAAGGGCTCTTTATCAAAACACAAGTGTTCACGTTTAGCAGAAAATCCAAATTCTTGTCATCTCTGCCTAATGGACCTTGTCCACAATTTAAGATGACAGGGAGGAAGATTAATCTCTTTTCCATGTGACAACCTTCCACATTTTTAAGGGCTGTTAACATGTTTCCCTTTAACCTTGTCTTCTCCAGGTTAAGGATGTCCCAATCCTCAACAATTCCTTTTTATGTGATGATAACTATTTTCCTTTCAGTTGTACTTTTTTTAAATGGATAATTTTCAATGTTTCTCAGCATATGTTAATTTTGCATAATAACGGGTTTCATGATGACATGTTTGTACATGAATACAAAGCATTTTATTATATTCATCTCCCATTATCCTGTTTTCTGCCCCTCCCATTCCCACTACCTCCTTCTTCTTAAGTAATCTCCTTTCTGTTTTCAGATTTTTTAAAAAAATGATCTGTGGGCTTTATTAGGGTGGCTTACAGGGACATGGGTAAGGGGTTATTTATAAGAGCATAACCTTCTTACCAGTGGCTATGCTACTCAAGAAAATGTCTCTCCCACGTTCAGTAATGATTAATTGACTGTAGATATTCAGGGAAGGATGTAGCTTCACGCTGGATACTATTATTTGCCTATAAGCCCTTTGGGAGGAGTGGATCTTCATGGACCTTTCTCTACTCGTGACAGGAAGTTGATTTGTCAATATTTTGTTGGTCTTGATATTTCAGATATTATCTGAACAGTAAGTGTAAATGTCGATAGGATTACTGCTCATTTTGATGTAAGTTATTTTAGCAGCATAGGGTTTCTGGGAGGAAAAATCCAGGGCCATATGAATGCTAAGCTAGCACCCAATCGCTGAGATATATATCCCCAGGCTGGACTGGTAATCTATTTAAATAGCCAAATTCTATTAATTTGTATCAAGGTTGGATTCAGCAGAAACTTGTTAGTTCTGATAAAGGTTTGACAATTCTCTGTATACATGTTAGTGTCCACTGCATTCTACCCTGCTTTGTCTTTCTTCTTTAATCCCTTTTCCCGGACTGGGCCTTACTTATCATTTGTTTCCATGTTCTTTCAAACCTGAAAAACGATACCATCTGCTCACTTAGTACTTAGTTACCTATTTAGTGTAACTGCACATCTCTCCCTTTACCAAGCATACCCTGCTACTTGTAGACATTTCTGGATGTTTCTCTTCTTCCCATAAAGGTTCCTTTAATGACTTCTCATTAATTTCCCCAGATATGCCTTATTTTGTATTCAAGATAAATCAATCAAAAGCAATGAAAAGGCATTTTGAATAACTCTCACAGATATTTTAAAAATGCAAAATAGAATGTATTATGTATATTATAGTGAACACACATACCCATGCTCTTGCATGAACACATACATGTACACACACACACACACACACACACAAACACACACACACACACGATGCTATGCTAAAGTTTAGTTGTCAACAATGTACATACACTAACATGGGAAATTTCCACTACAGAATGGAAAAAATCTAACAAATTAGCATTTATAATATAGTTTTATTATTATATTATATTTTATTTATTTTTGCTAGAAAATCTCATGCTTGAATATGCAGGGGGAAATTCTGCAAGAACTATTAGTGTTTTCTCAGAGACAGAATTATGAAGACATCCCACATTCACTGTCACTTGGTTATATAATGTTTGATTCTTTAACAAGAGGCAGGTATTATTCTCTGCAAGGATAAAACTGCTAAGACTTTAAAAGGCCAGCTCATGGTGTCCTCTCAGAGTGTATGTTGCTAGAATATTCAGATTTCAGAGCACCACTTTGCTATGTGCTTCCTCTTAATAAGCAACGATTTTCATAGATCCTTTTATACTTCTGTTCTTTGAACCATGAGAATGTGTTACCTAATCAAAAACTCAGCAGAAGCAGCACACTGATTTTTGATGAGTGTGTTGGCTATGAGTCTTTCTTACATTTTTTTTTCTGGCAAGTCACAACTGTGGCTTAACACCACACTGTTCTTTTCCATGCAGTTTCCCAGTGTCTGCTTGAGCATGGGGCTGTTACAATCTAGAATGGTAGGTGAATGGTCAACTCAGTTCAGTATATGTCAGTGAGCAATCTAAGGCGAGCTTTTTATTTGTTTTCATACCCCATTTATCATAGTTTCACTGACGCTGTTCCAGCTGACCAAAGCATAAATCGAAGCTTGAGGGAAAAGAAAGAAATCTCTGACTTGGCAGAGCCAAAGCAGGTGCTAGTGTTTGGAGGAGGTGAGCTTTGCAACCAAGTCCTGACTTTGTAAAAATAAAGCCTGCTGTTTTAGCAGCTTCAGGATTGTCATCTGCTCTGTGTGAGTTTTCACATGCCCAGCTTTGTAAGTCTCAAAGCTACTTTGATTTGAGTAGCAAATTATCTCATCTGGATTCCAAACCACCAATGTTGCTTTTGCCCTTACTCCTCCTCATTTTAAATGGTGGGAGTTACCATATAGATAACTGGCTGATCAAGAGCTTACCCTCTGCATTTGACCAAAGGAACATGAGAGGATGGCAGTAAAGGAGGGACAGGGCAATTAGGCACGAGGAACTGGATCATAGTCAGGACCAGTTGAATTCTAGTGCACTGCTTATTGAGCGTCTCTTGGCAGACAAGCAGACCACCTTGGTTAAAGGCTGTGCAGGAATGCTGCTCTGTGCAACTAGATCATCCTCTGGTACCAAACAGCTTACTTACTTCTGCTGATGGGAACGTTGGTGGTGGAAGAGAGATACCTGACTCCCCAGGGCATCCTGCATCCAGTGACTGGTAGCAGCAAAGTATAAAGACACGATCATTCCAAACTTCCAGTGGGATAACTAATGGGCAACCTCAGCTTCAGAGCTCTAATGCCTTGGCATGGCTGTACCACAGCTTTCCTTTACTTAGCCAACTTCACACTTGTCTGCACAAGTGCTGCCAATGAGTAGACTTACCAAAAGCCTTCTGGCATATGAATTGACATTTCAACATCTGTTCTTAGGAGTATTCAATCCATGGCCATTAGCTTGACCTCACAAAAGGGATGACAGCAGATACAAAAAGCTCTCAAACCTATATTCTCAAAATCATGTTCCCAGGGAAAGAAGGCCAGGGTTCTTTTTTTTTTTTTTTTTTTTTTTTACTGTTTAAACAAAATGTAAAAATACTTCATGCTGAACAAATTTAGTATTTTCTCTGAAAAAAAAAAAAAACCCAAACAAACAGAAAAACAGTCAACAGGATTTTGGCATACAGAAAATTGGCCATGAAGACATCCAAGAAAATATACTGAAGATGAACTTCTCTCTGCTTTGTATCTTCCATAGGGGCTACCAGCACCTGTTCTTACTTAGAATTTGTACTCAGAGTCACACTCTCGGTACTTCTGACATGGACTCTAATAGTGTCCCAGATGAATGACAGAAGTCTAGTATTTATGAACAGCCTTTATAGAAGTATTGGTTGCATTTATAAACATTTGTGCCTGGTAAGGTTTCTTAGAGGGTTTGTGAAAAAATTTCAAAAGTATCTAATGGCTAGCTCTTGCTTTTTTGACTATCCCCTTTTGACTCCTAGAACCTCATTTAGCCTATGTTAACTTTGAACTTACAATTAGCCAAGGCTGATCTTGAAATCAACAAATACTAGGAGTACAGGCATAGATGATCATATTTGGCAATATTGCTCCTGTTCCGTCCCTTCCTTCTTTCCATTTTAAAATTCTAGTTTATTTCTTGAGTATGGCTTCTTCTTTTCTGTATTTCTAATAATGTTAATGTCTTTATTGCATCTATAACATATGCAATGTCTAGTTTATCTGAGCTTATTGTACTTTTAATGTTGCTTCTAATACATTTTGATGAGCGTGTGTCTAGCATTTTTATGAAACTGGTCCTCTTGTTCACTCAGATGAAACTAGCCAAATGAAAATTGCTCTTCTATTCTTATGTTTGTGGTCGCTCTGGCTGCAAACTCCAACCTTATACAATCTCATACTCTCTGTTTCTTTAACATCTTTGATGTGCATGGACTTTGAAATAAATTTATCTTAAATGCTGTGGCAAAATAAGGACATAGACGAGCTTGATATAGAATACGAGGTGATTTCAGAGAGAGAGGTGAAAGGGGAAACTCAGAAGCAGAGGCAGGAGATGGTGACAAGCCCAATCATTTTGTGTTGCAATTTACTGTGTCTAGGAGGCCAGATATATAAAAATCTGACCTCAGAGCCAATCAGAGTACGATTATTCACATCACACAATGTACTCCCTTAAAAATAACACATAACACATTTGAACCCACGCTTAGTTCTCCTGTTGTTGCTAGTATTTGCTTTAGCGTCATTTAAACATTTTGGTCTCATAAAAAGCAATATAGTGAGTGCTTAAACTTAAGATGTTAATACAGAAAATGTTCAGGATGTGAAAAGCTTTCGACTGGAAGATCAAAAAACCCTCTCTGTTTGCATATGAATGCCAATCTGTGACTTTTATGGAACATGATAAAAACAAACATTCATTCACACCCAACCCAATTGACCCATGGCAAATTAAGATTTCCCTGGAACCTTCATTCTTCATAACTGTATTTGTTTAAGTCATTCTTTAATTAGGAACTGACCCTCTTCAAATCTTCTCTTTCTTATAGCTGCATTATTAGGATGGCCCTTGGCTAATTTGTGGAATCAATGAATGTAAGGTGCTCACTGGTTCTGTGTCCTTTATCTCTTCCTTAAATATATTTCTTTCAACTCAGAGCATGCTCTTTACTTGTGCTAGAGTGTTCAATAGTTTAACTCTGAACCTCTTTCCGTGGAGAAATTATATTTTACAAACTTGGAATTAAAAGTCTTAAAGAATCAAGTTTTAATTGAGAATTTGTAGACAACAATAATTGGTAGGGTATTGTTTGGCAACTTCAGGTATTCCAATTACCCTAGTATCTCACCAAGGGAGGCAACTGCTACTTGTCAAGTTTAAGAGTGGCTGTGAAGCCAGCAGTGCATATAATCCTACATTCTCCATTTTTCTCGTTCATTCTGTTCTTCATTATGAACCTTGTCTCCCTGCTGGTGAATTATGTAGTTCACTTTCCTCACCCTATGGCTGAGAAAACATGCCCAAAGAGATATGTCAGTTTCATTGAGTGAATGTACACTTGCTTCGAATTATCAGCTGCAAGGGAATTTAGAAGACCATCTGGAGTAGATGTGCCCAACGTCTGGGAAAATCAGAATAGGCAAGCCTCTGATTGTCAGCCAGCCACTCTAGGTCTGAAATAAAAATATAAAAGCAACTCGGCTTTGGGTTAAAAGGAGCTCCTACAGTGCTATGTATAATTCTTTTATATTTATGTATGCTACTTAGATAATTGTTCTGGGATCACTTGCAATCCAAATTCACCAAGGGCAAGAGTCAACTACAAGCTGTACTGTGGACTGTTGAACACTTAATAGATGTTGTCATGGTTTGAATGTGCAATGTTCCCCACAGATTCTTGTGTTTGGAACACTTTGGTCTCCAGCTGGTGGTGCTGTTTTGAGAGACCCTCTAACCTTTAGGAGATGGAGACTAGTTAGAGACAGAGTGCCTGGAGGAAATCTTGTTTCTGTTCCAGTTTTATTATCTGCTCGGATGAGAGCAAGCAGACTCACACTCCTGTGCTCTGTTTTCTTCCCTATGCTGGACTGTGCCCATAAACCACAAGACAACACAAAACCTTCCTTCTTCCCTTAAGTTGTTTTTGGACAGGGATTTGCTTATAGTAATGAGAAAAGTAACCAATGTAGATAGCATTCAATAAACCGCCCCGTTCACTAATATTTTCTCGCTTGGTTTCTTAGCCCTGCTGGAAGTAGTAATTTCCAACTTTGAGTCTGTGATCAAGTAGTCTTTTTTATGAGAAACTGGTAAGTGGACTAACTTTTCATGGGTACCTGCAGAGGGGGAGTACCATAGAACCTAATCAAGAAATGTGCTTGGCAGTTGAAGTTGGATGATAGTGGAAGAAACTATCTATCTATCTATCTATCTATCTATCTATCTATCTATCTATCTATCTATCTATCTATCTATGTATACATGTATATTTGTATATATGGGTATATGTATATGTATATATGTATATCTCCACAGGCAGCAGGTGCACATATGGTGTACATACACACATACTTGCATGTAAAACACACATATGCAAAAACAAATCTTAAAAATGGAAAATTGAAAATACCTGAAGAGTAAAGCTAAAATTTTATTTATCACAATACATAAAGAAAATATTTCATACAAGCAATAATTTAAACATGGCATTTGACCATAACCCTTTAGAGATGATGGCCAATCTAACATAGCCTACAGGATGGATGTGAGAGCTCGGGAAAACTGTCTCAAGCAGATATTTTCCTTGATAAGTATTATGATCTGAGTCTTAATGAATAGAAGAGTATTTGATGAAAGATAATGCTTTATTAAGATGACAGTGGGAGAAATATACCTCTTGGAAGATAAAGATGTGCAGGCTATAGGTAGTGCCCAAGAATTTGTGGAACTAAGAATGATGAACCAAGTCATAAACTCTAACACCTGTGTAGATTGCAGTGGGCCTTGGTACCAAATAAGAGTCCCAGTGTGTAAGAGAAGAAAGATATTTTTTTAATGTTCAGACTTGCTGTGGACTCTATGGGTTCTCCACACAAGGTTATTAAATGAAAGGGGAAGTGATTCCTCAAGGAAGTCATGAAAGACTTACAGGCAAAGCTACAAGGAGTGTATCTGTTAGATCTGTTGAATGTAAGCTTTTACTGTTAATCAAAATTAATCACTATCCAGAAAATAGCATAAATGTCATTTTATATCAATACTGAAAATTAAAAATAACATGCAAAATACATGAGTATAGGATCTATTGTTGACTAAAATTTTCCACTCTGCTTTACAGTTTCTCATATGTACAATGAAGAGATCAGCTTATTATTTGTTCTGGCTCTCATATTTGAAAATTGTAAGATACGTGGAAGACTTTTGTTCTCCTCTGAAAGCCTGATGTCTTGCAACTCAGGTGCAATTCAATAATTTTGTCTGGAGGCCGAGACATGAACAGGATGAAACATTAGTTTGTAATCTTCCTTTGCAGTTCTAAATACACTTTTCCCCTTCTAGACAAACCCAATTGAAAGAAAATGAACAGTCAAAATAGAGTGTCCTTGGAATACTTCAATGTGCTTTTATTCTAGGTCGCACAGGGAATTATGTATTTACCCTGTACGTTTCTCTTACTCAGGCAGAGTTCTAGAATGCAGAGTTTTATGTCTATCTGAAACTCCTTTTGGGTATTTGGGCATAATAGAACACATATGATGCAATGAATTGAAAATGACTTTATATGTATCCCTAACATAAGTTTCTTTGCATGGTGACATCTCTCTTATCACCTATAGAACTGACCTGAAACCATTAGGCTAAGATTTTCTTTGTAGACTAGGTGAGTTTTGACATCTTTTTGGTATTTCAGAAGCTTCCCTGCTTCCAATCCAGCTATTTCTTCTGACTTCCTTATTTTTGTTAATTTCTTAGTTATAAATTCTGAGTGTTACCTTGGACTTCTTTGCCCTGAGCATATGTGAAGTAAAGTTAATTCACGTTTCATATGTCTGCATTTTATTTTACGTCCTCAGTACAGCTAGCTCCTTTGAAGCTATTATTAGTATATGCTTTGGCCATTGCAATAATCTTTCCCCTTCTATCCAAGATGTTTGTTCTTCTGATTGTGTTAAAGCCAAGTTTAATCTAAAAAAATCACAAGTATTTCTTTGCAGGTATTAAAAATGTTTGTTACCTTCTCATTCTAGAACTTAGTTTCTTCTTAAGTAAAATGATATTCTATTTCTAGGGGTTCCCTAGAGATTTTATAAATAGGTACAGCCAGACAGAATTGGAAGGGTAGATGAAGAGAATGCAACTGTACTTAGAGATAAATGGAGGCTAGAAGTTAGAGATGGAGGGGGGTAAAATAGGGCAGAATACCTCTTTAAATATTTCTGTTCATTTCCTCTTACACTTCCTGCTTACTGTCTCACTTGGGTATTGGCCCATTGACTAGAGCTATTGAGATTTAAATCAGTGAAAGTTTAAGCCAGTTTATAATTTGACCAGCCAATCTGGAGGAAAATATCTGGACTCATAGACAAGACAGAGAGAAGCTAATTGACACTACCAGTTCAGGATTTGACTTCACTCAGTCAGAGGATACACCCAGCTGGGCTAATGTTTTTGCAAAGGATAAATAACCATATGGCTGTGGCTGAATTTAGAAGTGCTTCAGCCAACTAGAACATATAGGGGCTTTACAGATGGGGAGTCCAGGGCCACTAACAATTAAGGTCTCAAATCTGATATTGGATTGCTGGGAAAGTTTACGGGCTAGAAATTTACTTGAATAAAATGCACTTAGAAATTATAAAGTTAGTCATTGCAATGGTGGATTCGTTGAGAGACTAGTCAGCCATGACTTCAAAGCTTTTGTGATCATTCAGGCTGAATTCTTAGCTAGAAGTTGGATTTTACTAACCACTATTTTAGCTCTTATGTATGATTTTGAGTGAGAGATAGAGTTGTAATATCATATGTACATGGAAGTATTGATCTGATGAAGAATTAAGTATTTACCTAGAGAGAAAAGAGCTAAAAATCATGGTGAATTGGTTACTGGTAAATGTTTATTTCTTTAGTGTGGAGACCCCAGCAGGGGCAGTAATGGATCTGCACGGCAAACGCTTATTTCTGTGAAGCCACTGGGATGTGAAAGCGTGGAGCTGTTCTGTATCTTCAAGCTGCCCTACTTTTAAATCTGTGTTAAATTTGCCAGTGTGTTTTAAAACTGTTTGACAACTCCCTTAGGCCATAAAACATGTTTATATTTTGGATTGAAGCCGGATAATCATAATGCTCTGGAATCTTCTTAGGGAAACCTTCCAATCTGTAGTGTTTAACTCTCCAAATATCAACAAGGGAGCATCTTGTTACTTGCAACAACTTGGATGAATCTGGAGGGTATTATCTTAATTGAAATGAGCAAGGTACAGAAAAAAAGGATTGTACCCTCTCATTCACATATGGATTCTAAAAATGTTGATCCTGTGGAAGTAGAGAGTGGACTAGCTGTAACTAGGAGCTAGGATGGGTATAAGGACAGGTCGTAAGGTAATATTGGTGACAGGACATGCAGTTACAATTAGAAGGAATTAGTTTCAAGAACTCTCTATAAAAACAACTATAGCTAATAACAACACATTCTTGAAATACATAGAATGAATATTAAATATTCTCACCATACAATGACTATGTATTTATTATTTAAATTAAACTATTTCTCAATGTATATACACATTCTACCAACTTTTGAATAAGCTGAAACATATAATGCTATTGAGATGTTCCCTAATATTGATTAGCTATTTTGAGTGTAGAACACAGAGCAATGTATGAGACAGTGATTTGAGGCTTTGTTTAGGAAAGAAATAAGGCAGTCAATTTCTATTGAAAAAATTAAGCAACTGCACGAGTTTTGCAATTCACACCTTAGAAGAGAAATCGACTTTCCCTGTCTAGTATTTTATTGGTAGGATTAATGACACCTGGGCCATACTCAAGGATTACTTTGCCTTCTACTGAGGAATTCAATAGTGTAAAACGCACATTGCCTGTAACTTTAGAAGCATGACAACTGCCCAGCTTAGCCAGCCCCACTTGGATAGAAGACTTATTTCTCAGTATGAAATAGATGGCTTGTGCCTTGGATGAGCTAGCTGCCTCTTCTGTCTTAACCACTGATGCAGATCACAGCATGAGCGATATGGTGACAGCAGCCAACCTGAGCCACTGTGAAAGTGAATGCAAGGAATGGAGTGTCTGCATGCAGAATGAGTTTGGTCTGCAGAGTTGGCTTCAGAAAGCAGAGAAGGTACCCAGAACGGCTTATGCTAATGATCCAAATCCAAAGAAGGGTAGTCTACGCCAGGTCTACTTTGCCATACCTCTGTGCAAGACTGGCTATGCTTCTTTTAGCCTTAATAGGAAAGGAAGCTATTGTTAGTTAAGAGGTTGGTGTGCCAGTCTCTTATTCTAGACACACTAGTTGGGTTTAACTCATTCAGAAATGAGATATATGTTTCTTCTACGTATAGAAATCTTAATCTTAGTGACAGAGATCATAAAGATGCTGTCCCTTTGCAACTTTATATATGCCCTAAGGACAAGCAACATTGGCATTATCAAGACCATTTGTTAGAAATCCAGACCCTTTAATTCCTCCCTACACTTAATGAACAGAGTACCTTTGAAATAATCTTCCCATGTGGTCCATTAGCACATCATAACTTGAGTAGTAATGGTCTTGTCACTACTGTATAATTACACAAACTCCCAGGTTGGCTGGTTAACGTAGATGGGCTATTCAGGTGCATGAAAGGCTCTTTATGCAGTAGATAGAACAGAGGGATGGGTTAGGAGGAAACCAGGTCATATATTGGCAGTTTTGAGAATGGCTAGAATGTTGAATATATGTCCACAAAAAGTCTTTTAACAACATGTTGAGGAATTTATGCAGCTGAACTTGTAGCATACCAAGTAGCACATCAGAAGCTTCATCTACTGGGGATTGTCCAAGGCTACACCCAAGGCAGATCAGAGGAAACCCCAGCATCACAGGCTAAAATAGACATTTCCATATTCACTTTAAGCAGACATCTAAGTTTGTCTGTTCTGTTGTCTTTCCCATCATTTATGGAGACTGCCAAGGTCTATAGTCAGTGTGGTGACTATAGCAGCTTCTTGTACAAGTAGGAAGGGCTGTATTCAGACAAATCCGTGGACTGCAGCTTGTAGTACAGGCAAACAATCTAGAGGGACTGTACTTATTTATTTCTCTCTGCATGGGTGGCATGAAGGAGATAGATACCTGCTAGGGATCCTTCAAACTTGCTCAGAGCTAGAGAATGGGTAATTAAAGCCACCTAGGAAAACACCCCAGCAACATATCTCTGTCCTATGTGAAATACTGCTGGACTCCAAGTTTTAAAAATCCTCCCTATTTCTGTCAATCTTATATCAATTTCTACCAACTTATAAGCCATATAATTTTTTGGTTTTCTTGGGCAAGGTACAAAAACCCACATATAAATACAAAGAGAAATAATATCTTTCATAAGCATCCTCCCTGCCTAACCCCCACTCCAGTTTAGTCACTGAATGATATGGGGTAAGGACCAGTTTTATAGCTGATGAGACATTTGCATGATAATATTCTGAAAGTGGCCTTCAAGCTGCTCCAGATTGTATCAAGTGTGAAATTGCTGTGCCAACTTTGTTCTGGCTTTGCCATAATTGTGGCTGAAATGGATATGAAATGTATTTATAAAGTATTTCCTGTCCCCAGAGCTTGAAAGTCCCCTGTGCCATTTTAATTTGAGCCATTTGGATTGGAATAAAATGAATGCACAGAGGAGGTTAATTATCCTAATTAGAAAAGAAGTAAAACCATGGTCCTTTTAGGTCAGGAATTTGGACAAACCTCCCTTTGCTCTGCACTTTGGGCATTAGAGAGTTACCTGAATGCCAGAGGAATCACAAAGCATCCTCTCCAGTCCTCTGCCAAAGTCCCTGGAGCATGACAGAGGAGAATTCTTTTTCAGGAAATGGTGTATGATCAATCTGTACCCCAGAGCCAGAGAGAGGGTTATCTGGAAGTGGCAGGCAGGGGGCATAGCTCAATCAGGATAACTGTGTTGGTCCAATCCCAAACTTTCCTACTTTGTTTTAGATGCCAAGAAAGCTCAACAGAGCTTGGGGAAATACTACTGTTGTGAGCATTTCAAAAGATGTGCATCACTCTCAGAGTTTCTTGACATTCTTTTATTCAGCTGGCTAAGGCTGTGATGGTATCTTTTTTTTTTTTTTTTTTACAAAGCATACTCTTCTTGACAAGGAATGCTGGGATTTTCTGGCTCAATATTTTGTTGTTGCATTTCTTGATTCCCCAGAGGCAACACCTCTGTGTTCTCCAATGGGACATTATTCCTAGAATAGATCAACTCAGCTCTCTTTTTAAAACATGTTTTAGATGAGATATCTCTGCCACACAGTAGGTGCTTGGTCATGCTGATTTACCCCCATTCCTACTAGGTAAGAATATGATCGAGACAAAAAAAAAAACCTGTTCTGCTTACTGGCTGATATTTTTATATATGATATCTATTCATTTTGTGTTCTGGTGATATAGGGAAACATAGAGTCTTAGGTAACGATAATGTACTGATTTTCAGTATTGAAGATCAAATTGGCTAATTAGTCAGACGTATATGCTTTTAAATTATCCACATACCCATGGGATGAATAAGGAAAGGACTTAAAATCCATCTTTCAAAATAGACCTCAGATTGTTGAGTGATCAATCTGTGGACCTATGACAGTTTGCTTAATTCATACAGAATAGTCCAAGAGCATTAACATCAATGGCTCTTAGCAGAGTGTTGGAGAGAAAGTTGAAGTCTCACTAGACAGACTACCAAACCCTGCTTCCTCCTGCCTTTCCTTCTCTATCCATTTTATCTATTCAGTCTTGAGATTTACTTTTGATTATTTGCAGCAAGGATAGGAAATTCAGGATATGGACAGTACTGAATAATGCGTACATTTTAATTCACTTATATTTCATTTTACAAGCTTTTTATATTTTGTATTTGAATGTATCTACATGATGTGGGGATGTTAATTTAACTGAAAAGACATGGTTCTAGAGGAAATCAAAGACGATCCCAGCTGCTGCTGCTGCTGCTTCTTCTTCTTCTTCTTCTTCTTCTTCTTCTTCTTCTTCTTCTTCTTCTTCTTCTTCTTTTTGGTTTTTTTCGAGACAGGGTTTCTCTGTGTAGCCTTGGCTGTCCTGGAACTCACTCTGTAGACCAGGCTGGCCTGGAACTCAGAAATCCGCCTGTCTCTGTCTCTTGAGTGCTGGGATCAAAGGAATGTGCCACCACTGCCCGGCTCCCAGCTTCTTACACTTATCTTTCATGCATGTTTTGCCTTTGACTCTCAACACTCTTCATCTCATCTCTTAGGTGTATACAAAATACTTGCCCATGTGCAATTGCTTCTTTCCAGTCCTCTCTGGAGCAGACAGGATGGCTGTCAGCTTTAGCAGTGATTAGGAAGGACTGGGGTGTAACTCCGTGTCAAAGTGCTTGCTTAGCATTCACAGGGCTTTCAGTTCAACCCCCTAATACCACAAAAACCAAGCAATCAACCAAAACTGTGAATGCAAATTTTAGAAGTAGAAAATAAACAGAAATTTTGTGGCCTCATAAGAGCATTTGGTGTGTTGGGGGAGATGTCTCAGTTGTCTCACAAGCCTGATGACCTAAATTCAGATCTCCAGAACCCATATAAAAATCCAATATAGTATTGCATACACCTTAAATCCCTGCACTCCAATAGAGAGATGGTGGAGAGAGACAGTACAATCTCCACGGCTACACTGGCCAGTTGGGCTGGTATGTGCAATTACACTGAACAAGAGAGATCTCATTTCAAACAAGTTGGAAATCTCTCTCTCTCTCTCTCTCTCTCTCTCTCTCTCTCTCTCTCTCTCTCTCTCCCTCTCTCTCTCATCTCCCCCTCTCCCTCTTCCCCTCTCCCTCCCATTTCTCTCTCACACATACACACCATGATCACAAACAACTGATAAAATTTGCTTTCAAGTTATTCATACCGTCACCAGAATAAACAAAGAAAATGTGCTTGACAATGCACAAAGCACTTCTAAGGTAACTAACAAGATTCTTTTTCACTGATAGTCATTTTAGGGATATTTTATACTTCATTTACTTACTGCCTCCTGTATATATTATGCTTAAATATAAGCAAGTCATGAGAAATAGGCCTTAAATTAAAGATAAGGACTTGTGAAAAATAGGTGATGCGTCTCAGTCATCTTGGAACTACATTGCAGTAAGCGCACATAATCAGGCAGGTATGATACAGGAGAAAAGCCTTCCAACGTCTTGGTATTTATTTTTGGAACATGAAGTATTTTTTTAGATCTGTAGAGATTCATATGTTGGGATATAGCAATGATATAGACACTGTAAGGTGATTATGGATTTTTAAAAATATCTTGGCCATTTTGTTCACTGCTATTGTTTTGCTAGTTTTGACATCATTCTCTTCTGTAACCAGAACAGATATGTCACTCTTCACTAGGCAGAATCGGTAACAATTTTCTTTTGTGTTTGGGTTGGTGTGGGTTCAAAAATCAGATCAGGTGGTATACAATTCATTTGAAAGTAATTGTTTCCACACTGAGTCCTACATTTAATAGATGTGGTTCAAGTAAGTTGCTGGAATTTTCTTTTATTGTGGAAGGAAGCATCCAGGGGCTACCTCTACTTGGAGAACAAATTGTGTCTTTAGAGATATTTAACCCTTCTAGAACTTTTGGAGATTGTTTTTGGGCATTTTAGTTATAGATCCATTTTGGAGAGAGAGGGTGTAGAAATACATTCGCACCTACTGGCAAAGGAAATCTGAAGGTACTTTGTTAAGACTGCTGCCAAATGCCAGGGCTGCCTGTGGTGTACCTCTCAGCAACTAAGCTTATGTGTGTATTTCTTTTGTCTGATACATTCTAAAGTTCTCTTCTTGCTTTTCAATTGATAATACAAATTTAATTTCAAATTATCTTGAGAACAGTATAGCCTTCTGGAAGCAGCTGCAGAACTCCTTTATTGGATTCTCGAAGCTGCTTCCCCATCCTCGTGAAATGTATCCTGGTCTTCTGTTGAAGTGGTCCTCACCATTTCAAAGATACTCATCACTGCCTTTCTGTAGCCTTTCATAGGTAGGTTAAGAAAAATATCTTAGTCAACTTCTGCTAATAGTCCTGAGACTGCTCTTTAGCCTTTGTGATAGTCCTGAGATGGCTCTCTACCCTTTGAAATTTCAAAGGCCAATGATAGAAGGACAGTGACTGAATTACAGTTCCTCTGAGGTAGGCTCTGCTCAAATTATTCTTAATGCTATATATACAGAGGTCAATCAAGGAATTACAAAGACAATGCAATTATTGGACATCAGTATTATGAACGACTTTAGACATCATCTGATCTAGTCTAATCTTTTTATTTTGCATGGGGTATATGAGATACCCCGGAAATTGTAAGTGAGAAGGGAGGCCAAGGAATATCTTACAGTAACATCTAGACAATTTGCTGAGCACTTGAGCACTAAACGAAGATCTCTTTGTAGTTATTTTATTGTTATTGTAATGCTATTGTACCTCTAAATCATACTCCTACAATTTACTTTCATAATAAATATGATCAGATAAATAGCACATAATTGTTTTTGTTGTCTGAGAATCTTCGAGTGTCTTACGATTATCATTTCAACATAGATATTAATTACTCAGGTCTGAAGAAATCAAAATTGGAGGCAATCAACCAAGTACACACTGACCCTGAAACAATTCAAGGAAATTGTCACTTCTACTAAATCTCTGAAGTTGCCCAATCATAGCTAGTAAATGTTTGTTTAAAAATAAAAGACTCTGGACAAATGTTCTGGCCACTTGACTCATTAGATTCTGGTTGATTTAAACTTAAGAATGAAAGAAAGCCAAAAAGTTATGGTGCCTGTTTTGTGTTGGCCAACTACTCCTAGGCATGGGGCCCACCCAGTAGTTTTTGTTTCACTAGTTCTTGTTTGCTTGTTTTGTTTTTCTGTTTTTGTTTCCGAGAGAGTGGAAGGGAGGGAGGGAGAGAGGGAGAGAGAGAGAGAGAGAGAGAGAACATGAAATGAAGTTGGAGTAAGATGGTGTGTAGGATCTGGAAGGAGTTGGAAAATGGGTAAGAACTTGATCAAAATATATTATATGAAAAGCATTCGTAGATAATAAAAAAGAGAGACAAGCATTATTTTGGAACTTGAAACTAGACAGACACATTACAGGTTTTCAGTAAAATTTCCATGGGCTTTGTGCTAAACTAGGTCCTTGGGACTAGTGAGCAAGTCCCACCCCAGAAAGAAATTGTTTGAAGTATATTCCTGGTGTATGGAAGTCAGAAATTGTGGTAGCAACCTTGCAGCCAACAAATGTTATCTTTTTGCAGGGTGAACCTATTTAGAATCAATATAATGCTTGAATCGTCAGGGGGATTTTAGGGAAGGGACGAAACTTCAAAATCATAGTACTTCTCCAGGTACATGTTTCCTTGGATGTTTAAATAACAAATCATGTGACTTATATCAATGGATAAGAATTGATTACTAACAGTAGATGTCCGGTGGACAAATTATATATTATTGATATAATTTTCTGTATACACCATACTGTCATTCATACCTAGGTAACATATTCCCTCAAAATGGTCTTTTACTTATTTAAATGATGCTTGACTAGGGAGTAAAAGCTATCTTACTTGGACCAAAACACTACTCAGAAAACAAGGGAATGATTTTATAGTTTGGTTGGTCAAAGTTGAATCTAAATAATTCTTACATTTAATGTGCTTGCTCAGTGACATAGAAAACACTCTTTCTTGGTCCCCTAGCCTGCTTTTTTTCAAAGTGTTTTATAACATAAATATGAATGCATTAAAATTAATTTGATGTATAAAATTTTTTTATGACTCCTTGGAAGTAATAGGCTACTCTTGAAAGTGAAAAATGGTAAAGGGGTTACTAGGGAAAAAATTTTTGATTCCAAACCTGGATTTGAAATAGTCCTTAGAAACCTAGGCCATAGAAAAGAAATCCTATTGGTGGGTGTCTAATATTGAACACTGGTCCTTTAAGGCTTAGACAAAGGGTGGAACTGCCAAGAGAAAGCCATGACCTTTGCAGAAGCTATTTTCACAGCTTTTCTCTGACCTTGTCAAGAGATTAAAGACCTTCAGTGGAACTTTCTGGTTTATAGGGACCGATATCAGTGTTAAGAGAGGGCATGGGCCTGTGTTGACCTTAGCATCTCTTGAGACATACAAGAGTGTCTCAGAGCAGCAAGAGTAACAGACACATGTAATGATTCTCAGAAAGTTGGGAGTGCTCTGCACCAGTAAGCCAAATACCTTCAATTACATCTAACTCCCACTTGTTTATAGTCTATGGGTGGGGATATTATTATATGTAGGAAAAAACTGAGGCCCATAGAGAGGCATGGTGCTATAGACAAGGGCAAAACACTAAGGATATGTCCAGTCCTAATGTCCCTGATTTCTATCACATAAGGCATGAGAGAGGAGAAAGATTTTCTATCATGCAATGTAGAGTTGAACAGCATGAGTTCTGCATCTTACAAAGACGATTTTGTGTCATGTCTCTACCCACTCACTGGCTGTGGGACTTTGGAAAAGTTTTTCAACTTCTGTGCATAAATGTCTCCATTTGTAACATGAAGATAGTAACCTCAGACATTTATTGGATGGTTACTGTTCCTACTTTATGCATATTTATTCTGCATATAACTGCTTTATGCATATTAATTCCTTTAATCCTCATGACTACTTGTGAGATGCTATTTCATAGGTGAAGAAACCTAGGCACATGGAACTTAAACATCTTGTTTATGATCACAGAGCCAGCAAATATTAAAGACAGGATTTAAAGCCAGACCATCTGCCATGTTGAACAATTATATAATACCTAGCACACTGAGTTGGCATCAAGATTAAACTGGATTATGTGCAAAAAAAAGTCAAGTCACAAACATTGGCAAACAATAAGTACTTGATAAATATTAGCTATTATTACTGGTTTTCCTATATCCCAAAATACTGACTAGTAGTTTATTAATGATTCCTTGTCCCAATAGCCTTCTATCAATAACACAATAACCTACATAATCCTCTCTATGATTGCATTATTTGTAATAGAAACTACGCAATTTGGGATTAGATTATAGATTATCCTAGGTGATCATTATGCTTCTTCCTTTGTGTTTTCTATAAAGTCAGAGGGGCTTAGGAGATGTTTTTGAACTGGAGAATAAAATGTGACTGCTGCTACTATGTGATGGGATGAACAGATAATCTTGTAGTGTAAACATGAATCACATGAGAATTTTGTATATAAGGACTCTACTGTAGGCTTGGAGTTCTACATCTGAAAAGTATCCAGATGGAGGCAATACTTCTGTCCTATGGACTCCATGGAGAGTAGCAAGGCTAGATACTCTAATAACATCAGAGTCTTCTTTATAGCTCGTATAGTTTTGATAAGCAGTGAGTATGTGTCACTGCATGAAGTGAAATCCAGCATTTTATTTGTGTGAGGAATAATATATAATTGAGGGACTGCAGGTAAAAAATCATAAATTTAGCAACCTATCCTTAAACATCCTACCCCATGCATGACTGTGTGCTGACAGTTCCTGTGAACAATGTAAAGATGTGTCTGAGGTGCAGGCTGTACGTTGCTGTGGGCATTGTTGGCTTTGGGAAAGTTTTCCACTTTCTGATCCAGCAAACTAAGAGGACTTTGCATGTTCTAATTGAACACTGGATGGAAAGTGGTGTAATTATTATTTGTGTATACAAATTAGTAATGCCAATTATGTCTATTTAGTTTTGCTGGTTGTAGTTAACACTGTCTTTTCTATTGCATATTATTGGCATAATTGTGTCAAAGTAATTTCAGAGGGCATAAGGCATGACTTTTCTCCTCCCGTTTAGATAATCTAAGAGTTTCAGTGTGTTGAAGTAGCTAGAGACCAGGACACATATACAGATTTGGGTATAGGGGGTGGACGAGGCAATAGTGGGAATGTGAGAGGGAAAAAGGAAAAAAAGACTAATGAATATAGTATAAGAGAACAATATCCAAGAAATGTATGCTTTTCTCAGAGTAAACTAACCGGAAGAGCACAGGAAATAGATGGCACAATCGGGTAATAAAGACAGTGGGGCAGACATCAGGTAACAAACAACTTAAGTTGTCCTCTACATTCATCTAGTACATTCATCCGGTACATTCTTCTGGTTGGGAGATTGTGGGGGAGTTGCCTCACCTCACTATGCTTGGCAAAGTACTCATACCATTGTTAAAGTTCAGATCCAAAGCCTTTGTCTAAGTTAGCAGGGGAGGTGCTCTTTCCCAGGGAACACACCAATTGGATATACAGTCATCCCTAATGACATATATACAGGTAAATTTGTATGGACTCAATAGGTTATATTTAGGTATACACACACACACACACACACACAAAGAGAGAGAGAGAGAGAGAGAGAGAGAGAGAGAGAGAGAGAGAGAGAGAGAGACAGAGACAGAGACAGAGACAGAGACACAGAGAGAGATAGAGGTAGGCACATAATAACAGTGAAAAAGAGGCCATGATTTTTTTTAAAAGGGTAGGAAGAAATATTGCAATGATAATCTCAACAGTTAAAGATCTGAGCTAGGCATGTTGGTAAACACCTTTAGTATCTTCCTCTCACCTTGGAATGGAGGAGGAATGACATTTGGTTTTTCATCATACATATAGGGAGTTAGAAAATATTTAAATATGTGCCCAGCAATAGTTAGGCCTACCTTGACATTTTTAGGGTTTTTGTTGAGATTATAATTTATTTAATACAATATGTTGCCCCACTTGTTGAATATTTTTGTGTGTGTGTCATGGAAAGGATACCTTTTTTTCTACTCACATATGGCTTATCTTAGTGATACAGTCCAACATCATAAAGGATGGAAACAAAATACAGGCACAGGAAATTGGATCGTTTTCTCCAAATTCTGGCAATCACATACTTTGTGTAGGTTTCTTTAAGCAAGATGAATTCCAAAGTGTGAATTATTTTTGAGTGGTTATTAGCTTTCTTTAAAAATGAATTGGAGAAAATGAATGTACTGTTTTTAGTCATTTTATAATTTTCTGCCATTTACTCTTTATAAACTAACACTGTATGTACATGCATGCGCGCGCACACAGACCCACATATACCATACATCACATACACACACCCACACCCCAACACGCTACACACAAATACACCATACACATATACACAGCACACACACAGGCACACAGATACTTTATTTCTTTATTTGAATTGTGTCACAAGACATAGGTCATGAATAACTTTGAATACAACAAAAGAAAAAATAGAAATGATTGGATATAGATGCTTTAAATGTATCGTGTTTTAATCATAGTTCATATTTACTATACTCTGGTGCTGTTTTAATAAGACTTGTTAACACAAAACGTTATAAAACAGAAAATAATGTGAATCTAAGAAATAAAGATCTTTTCATCTCAAAGAAAGAAAAAAGTAATACTATGAGAATTATGTGTTTTACTATGATTTGTTTCCTGCATGTTAAAAAATCAGAACCAATAAATGTTTCTCCCAAATGCGCTCCTAATCAGCTGGGGTTTTATTGGAACAGTTCTCCCTTCCTATTTCATAGATCCTAATCCCCCTTCAATGAGCTGCAGTTACAGCTATGGGCCACGCTACTTAAATCACAGTGCACTTTAGACGATGTCCCTCTCTCAGTACTGCCATAATGCAGAACATTTCCGGGGTATGCTATTTAAATATCCAGCTCAGCATCCTGTGCCACAAAGAACCCTTCTATGCCATTCATTATAATAGAGTGTGTAAGGCATAACTCTCAATCTGGGGGCTTCAGTGCACAATAAATCCAACCACACACTGTTGGCAGCATACATAATTATAAAAAATGCAGAATGCTTGTTATTAAGTAGTTGTATGGAGAAGATCTACTATGCCATGCAGGACATATTTTGGAATGGCACTACAAGCAAAGATTGATTTTAAAAATCTCCACATCTCTCCTATACTTTTAATTATTTAACTTCTAAGAATTGTTAAGCATTTAATGAATGGGAAACAAGAGCCATTCATAAAGACTGACAAAAAATTACTGTTTGCTTCTTAAGGGAAGTACATCCTGATTTTGTTTGAATATAAAATTACTTAACATAACATTTTTAATGTTATCTATACACAAATAGGGACTGACTAATATAAATCAGCTGAGAATTATCAGGGGAGCCACTTAATAGTTTTAAAATCAATGAAAGCCATTTGTAATCTTTAACCATTTGATTTCTGGTGGATAAATGATCATTCTTTAACCAACATTTATCCTCAGCAGACAGGCTTTCTGCACATTAAAACAACAACAACAAAAGCATTATAAACATTTTCACAGTCTTCTGCAGTGAACCTACTGCAGTTAACTGTAGGACACTTGTGGAAGAAACAGAGCTCATAGGGATTGTCTGAAAGCCTCCAAGGATGCTATGAGCCTCTGTGGGGAAAGGCTGAAGGCATGTAGGGATCAAAAGTAGGCTTTGCTCAATTGATGCCTGGCTTTGTGCATCTTAGTAAGGTACTTCCCAGGGTGTCATGCTGCTGTTTTGCTGTTCTCAGAAATATTTCCAGTACTAGTAACAGCGATATCTCCATCATAATTTCTTTTGCCTGTCTGAAAGGGACTTTCTTCCTTCAGAAATTTTTTTCTTTTGTGTGTGTGTGTGTGTGTGTGTGTGTGTGTGTGTGTGTGTGTGTATGTGTGTGATGCTGTAGATTAAGCCCCAGGCTTTGTGCAAGCTAGGCAAGCTATCCACCACTGTGTTACACCACCAGCCTGGAAGGGAGTACCATAGGATACAGGAAATCCTGGCATGAGTGTTGGTTTCAGTAGGGGATTCCTTGCTGGAAAGTCGAAACTGCATACAATCAGAAATCCTGGTTTCCCATTGAAAAGGAACCCCCAAGAAAAAGCTCAACCTGTGTAGTTCCTGATTCCTTTGAAATATGAAAGGGTAGTTCATATTTCATGCTTGCCAGGTTACTTACCCATTAAAGCAGAGTCTTAGAATGAAGTTATCTTTGTTTCCCACTATTCATTGGTGGCATCCTCTATTTGTTCACTAAATACACTTAAGTACGCTTGCTGTACATATACAGAGTCTCAAGTCAAGCTGCAGGCATTCAGCTCACAGCTCTACTTATTAGCCGCATGACTCAGGGTAAGTTACTTAACCTCTCCATGCCCTAGTTTCTTCATTTTCAAACCAGGAATAATAATAGCAGTGCCTAATGCATTGAGTTGTCAAGATTACGTGAACTCGAACATTTCACTTAACTTAGAATTCCTTTGGTTATAGGAGACAGAAACCCTACTTAAACTGACTTGACAAAAAGGATTATTGACTTACATAACCTAGAAGTCTGATGATCATTCTTTTTCTTTTTCCATTGGCTCTGCTTTACAAATACAGAATTTTGACTTAAATCTATGTGCTTCTTTGGGAATCAAGGGAAGGACAAAGGTATGGGAGAGGGGTGTGGAAGGGGAAGATCAGTAAGAATGCAGTATGTCATCAGGAAACCTATTACTCCATATGCTAACATAAACAACCTATGCCTTCATTGTCTGAAGTGTAGAAAGTACCATAATAATAATGTTGCATCAACTTCATAGAGTTATTGCAAAGATTTAAATGAATTTATGTGTGTGAAGTGCTTCCAGTAGGGCTTATCAGGTATATAATGTTATGTAAATATTATTTAGTGTTAGTGTTAATTACTTTAATATCCAATGTCTTCTTTCTATGTTTTTCTTTTACTTCTTTGCATTTCTCTGCCTATTACATTTAACCCTCAACTAGTTCGTTTTTCTGCTCTCCCTCCCTGACTACGCTGCACCTTCCATCCGCCCCGCAATCTGTTTTCACTCTTTCCAGCTACAGATTCCAATGACTCTTACCTATTGCAGTGCCAGATTGGGTTTTATACGAGGTACAGACAAACAAAAATGCAAAGAATTTATACTAAATAATGCAAGTTATAAAAGGAAGGCTGCCAACAGATTTGGAAGAAGAAAAGCAGATATGACGTAGAGGATGACATGATTGGAGTATATTATCCACATGAATAGAAATGTCATGATGAAATCTGTTTACTTCGTTACCTCAATATATGCAAAATTATTTTGAGAAGCCCATAATGAGAGCATGCATGACATGTGGTCACTATCTCAGGAGACACAATATATGTTTTTGCCATAAGTTGACAACAAAACAAAAAGTGAAAATGCAGGCAGACTCATAGCTGTCAACCCATGAAGAGACTGCACTTCATCTCCAAGCTGGAAGTCTTTGTCCAACTCTAGAACTAGAGGAAGAGAGTGGAAAAAACAGTGTTAAGTGCTATGGGGGGAGAGTTCCAAACTTTGAATCTAACCATCTTTCTAATTAATGTCACTTTCAGTTACTTTCCTCATCATATTTTTGAATTCTCTCTCCTTATTATTTCAATATGTTATATCACCACAATTACAAGATTAAGACTGATGGGTTGCCATGATTTTCTTGGCTAACCTGGGCTACTTAGTGATTTTTATACTGGACTGGGCTACAGAGCAATACCCTATCTCAACACACACACACACACACACACACACACACACACACACACACACACACACACACACACCCCATGATATCTCTTAGAATATTAAAAAGATAAAAATCAATATGGGGAGGTAAGGAATATGAACAGCTTCGAAGGCAAGTAACTCCACTGTGCCATAGAGAAGCATTAGTGATAAAACAAACAAACAATAAACCAATTAAAAAACCAGAACAAACAAACAAACAAAAGCCCAAACCAAGCCAAACCAACCAACCAGAAAACAAAAACAAAACCCACAGAGAGAAACTAGAGTAAAAGCATCCTTTGAATACAAATCTTTTCCTTATTGGGTAGAACTTGTTAAGCACTTAGAATCATGTGTTTTAACAACCTGAGATATATTCCAGGCAAATATTCACATGGCATGGGGTTGAGATGAGTAATCCTGTGGGAAACTGAAGAATGGAAGAACCTGCTTCCCTCTCCTAGTCTCATGAGGCTTAATGATATGTAAATCCAGGAAAGGGCGACTTTAAGTCCCATAAGAGAAGTGAAATCATCTTTAGAGACCTTGCTCACTGTGTTTTTCCTTATATGAGGAGTTCTCTAAGTGTGGCTTACATCAGAAATGCCCAATAACCTGAGACATTCACGAGATTAAATTCTTAGGCGTCACTTCAGGAGATTGTGATTTTTTTTTTTCTTTTTGTGGCTATAGTGTGACCCTTTCATGTCCATTCCTCACAATATACCAAGTGATTCCACCACTGTTCCCCTGGGAATGTGACTCTGAGAAACACTATCTTTTGAAGTGATAAGAGAGGTGCCCCTTTTGATGTCCCTGGCTGACTCCAAAACAGAAGCCCCTCTAGTTCCAGAGAAAGGAAGGGAGCAGATGTTTCCATTTGAGATGGCTCCAGCATATGCAATGATGGTAAGAAAATGTGAGTATTTTCCAGGCATCAAGAAGATTTCTTCTGTGACTGGAAAGCATGGACATATGACCCTGTGTGGGCAAGGAAGGGGAAGGGTATAAAGGGAGATAACACTATATCACAACTCCTTCCTGCTCTTTTGTTTGATTTCCTCTCATATACAGTCTGAAGTCTTTCTTTTAAATCTTAAGACAGCCACAGATTCTAAATAGTATCTGTGCCTCAAAGTGTGTTCCTTGGACAATTATCATTGGCACTACCTGGAAACTTGTGAAAATACAGATTGTTGGGGAACTTCTTCTAGACTGATTGAAGCAGAGCTTGAATTTAAGCCAATTGTTCAGATGTTTCTAATGTATGTGAGAGTTTAGGAAATATTTATCTATATAAGTGATCCCCTTCTAAAATGACCAACATTGAAGTCTTCTGCACCTTTCATGTCTCTATGCCAACTCAACTTCCAACCGAGGATACGCTGCTGTCTACAGAGTAGATGAATATGAACTTGTTGATTGAAGCAGCTTCCATTCTCTGGGGACCTAATGCCCTCCGTCCCAGGAATAAAGTTACATGAGTTGATCTTTATTGTGATCATTTAAATTTGGCAGGGTGGGCAATTTTCAGTATGTTAGAGATCAATCTGCGAAAGCAGTTTTGTGAAAAACTTCCAGGGAACATTGGAAATAATTGAGCTTCCTAAATACC
This sequence comes from Uromys caudimaculatus, assembly GCA_028551405.1. Lineage (NCBI taxonomy): Eukaryota > Metazoa > Chordata > Mammalia > Rodentia > Muridae > Uromys > Uromys caudimaculatus. Next base: position 88,736,630 of record CM052722.1, on the reverse strand, counting down.
ACAGGGAACAGGGGTATGTGACCTGTGTTAAGGTACCCTGATGATATATGTGAACTTAAGGACTCACTTTTGTGAAAGAGGGTCCTGGCTTTATCAACTTGAAAAAGAAATTTAAAAAACAGTTGAAGCCATATATTGGACTGAACTTGGGAAGTCTCATGGAAGAGTTGGGGGAAGGATCGAGGGCACTGGAGGGGATAGGAACCCCACAAGAAGACCAACAGAGTCAACTAACCTGGACCCTTGGGAGCTCTCAAAGTCTGAACCACCAACCAAAGAGCATACATAGTCTCAACCAATACCCCAGCACATATATCGCAGATGTATAGCTCAGTCTCCATAGTTGCCTTGTCTGGTCTCAGTGGGAGATGTGCCTAACCTTGCAGAGACTTGATGTGCCAAGATGTGGGGGGAGGGACTGTGTGAGGGAGGATCAGGAGGAAGGGGGCAGGATTGGGATGTAAAGGAATAAATAAATAAATGAAAAAAACAGTGGAGATTACTACTTTTTAATTATCTAAAGGCTACACAATCTCAGAACACACATTTGACTGCTTTAAATAACATTATTTAGAAGTCTATCAGTATATTGTTGGAAGACATTAGAACCTTTCTGAAAAAATTTATTCCATAGACAAGTGTTCTCAAAAGAAAGATGCAAACAAGCATTTAGTATGCAAAGATCATATTATGCAAAATAAATGGCTCTCAACTGGGGTGCTTAAGGACATTATTATGGCAACCATTATCTAACCCATGACTTTCACCTAAGCTATTCTTAGTGCTACTAAAGCTGAGTACATATTCAGATATTATTCCTACTGTGGTGAGAGTAACTGAACCCAGCCAGTGTGGTCTGCTTTAGAGGAAGTCAATAGAAATATAGTAAATGAAGAAGTGATATAGATATCACAGTGTGGCGTACAGAACAATTAGTAGACTGGAGTTTCAGAAGCTTGATTGATATCATCATCTTTCTGCTTCAGTTTATAAATCATATATTTATCTCCCAAGAGTTCAGTTATGAAAATGTATGAAAATGTGAGAGGTATTACATTTTATGTAATTAGAACCTTCATTAACAATATTGTTCCCTTTCCAAATGTGGTGGCTTGAATGAGATTGCTTCCCATAGCTCAGATGTGTAAGTACTTGGTTCTGAGTTGGTGGTGCTGCTTGGGTAGGTTGTGTAGTTGTGATCTTACTGGAGGAATTATGTTGAGGGAGGTAGGTTTTTGAGGTTTCAAACATCATGGCCATCCCAGTTTATTCTCTGTTTCCTACTTGTGGTTAGAGATGTGAACTCTCAGCTGTTCATGTTGCCTATGCTTGCTGCTTGCTGCACTTTCCTCGCTATGATGGACTCTTATCCCTGTATAACCATAAGCCAAATAAACCCTTCCTTCTGAAATTGATCTTGTCATGGTGTTTTATCGCAATAGAAAAGTGACTAACATACCATGCCACTGACTTATTAAAAGAAGTAACCAATTATAAATCTCAGAAACTGGATACTTTTTCCAAGCTATGTCCTGAGTTTAGTTCAAGTTTTAGCTATACCTTCCTTCACTTGTAATCCCGGACCTTGAGAACACATGTTCAAAATGGTAACTCAAGGCCCATGCAAGAGTCAGTGGTATTTTATGTGTAGAACACAGAACAAGATACATCAGAAAAAAAATTGTCAAAAGTAGTCCAAACCTAATGAATTATTTCAGCATCCTTTTCGTTTCAGCTGAAGCATTTATTAGAAGACTCTTAATTAGAACAGTTCATTCCTTGAGAATTTTGATGGACTAATCCTCAGCTGCCTTCTTTTTAATAAAAAAGAAGTGCACATTTTTAATTTGGCTTTTTGCCATGGAATTGATTCAACAGCTCAACTGAAAAGCACAGAAAGGATGGAGCATCCTCTGTACAGTCAGTCTAGGGGCAACAGTCAGACAAGAAACAAAGTGAAACCATAGTGTAAACAAGAAATGTCTGTAAGACATGCTTGGGTTTGGACATCCACAACCTTGGACTGTTTTTTCAAGATGAACTTAGGAGTGCACTCTGATTGGGAATCAAGCTGGTGATGATTGCTTTGCTTGGGGAGCTTTATTCTTTGGAATTATGCCACTTGTTTGTGAAGCGAAAAACTCCTGATCTCCTGGGTGATGTTTTCCCTTCAATTGAAAGATGGAGTTACAAGCACCTGCAATCTTGCAAAGTTTCAGTTTTTGGCCCCATGGGAAATAGAGTGCCCTGATCCATTAAATAGCGTAGCAGGATGCTTTTGACAGGACTTTGTGATTTCCACGGAGTAAATATAAAGCAGAACATAAATAATAATATTGCATTGGACTGAGCAAAATTGTATCCTTTTTCAGTAATATAAGGACATCTCAGGGCCCTTAAAAATTCTTGAGCCATGAGGTGGAATGCCAGGTCTCCATGCATTGTTGATGCAGAAGAAAACCTGGGTCTTAGAGAAATCCTTGGAGGGTTAAAGCACTGGGAAAGACAAGAGGTTGTTGTACTACTCTACCGGGGCTGGACAAGATGCATTCCGAATGAATCAGAATATTCTCCCATCTCTCTTTCCGTTTACCAGCCCCTCTCTGTCTTCTTCATCTTGCACACCTCTGCATATTCATCTACAAGCTCTTTTATAGCTTCTATTTCTCTGAAGTAAAGCAATTACATGGATAGGAACAACATTTGAGCCAATACCCAAATCCTAAATCTTCTGGTTCTTTTAAATGACTTACTCATTTCAAGACAAATAAATATCCATGGTCATATAGTCCTGAATTAGGGATTCTGGGAGCATCCATTTTTTGGTGGGATTGGATCTTTCAAAGGCAGCTTTATGTGGAAATCAGATCTATTCATGATGACTGAAACACTGCTTAGTTATGAAACCTGCAGTGTGCTTTAAGGACCTTCCTAAGTATTCAAAACTGACCACTGACATTTCTTAGTGTGGGTCAGAGCTTGAACTTCAAAGCTTGGAGGGACTTCAGAGATCACCTGGTCCAAAGAGTTTGAACTGTCTCTGCTCTGTGCAATCACTTAGCGTGTGTGTTGAAGCCTGTGCCCAGAAAATTATTTCACCTGCCTCATTATCATACTTATCACAAAACTCAGAAGAGTAGGTATTACTGACTCTGTTGTCAGACAGGCAAACAAGCCCAATAACACCAAGCAGCAGTGTGAACATTACATTTCTAATAATTAGCAAACTTGTGACTTATAATTAGCAGAGTTGAGATGTGACCATGTATTCTGTGAGTCCATTTCAAAGGTCAGGTCTTTTCTGTACATACCAGAATCTTTCTTGTCACAGTTCAAGAGAACCCAGTCACTAGTGTGATGTTAAGACTTCTCTCACTTCCGGTCTGGGCTGATGCCCTGAGCAGACCTTGGATGCAAACTCCTCAGCCAGTCCCACAACACCCAGAGGAAGCTCTACTCCCATGCGTTCTAACACACCCAGGATCATAGGATCAGAGATGAGGAGGACTCAACATCTATCTCAACACCTGGAGTAACTAGGTCCAGCAAGATCCAGGGACCCAGGAACCAAGCCAGACCAGTGGCACAGGTTCCTTCTGGTCTGGGCTGGTGCCCTGAGCAGACCTTGGGTGCAAACTTCTCAGCCAGCCCCACAACGCCCAGAGGCAGCTCCACTCCCAGATGCTCTAACATGCCCAGGATCCCAGGATCCCAGGAACTTGGTCACACCAGGATCTCAAGGTCGTAGAAGCAGCTTGACTCCCAGGAGCTATGTTACACCCAGGATCTCAGGATCACAGGACCCCAGAGACAGCTGGTCTCTGAGGAGTTCTGACACAACCAGGATCACAGGAAGGACAGGATACAGTCAGATAAAGGGAGGGCAGATAGCACTAGAGATAACTAGATGGCAGGAGGCAAGCACAAGAACATAAGCAACAGAAACCAATGTTACCTGGCATCATCAGAACCCAGTTCTCCCACCACAGCAAGTCCTGGATACACCATCACACGGAAAAAGCAAGATTCAGATCTAAAATCACTTCTCATGATGATGATAGAGGACATTAAAAAGGACATAAATAACTCCCTTAAAGAAATACAGGAGAACACAGGTAAACCACTAGAAGCCCTTAAAGAGGAAAGACAAAAATCCCTTAAAGAATTACAGGAAAACACAACCAAACAGGTGAAGGAGTTGAACAAAACCATTCAGGATCTAAAAATGGAAACAGAAACAATAAAGAAATCACAAAGGGAGACAATCCTGGATATAGAAAACCTAGGAAAGAGACCAGGAGTCATAGATGCAGGCATCACCAACAGAATACAAAAGATAGAAGAGAGAATCTCAGGTGCAGAAGATACCATAGAAAATATTGACACAACAGTCAAAGAAAATGCAAAAAGGAAAAAGCTCCTAACCCAAAACATCCGGGAAATCCAGGATACAATGAGAAGACCAAACCTAAGGATAATAGATATAGAAGAGAGTGAAAATTCCCAAGTTAAAGGGCCAGTAAATATCTTCAACAAAATTATAGAAAACAACTTCCCTAACCTAAAGAAAGAGATGCCCATGAACATACAGGAAGCCTACAGAACTCCAAATAGACTGAACCCGAAAAGAAATTCCTCCCGTCACATTATAGTGAAAACACCAAATACATAAAATAAAGAAAGAATATTAAAAGCAGTAAGTGAAAAAGGTCAAGTAACATATAAAGGCAGACCTACCAGAATTACACCAGACTTCTCACCAGAGACTATGAAAGCTAGAAGATCCTGGGCAGATCTCATACAGACCCTAAGAGAACACAAATGCCAGCCCAGGCCACTATACCCAGCAAAACTCTCAATTATCATAGATGGAGAAAAAAAGATATTTCATGACAAATCCAAATTTACACAATATCTTTCCACAAATCCAGCCCTACAAAGGATAATAGATGGAAAACACTAACACAAGGAGGGAAACTACACCCTAGAAAAAGCAAGAAAGTAATCTTCTTTTAACAAACTCAAAAGAAGATAGCCACACAAACATAAAAATAACATCAAAAATAACAAAAAGCAACAATCACTTTTCCTTAATATCTCTTAACATCAATGGACTCAATTCCCCAATAAAAAATCATAGACTAAGAGACTGGATATGTAAACAGGACCCAGCATTTTGCTGCATACAGCAAATGCACCTCAGTAACAAAGACAGACACTACCTCAGAGTAAAAGGATGGAAAACAATTTTCCAAGCAAATGGTCCCAAGAAACAAGCCAGATATTATTCTAATATGGAATAAAATTGACTTTCAACCAAAAGTCATCAAAAAAGATAAGGAAGGACACTTCATACTGGTCAAATAGAAATATGTAAGGGGTAACTTCAGCAAGTGTTATAGGTATCTGATGAATCTCAGTGTAATGGCCTTGGGAAACACAAAGGAATGGTGTTCTTTGCTCAGAGTGAAGCTAACATATCTTCAAGGGAGAACACTGGAGATATTTGAATTTTATGTTCACATTAGGGAGGTGAGTCCTGTATATTTTAGAAGACTAATATTTATTTTCTCTGAATTTGGTTAGGAGTTGTCAACTTATTTCTAGTTGAGTGTGACAGTAGTAAGCTTTTCAAAACCTACCGAAAACAAGTAACATTAAATGTGTGATTTATGAGAAAAAAAAACAAAAAACTTCTCTCTCAGGCTTTCTCGTAGAGGCATGTTTAAGCCTAGTGTCAAAGTGTACCAGGCGCTATTTCAGGGAAGAAATCCATTGTATACAATAGGATTTGAACTCACTTGTTTGCTCTAGCACGGCAGACCCTTCATCCTCAGGCTCCCACACCGTTTTTCAGTTTCATTTTTTTCCTCCTTGTTTTCTTTCTTTGTGCGGAAAATCTAGTAGTTACCAGGTTACAATGCACTTGACACACAAGGGATAGGAGTTGAAATTCCAGTCTCTACAGAAACATTGCCCAATAAAAATTTCTACAACAATAGCAATAATCCATTCTTGTGCTGTCCAATCTCAAGGGAAGGAAATACATTGTGGGAAGAAGAACCAGAGTTTTCCAAATAAACCATGAATGCATTGAACCAGGAGGTTCTTGGAGTAAAAGCATATGTATTAGAAGAAAAAGAATATGGAAAACTGGAAAAGACTCATTTAGATTCTCCAGAAATAAATACATCCTCTGACAGTAGATGGAACACCTGGCTGAGTGTGAAATCATAGTCCATGAACTATTGTGGTAACTCAGGATGAGTATTTTGTCTTCTCATGTGTAAACATAACAAGTTGGAATACCTTCATTCATTTGATAAATATTTGTGCCTGTCTTGTGAAACTATCTGTCAGATGTAAATATGAGAAAACAATCTTCAGCCTGAACATTTTTTTTTTTTTGGTTTTTTTTTGAGACAGGGTTTCTCTGTGTAGCCCTGGCTGTCCTGGAACTCACTCTGTAGACCAGGCTGGCCTTGAACTCAGAAATCCACCTGCCTCTGCCTCCCAAGTGCTGGGATTAAAGGCGTGCACCACCACTGCCCGGCAGCCTCAACATTCTTATATTGTTGTGGAAGAGACGGATATGTTTTGGATAGAATTGTGGAAAGGCCAGTTGGGGTCTAAAATGAACAAATGATTCTACAGGAAAAATGAGGACAGCCTCATAGACATGGGAAGCTATTTACTATGAGGCTCAAAGGTTATAGACTAAGGTATCAGAAGACTCACATGATCTCAAGGATCCTTCAAAAAATTCAAAGTTTGCCCTACAAGACCAAAGTAAAACCCTAAAATAAAAACTTAGTTCTGCTATATTGACAAGAGACCAGTGGTTGTTAATCCATTGAGAGCATGGTGAGGCTGAGAAGGCCCCAAAAGCTCCTTCTGTTCTAGGCCCATAAAGTACATTAGCCCATTTGACAAGTGGGTATCCTTGTGCTGAGAAGGCTTAAGTGTTTGAAAGGACTTTATAATTATTTTCAAGGTTTGAGAAAGTCTATTCAAGAATAGATAGATTCTAACACCTGCAAAGCAGAGAACTGCCTTGAGGTCAAGGTTAGCCTAGCTAGGGACTAGTTTAGCAAGACCCTGTCTGAGACAAAAACAAAAAACAAAAAACAAAAAAAAACAAAGAAGCAAGTGAACAAACAAACAAGAACAGATTAGAGCACTGGTAGAGCCTAGTAGTTAAGCACGTGGGCTTTGGCACCTGACTGCCTAGATTTGATTTTTCTGATTCATCATTCAATAAATGCGTGACTCTAGGCAAGTTATGTAATCTTTCTGCACCTTATAAAATGTTGGTGACAAGCCTCACAGGGTTGTTGTCAGGATTAAGTGAGTCGAATCATGTAAAGTAAAGAGTACAGTTCTGGGCACATAATAAGCTCTCAGTAAGGTCTGCTATTTCTGTCATGATCGTCACCATTATGATTACCATTCAATGGCTTCATTTCTGGAGTTCATACTCCTCAGCCTCTGTAATTGTCTTGCATGTGAGCCAGCCCCCTTTTGCTGTTCTAATTTTGTCATTTCTCAATTTCTTCGTCTTGATAGGTGCCTCAGTCACTGCACTAGCCTAACTAGCAAGAATTTCAAATACTCCCCTCCCTTGGGTGCAGCTTGGCTTCTGTAGTGTGAATCTACAAAGTTGCCTGATATTGGCAACATGTTAAATTTTGATGTTGTACGAATTGTTAATTAGGCTTATAAGTATTCTCCACTCAATTTCCTCTATCTATCTATCTATCTATCTATCTATCTATCTATCTATCTATCTATCTATCTCTGCGTGAGTGCTTGCCCCTCTCTCTCTCTCTCTCTCTCTCTCTCTCTCTCTCTCTCTCTCTCTCTCTCTCTCTCTCTGTGTGTGTGTGTGTGTGTGTGTGTGTATTTTGGTCATGGAACACTTCCCACCATCACTCTTGAGATCTGTGCTTGGCACTTAATTACATTTCGGCAGCTCTGATGTCTGTGCAGTGGTTTGGCTGCACCCTGCAGCCTGTCTTGCTGTTTGCTTGTGATGTGTCTTCTGAGGCCCAGTTCACTCTCTGAGAACTCAGAGCCTGGCAATGCCACTCTGCATGCCTTTTCATCTATCAGCAGGCAGGAAATGGTCGAGGAAAACAGTATACCAACAGGAGGGTTGGTGGTGCGAGGCAGATAAAGCTATTGTGTACAAGTGCTTAATGACATTACTTTTTCTGTAATATAGAGGTGATAAGGACCAGTCTTATAATGTGATCATTTTCTCTGTCCCATCTCTCTTCCTCCCTCATAACCCTCAGTCCTTCAGCCCTCTGCTTTGGAATTAGTCATTGGCAAGTGTCCCAAGCAAACAGATACCCAAAGTCACTTCTGGATGGTGATTCTCCTTAGAATTAGGACTTTGAATTAAATTTGGGTTGCCAGATATAGTAGCAAACAGACAAAGCTAAGAAAATTTGAACTTCAAATAATATTTTAGTTTAAGTATGACCTTTCTACTTAGGTTGTACTCATAATATAAGTCTTTTTGTTTATCTGAAAATAAAATTTTTATCGGATTACCTACATTTTAATCTGGCAAGTCTAAGTTAGGTAGTTTAGATAGCCCCACGTGTAGTACAAACTAGTTAACCTGAGAAACTCAGAACTTTTTGTCTCGGTGGCCTAGCTCATTACTTGCAGTGCTAGCTATGTACAGTGTCCCTGAATCAGGCAATTAGAAACTTCTCGAAAAACACATATGTTACCCAGGATAAGTTGCACCTTGAGATATTAACAAGAATGCCATTTCCTACCCCAGATTAATTTAGTAGGTCAATTCAATGATCATTTTATAAATTGTGGAAATGAGACACAAAAGAGATGAATTTCTTTTTGGGAAATAAGGAACTGTACTACAATCATGTCTACATGGTATCTAAGAACGGATACTAGAATGGAGAGTCCAGACCTTGTTCCATACAAAGAATATCTATTTTACAACTGCAGTGGAGAGGTGTGGTCTCTCCACCCCTGTAGTTAAACTGTCGACACATCAACATTGGCTTTCCATTTGGTTCTCATTGCTTTAGCTCCCAGCATTCTCGAGGGCAGTCTGAGATCCCAGGTCTTCACGTTAGACATGTGTTCAAGTCTCTAGTTTGTAACTTACAAGCTTTATGATTTATTTTGGGCAAGCAACATCTTCCTGTTACTTTTTTTTTTTAATCTTTAAGATTAGAATAACGATTCTTTTTTTTATTGTTACATTTTGCTATTTTATTTTACAATTTTTTTCTTCTCTCATGTGTTACAGCCACACCACAGTTTCCCCTCTTTCTCTCCTCCAATCTCTCTTCTCCACCTCCCCTGTCCCCTAGATACAACTCTCTTCACCTCCTCTTCAACAAGAACATGCCTCCCAGGGACGTCAACCAAACAGGGTATAATGAGTTACAATAAGACCAGGCACATACCATCACATTAAGGCTGGATGAGGTAACCCAGTAGGAGGAAAAGGGTCTACAAGCAGGCAAACAAGTCAGAGACGGGCCCTGCTCCCACTGTTAGGAGTCCCATAAGAACACTAAGTTATTTAGCCATAACATATGTGAAAGCCCTAGGTCAGATTGCTAAGGCCCCCTGATCTCTGTGAAACCCCATGAATCCCAGTCAGTTGATTTTGTGTTTTCCTGGTGTCCCTGACCCCTCTGCTTCCTCTGATCTTTCCTCTCTCTCATCTGCAGGACTCCCTGAGCGCTGCCTAATGTTTGTCTGCGGGACTCTGCATCTGTTCCCATCTGTTGTTGGATGAAGCCTTTCTGGTCCCTCTGATGACGACTCTGCCAGACTCCAGTCCTAGAACACTCTGTAGATGAAAGGTTTTGCATCTGGGTTGGTCTTTCAATTCCTCCACTTGAGACCCTGCCTGGTGATGGTCTAACTCAGTTATTGCAAGGAGATCATGAAAACACAGTATATATAAAATCCTTGGAAAACGGGGTATTAACAAAGCACAAACATACTTAAATGTTAATATATTTAATACTTAATAAATATTTAAATAAATAATTCTTTAAAAATACTTATTATTTTTGTGCACATGTGTTATTGTGTATGTCCAGGTGTTCACATGCCATGATACATGTGTGGAGGGCAGAGGACAACCCTCAGGAGTTAGTTCTCACCTCCATCATGGATGATAGCGATAGATCCCAGGTCATCGAGTTTGACAGCAAGCACGTTTATCTGCTGATCCATTTTGCTAGTCCACCTCTGAAATGCTTGCAAAATGTCAAAATGCTTGCTTAATAGACAAGTAGTTGAAGTTACCAGGTAGATCTTATAACTATCTTCCTGGGGTGTAAAGAGATATACCCATAGTCAAGGTGGCTATTAGTGGTGGGGGTTGCTTGCAGGACCTGAGGGTTGTATAAGGCACAGGCAAAGAAAGCTATGATCAACTTGCTGCCCCTATGTAAACTTCCAGCCACGGAATTTTGCTAATGATAGATGCTAAGACACGGAGGCAGGACTTACAACAGGAAGGCAGGACTGGAGGGAGCTGGTGCGGAAGGCTCCCTTAAAATATTGCGGGTGGCATTCACCAGTTCTCAAGGAAAAGCTCCAAGTTTGGGGGGACAGGTGGCCAGCGGAGGTTTTGAATCTACCAGTGGGATTTATCCTCCCTCTGTATGCCCAGGATAAGATCTGAGAGCCAGGGAATGTTTGTAAATGGTCTCTCTCATTTAAATAAATCCCACTTAAATATTTATCAGACCATGAATATGCATGTTTCTCTCTCAGTGCTGGAAAGAGAACGGGAATGTAATTTTTAGATGGCCCATAAATAATGTAAGGGGGAAAAAGGGATCTTTGTTCTGAGTTGCCTGTGTATTTACAGCATCTCAAGAGATCTTAAAATAATGGACTGATTTTTCCCTTTCCCAGCCTAAGTGTTCACTTAGAGCTTCACCTTTCCTGTCTTTAGGGTGATTTGCACCGATTTGTATCCTCAGGGGAAGATATATGAAGGCAAGAATATGAAAATGGTCAACTTCAATAATTAGTGAGTTAGCTATGACAACACTTCCCTGGCTGGTTCTCTTCTAACTGACCCTGCTTCTCCTTCTTTAGATTCTTAAAGTTAAAGACCTAGAAGGCACTTCTTTTCAAAACTTTTTTTTTTTTGATATTTTATGTGTATGGGTGTTTTACCTGTATTTAGATCAGAGTACCACACATGTATAGTACCCATGGAGGCCAGAAGAAGGTGTCGGATCCTCTGTAACAGGGGTTACAGAGGGTTGTTAGCCACCATGTGGGTCATAGGAACCAAACTTGGATTCTCTGGAAGAGCAGCAAGGTACTTTGTAAGAAAAGCAATGACATTGAGATGGGGAGCAGTGTCCTCCTTAGCCATAAGCACTTGGATGTGGCTCCAGCTGTTGGTAGAGTTCTTGATAAAAGGAAGCAGGACAGTTTTGTTGATGGATGTGGGTAAGTGGGAATGTGGCAAGAATATTAGGAGTGGAAAAAGCTAAAAATTGACAACTGTGATTTCACATTTCAATTTGGTTAACAACCAGCTGTGACTGGCAACCAGAGTATGAGGAGAGACAATGTCCCCCTACCCAAGTCCTCTCTACTAGACCCCATGTCTCCTTCAGAGTTGCAAATTTCTGGCTTTCATATTAGGCCAGATGTGCTTTCTTTGTGTACCTCTCTCTTCTATCAGTATGAGGAACTGAGAGAGTACCACTTATCTTTCTGCCTCAAAGCAGCTTTAAAAATAACACCTCTTCCTTGTGAATAGGAGAGCTGAAGGTGGCTGTCAGTGTGGAGTGCTAGGAAGAACATTTTAAACAGAAGAGAAAGGAGAATGCACACTGCTAGCTCCACCACTCCCTCGGAGAATGATGAGCGAGCAAATCGCTTAACCTTTCCATGTCTCTACTTTCTCATCTGTAAAAGAAGGACCATGGCAGTCACTCTGCTAAAAGTACTCTGAAGATTGAAGGAGGTGATGCATTTTGGAGGCTTATATTGCAGAGTCTGGCACACAACAAGTGCTCCATCAAGGGGAGATATTAGTCTGAGGAACTGGTTATTCATTAGCACTCAGACTTTCCTTGAAAGCCGGAATCTTTCATGGTCTTTAAGAAAATAACCCCTTGCCTTAAAGGTATGCAGTAGTCTGGTGGAGAAGAAAGACTTCTGGATAGGACATTTGGAAACTTAGGCTCTAGCCCTGCTAGCTCTTACTTTTTTATTAGCTGCATAACCTTTGGCAAACTATTCTCCTCTTTGGGAATATAAATTTATTTCATCTCCAAACCAACAATACATGGAGAAAGTACCTCAAAGTATAGAATCGTAGGTTTTATTTTGAACAGTATTAATTAGAATAACTGAATATTCTTCCCTTTCAATAGATTTCCATCAAACATATTTTTGATATCAAAGTTACATATTGGGTAAGGTCATGAGAGTAAATAATGTATGGAAATATTTTGCTAATTTTGTGTTGGAACACCCAGAGAACAAAATATATAGATGCTAGGAATGGAAGCTAGATCCCAAAGCTCCAAATAGTTTATTAGAGGCTATGGGAAATTATAGGGAAGAGTGTTGCCTTTGCTTCCCATTTTTATATTTTTCCCATTTCTTCATTTGTTAAACTGAGAGGAAGTCGCACATGAATATATATTGATAAAACACCTAGAATATTCAGTGACAGCTCCAATTTTGTGTGTCTTCCTTCTTTTTATTTATGAATATGATTGGTGAATATAGTAGTATAGTTTAATATTGGTGCCTTTAAAGAAGTTTAAGCATTATCATAAGCAATAATAGCTACCACTTATTGAGCATATTTCCTTTTATCAGATACTCTGCTAATCATGTTCATAGTATCTTATTTAGTTTTTATAGCAGCTCAATGAAGTAGATACTAATAAACATTGCAACTTTACAGATACACAAGGAGGTTTGTAGCTTAATTTCATAGAACTGATCGATGCCACCATGAATACTGAATTGTAAGATTTGCCTTAGAGAAAACAAAAGAAGCTATTTTCAGATCCCTTTTCTTGTCTCTGCATTAAGAAAAGATAGCTAGTAGGCTACAGATTTCTGAAAATCTGCTTGGTAGGAATAATTCAGGCATAATGGTGCTGACTTGTAATCCTCGCTCTCAGGAGGCTGAGGCAGGAGGATTGTGAATAAAAAATGACCCTAGTCTGCAGAGCAAGAACCCAGGCTCAGTCAAGTAGAATAAAATAAAAAGAAGTGAGAGAAGCTATAGTCTGGAGGACATTAGCTTCAGATCTTTGAGGGCTGTTAATGAAGGTAGCCAATAACACATCTTTGTATCTGTTCACTTTTAAGAGCACAAAATAATCCATTTTTTAAAATCTCCTACAAAATGATCTCCTACATGTTCTCTAATATCTGTTCTTTTCTTTCTAATTATATCCTCCCACTCAGGTTAATACAGCCAGATGACTGGGTCCATCCAGCTGTTTGGCAATGACCTCAGGGTTTGGTCTGTAGTCACAGGGAGAATCTGGAAGGGAAGTTGAAACTGCATTCTAATTTGGTTCCTCCTAACTTCCTTTTAATTGATTAATTTTTTTTTGAGACAGAGTTTCTCTGTGTAACAGCCCAGGCTGTCTTGGAACTGTTTTTATAAACTAGGCTGGCCTCAAACTCATAGAAATATGCTTGCCTCTGGAGCTGTGTGCTGGGATTAAAGGTTTGTACCACCACAGCTGGCTATCCTTCTAATTCTTTTTTTCCCCCTTTTATAGGATATTTATTTACATTTCAAATGTTATCCCCTTTCCAAGTCTCCCCTCCAGGAACCCCTATCCTATGCCCTCCCCCTGCTTCTATGAGGGTGCTCCCCCACCCACCCACTCCTGACTTCCTGGCCTGGCATTCCCCTACACTGGGACATTGAATATGCAGCAACTTAAAACAAACAAATACAAGATTGCAATCTGAGCTTTGCTTCTAATTTCTAGGGTTTATTATGTACTTTAGTTTAGGAGGATTTAGAAATATGTCCGAAACCTTCAACCCAAAATTTGTCCTACCTACAAGATGTGCAAGAATAAAGATAGTGGAAAGACTGAGGGAACAGCCAACCAACGACTGGCCCAATTTGAGACACAGCCCATGTAAGAGAACCAATCCCTGAAACTATTAATGATACTTTGCTATGCTTGCCAACAGGAGCCTAGCATAATTGTCTCCTGAGAGGCTTCATCCAGCTGTTGATAGAAACAGATACAGAGACCCACAGCCAAACATCATGTGGTGAATTTTACGAAAGAGTGGGGGATAGAATTGAACAAGCCAGAAGGGTCAAGGACACCACAAGAAGACCTACAAAGTCAACTAGCCTGGGCCCATGGTATGTTACAGAGACTGAACCAAACCAAAGAGCATGCAGGAGCTGGACCTATCCCCCCTACACATTCATAGCAGATGTGCAGCTTGGTCTTCTTGCAGGTCCACTAACAATTGGAGGGGGCTCTCTCTGACTCTGTTGCCTGCCCTTGGATCCCCTTCTCCTAACTGGACTGCCTGGTTGGGCAGTTGGAGAAGATGCACTTAGTTCTGCAGCAACTGGATGTCTGAGGGTGGGGTAGTACCTGAGGGGGCACTCCCCTTTCTCTGAGGAGAAAGGGAGGGGGTTAAGGGAGGAGGGACTTGTAAGGGTGAGACTTGGAGAAGAGGGCCAAGGGGCCATGATAGTGATGTAAAGTGAATAAATAAATTTTTAAAAATATGTCAGAAAAGACACACACTGAGTTCTGTTAGCTCAGTTAAGAAGGAATGCAAATGTATATTTTGGATGGTGTCAGTGACTTTAGTACTTTGTAAAGAAGTTATCTGCTCAGGTTAAGTTACCTTTAGGCATTTCTATTAGATATAAATGAAGAGAATACCATTTCTACTTTATTATTCTCTTAAATATATGCTAAGTAAACCCTCAAAAAAGCTTTGGTCTAAGCTTTTCAAACCACATGATTTTTTAATCAATAGATTTACAATTAGTCATACGAGGAACAGATGGAAGGTTGGCTATGAAGTCAGGACAACAGGAAGAAAGCAAGCCCGACTTCCTGATCACCAGTCTAGCAAGCCCCCAAACAGAGCTTCCTTCTTTTGGGTCTGAGGCTCTCTGCACTTACAGTGATGTCATGTCTGAGCCCATTGTCCATTAGCCATTTCTTCCATTTTCTGTGTGTTTCCAACCTCATTTCATGGGAACAGTTTCTGATTCTGATAGAGTAGAATCAAAATTAGCACACTGAAGGGATGGGCATCATGACACTATGGTCCAAAACTAGGGCAGCATCAATTGCCTGGGGCCTTGTTAAGAGCTTCACAACAATGGTTAACAGTTACAGATGCTTTGTGCCAGGAACTGACCTAGGTGCCTTTTATGCGTGTTACTAGTGTAGTAATCCTATGAGTTAGGGACAATTATGGCATCCATTTTGAGGGTGAGTAAGCACACATACAATTTATAGCCTAGTGCCCATGGCTTTTCTTGGCAGCCATGATGTGGTCCAAGATGTTTACTATAGGAATTACTTGTTTGGTAATCATTTGTAGATTTTTTCCCTATTTGATGCACTATCTTGTTGACTTGCTAATCAACAGAAGAAACGGGTAGAACTAGTTGGAATACCAGCATAGATAAATGCTTGAAGAACATGAGAAGGTGGGTTAACTCTTTTAATTTGATTGGGTAGAACTTTACAAACAGGATTGTTGATTCTGGGGACACAAAACACACCCTAAGCACTCATCTACAGAGCTGCTATTTTAGCTTAGGGAATGGCCTGCTTATACTCAGCATTTGATTTTAGCTTACATCCTTTATTTCTATGAAACAGAAATATATATATATATATATATATATATATATATATATATATATATATATATATAACTATCATTATGCAGATAAAATAGTTGAAACAGGATCAAAAGGCTCAGTGTGATAGATCTGGGACTAGCCTTTAGAGTTTTTAAAAGAATAATACTTTTTAAGTAGAATTACAGATTAAGAGACTCATGAACATGACAAAATATGGAGCTGATTCATTTTTTAGAATCCCAAACTTCAGAGTTAAGAACTTTCAAAACCTTTCCAGCTTAATGGGTCTAATAAAAATTTTAATGTTACTATTTCATTCTGTGCTAGGTGGAGAAAAAGTCACTTAATAAAGCTGTAGTTCCTTCTTTTGAAAATTTCCACTCTGTCGATAAATCATGACACCTTTGCGCTGTTGAAAGGCATCAAAAAATGAAAGAATGGATAGCCTTAGTAAATAGTACTGTCCTGTTCCCCTCCATGATCTGTGTCCAGTGGAAACAAATAATACTTCTTCGGATTTTCAGGAGGAACATGCTCCTGCTGAGAGCTTTCCAAGAAAGAAAGCAATCCGATTAATCTTTGGGAGCCTTGGCTCAGCCTTTCAGGAGCATAAAGTGCACCTGTGGGATATGACAGTCCTTTGCTTGTGGAAACCTGGAAATTTTACAGTTGATGTAATGTGAATTTCTTAGGTAGTAGAATGTCTTATATCAAATCTCCTCTGCAAAAATGATCAGGCTTCCAAGTGTTTATTGCTCATATCTTTGTTCCTTTGTATTCCTTTGCCAATATGCTTTCAGGTAAAGTACTGCCCAGCATTTCTTTGTTTTTATTTTCTTTCTTTTGATGTTTTAATACTACCTCATTTTTGTGTCTACCTCTCCTAATTCTGGTTTCATAGTTCATGATTTTGTATCCTATGCAGTCCTGTTACTCAATCAAGATAGTATTTTTATACATGGGAAATTTATAATCAAAGAGACGTCCTAAAAAAATCCCGTTCGCTGGAATGCCTTCTTTACTTTCCATACTCAGGAAAGTCAAACTATGCTTGAATCCAAAGGGAATATCTTGTTTTACAAGACACTCTTTTATACCCACAGAAATGTCCTTAGATTATCATGTTCTGCCTTGCCTCTTGTGTGGATAATCAAGAACGGACTATGATGGCTCTCACATCACTTTTTTGTGTTTGTAGCACTACCTACACAAGCAATTTAAAGAAATTTTCTTTCTTTAGCTTTATAGTTGGATCTGTGGAGATTAATAGCATTTTACTCTCATTTTCAGAGAATTCATGTAGTTTGCATGAAATAGTGCAACAGCTACATCCTAGCCCTTGAGAGTCCTAAAAAATTAATGGTTTTGTATTGGCTGAGGTTCAGAAACCATGCAGAGTTTTGAAAATCTGTCCATTACCTAGAGCCTCTAATTAAGATTGCTAGTATTCAAATATCTGTGTTGCTTCTCAGTTGGTGTAGGAATGTGGTATATTTGGTATGGAGGTTGGGTCACAGGAAGATTCAAAATCATGTTTAAGCTAGTATACAGGAGGTACACAATTATCTAATACATGATCTGTGAACATATTCTATTCAAACTGTAGGGTAAGCACATGTCCATGTCCTTCATTATGTCTTCAAAGCCGATGTAGTTCTGCATTTTGTTTTTAGCTAAGGTTATTTCACTCGCTCATTCATTTGCTTAACAGTAACAATCAATCACTATGTTTTACTCAGCACTTAATATAGTGCTTGCAGAGATGAACAAGGCAGCAACCCTTTCCTCGACTAGCTGGTGGTATTATTCAGAAGCTAAGTATATAAATGAATAAATAATAATATTAATAATAATACCTTTTTATGTTTAATGCTGTGCTAGAGGTATACACAAATAACTAGGAAGGCAGATGTCACTAGGCAGGGACTACTATTTGAGCCGGACTTTAAAGGATAAGATATTTTCCAGATTTTTGTATAGCTGTGTATAGGTTCCTGTGTGTGTGTGTTTTGGAGGGAAACTGAGGAATATAAATGACAGAAAGAAAATGCCGCATGCAAGAGACTAAACGCTGTAAAGTATATCTTCCATGTAGCATATTGAAACACTCACAATTATAGAATGCCAGTGTAGAGAAGTTCATGGTGGTGGAATATGAAGGATGCTAGTGGAACAGTCAAAGGCACGGTTTCAAGGCTGTGGAAATGACTCAGTAATTAAGGGTATTCATTCTTTCAGAGGACACAGGTTGAGTATCAACACCCACATGGTAGCCCACAATCATCCATAACTCTAGTTCAAAGGGATCTTTGACACACCAGGCACACAGTACACATATATACTTGTAGCCAAAACATTTGAACACCTAAAATAAATCTAAAAGATTCAAAGATAAGATTTCTGAAAAAAGTACATGGAACAGAAGGGTTTTCGGGGGGGGAAGAAGAAGTCTAGATAGAACATCAAGTTAAACAGTTAAGGGGAAATTAAATGTAGAGATCCAGAATTGGGAATGGGTAAAATTCAACCTCTGTAAAATTCAGATGAAATTTTAACTCTTCTGCCCAGTGAAGCATTTGAACCTTTGAGAAACGATATATTCAAGCAACAAAGCTTCTTTACCTTTTGTTATAGAAATTCTTGTATAATTTCTACTAAGAGATAATTCTTTCATGTACAGGAAGCATAGACATTGAAAATGACTGTGGGGCCATGTTTTAAGATGCTGAAGGGTGCTGCAAGAACAGGCCTGGCATGACAGGCAGGCCATTGTTGAAAAACTCAACAAGTATTGTTAGAAGAAAAGAAGTGTTACAAGTGCATTATGGTATGGAAATTTACCTGCAAAGATTTTGAGATCTAATAGGATATCCCATTCTATCAACCAGGCATTGTTTCCTTTTCTCCCTTGTCTCAAAGGATGTGGGAAGGCTCAAGGATGATCACTAAGAGATGATCAAAGAGGAAACATTTGGATGCCTTGAGTAGTCTCTGGCTAGTTAAAGGAGTCAATGTTATTTACATATTCAACCCCTAGGAAGAATAGTCATTTAAAAAGGCATGCTATAATAGCTCCCATAATTTTACAGCACTTAACATTTGTGTTAGATTCTATTGATTTACACAACTGGGATGTCTTTCTAAACCGTGAGTTTATTACGAAGAGGCACCCTGTTTCCTTCACTTATATAATAACCCTGCACTGACAGACAATTTTAATTGCAGAATGACAGAATCCATCCTTCATTCTACAGATGTAGAAACTGGGGGCTGGAAAGGCTATGCGACTTGAGTTTGATATTTGATGACAGAGATGGACTTAGAACCAGAGTTCTGGTTTGATGATTTGTTCTTTCCATGCCTTTAACTGGAGCACTCACCCTTTCCAACAGGGTGCTCTTGGTGTGTGGCGACAAAAATTCTGTCCTTAAATAAATTCTTGTCAGACTCCTCTAAACCTACTTGAGGAGGTCTCAAGCTTGGCCTAGCAGAACTTGAGCAAAACTTGGACATATTTTCCAACAATTCAAGGCCACATTCCTATGGTGATCATAGCCCATTCTAAAATGCCTGTCTGCGAAATTCAAGACTGAAAAAATGAATTTATTATTTGATCTAGTCAGTACTTAAGTATAATGCCTATGGGGCCCAGTCTCTATTGCATAGTAGGGAGCTGAGTTCAGTAGGTACGGCTTAACAAAACTACATGAGTTTCCCACGGACTAAGCTTTCTCGTTATTTATATCTTTCATTTACATGGGGATTGAGGAAACCTACTCAGATACTCCTGTTTACTCATTTTTTTCCTCTAAAGTACCCAGGAACTTTTGTAAAAGCTGAGATGACTTCAGTTTATGCTGAATTCTTTCCTTATCGCAATACTATGTTACTGACTAAGATCTGCTAAAGTGTAGGGTGTCCAGCTGTGTTTATCTTTGACAGTGGTTAGAAACCCTGATTATGTGAAAGGAGACAGAATGTTCCTGGATAACATGCATCTATTTCTGAGCCTTCCCTTTCCTTTATACAGCCCAGATGAATGCTACCCTCCTAACTTTAAATCTTTGGGGTTACAGTGCCAGCATTCCATGGGACTGTGTACCTATGAGAAGGTGAATATGGGCTCAAAAATGATCTACTATGTAATCTGTGACATTCTTAGTTCAAAAACCCTCCAAATATCCCCCTTGTTCTTAATAACTCACTGCATATCTGTGAGATAATGTAAACCTTTATTTGGGGGAGGGGAAGCTATTTATATTTTCAGTCTAACCTACCACTTGGTATAATGAGTTCCATATGCTTCTCCCATTTGCTACCTTCTGTGAGAAGTAGAGCTACCTTTATTTGTCCTAAGCTCACCTCTATATGCTGTATGTTGGTAAGACACTCAGCACACAAACACATGATTTAGTAGGGAAAATGACCCGACTATTAATTGTTGTCTTTGTTTACAAGCATATTAAAAATTCAAATGAAAGAGAGCCAGAGTAATGCAATTGAAAGCAAACACACTGGCGTTTAATTACCCCAAGGAGAAGGATGTAAATCCTTAACAACACGGAGGCCTGTTGATGCAAGAGCCTTTGGAAATGAACTGGAGGCCTACTATGAAATCAGTGCCTAGCCAAGTGCTGCCTGCCTGCAGTGAAGTTGAAACACCTTCTAAAAGTTCAATGTGGCCCAGGAACATAACCTGTCAACCTTCTTGCCTGACATGATCTTAATTAGCCTCTCTTCTACTGCTGAGAAAGCCCGCTGAGACAGTTAGCACCAGAGAATTCATCAGATCGTTTGTGGAGCCGACAAAGCAGGACAGCAGCCGACACTGGCAATTTATTGATTGGAACGGATCCCTGAAAACGGGGAAGTAAAGTAGTCTTTATTTGAGTCCCTTCAACTTCCCTGAACGAAGGTGCTCCACAGAGAATTTGTAGAATGGACAAGCTGTGCTTCATGTTAACACACCCCCCCCCCTATTCCTTGGCATTTCATATTCTGTCTTGCTTTTGTGAATTTTTTTTCAGTTGAGGCATCCTGGTAGGCATGGTGCTACCAAACAATGTGTTTGACTGATAGACAAGGGGAGAGAGCTCTGGTGATTTTGCTGTAAATTGAACTTTTGCTAGAGCATTAGTTGAGAAAATGGAATTTTGCCAGTATTGCCCTCCCATTCTTTGTTTATTGCCTATTTTCAACATCCCTGTAATTGTTTTCCATTTTGTAAAAGACACAGTGCTCCTTTAAAAAATTTTTATTGTATCTCTTATCCTGATCTCTCATGTTGGAAAGCATTGATGGGAACACCATGTTGTTTTGGTTCTAGAGGCCAGGTTGATTTTAACAATGAAGGTAAGTCATTGCTAGGGGAAGCAGTTCCAGTGAGGGCTCAGAAACATAGCTTCTTCCAAGAAGCCTTCCCTGATGGCTCCAGCCTGCCCATCAGGAAGTCTCTCTTCTTTGCTCTCCCTTAGGGCTTGAAATCCATCCCACACAATAGAGCTCTTGCCTTGTGCTAGTTCATACTTGTTTCATGTGCATTACTCTTAACCCATCTCTTTGGCCATGATGTAAACTATTGATAGTTAAAGACTAGTGGATATTGAACATTGTTGTTAATGCCAATGTAGATACAATGAAGCTCTCAGTTAATGGTATGTTGGTTCATAGCCAGTCTCTTGAGGAGTTCCAGCAACCAGTCCATTGACTCAATATTGTCTTCCTACAATCAACATTTTGTAGCAGATACTTCCATGCTGGAGGAGAGGATGCTGACTTTGTACATTATAAAATGTTTAACAGTATCCCTTGGCTTTTCCTTATTACTAAAATATGTCTATATATTGTCATATGTCCCCTGAGGAGCCAAAATTTATTTCTCCCTCCAATGAGGAGTAAAGTTTTGAAACTATATTAAAATCACAAGAACTAACATGGATTGGACATGTTATTCTGTTCAGCTTGATATTAAAGACTTTATTACACTGTATTCTATAATTCAGGTACTTTAATCTCATTTGAATTTATGTCTATAGGGCTCCAAGAGACAAACCTCAAAGTCACAGTTTCAGGATTACTACACAATCTGTCTCCTTTTCCACAATCAGTCAGGCTCAAACCAAGAAATAGTAGCAAACTGCAGTTAGCCCCTAATACTGTGAAGAACATTCATTTCTTAAGAACTAGATATTCAGCTCATTGAGGGTTAATTCCTCAAGGAACCTAATGAAAGCAATGGAAGGTCAGAGCAGAAGAGCAACTCTGCCAGCTGTCACCTCCCCTCAAAGATGCAAATGCAGTTCTCAACATCATGTTAGCATGATGGTGGTGACAGGGGGAAAAACGATTTTTTTCTCTTTTGCCACAATAATGACATGCTAGGGCAGGAAACACAATTCTAGCTAGCCTACTGAAGGAACTCCTACCCTAAACCCTGAATTGTCTTGCAAACAATTCAGTTGGTCACAGGAAAGACAGAGAGAAAGAAAGTGAGTAGAGTAGGGCAGTATAGACTTCTCTTTCTAAGAGAGAGGGGCTACTCAAAGCACATCTTGTGATAGGAATACCATCTCCGCACATGAAGGACAACTCAAGAGAGAAAATTTGACGTTTTAGTTTAATGTGTCTTTGGAGACGAATGTTCCTCTGGCTGTGAAATCAATTCAACCTCGAATTCACTGCGATCAAGGAGTTAACACTATATTAAAATTAGTCATGTCATTTGATGGAAAAAAATATTCTACTTATGGAAATACCTTTATAGGAAAACTGCCTTTCTGAGTCTGAGCTGGAAATATTACAGTAAACAGGATCTAATCACAGCGAAGCCTTTTTTCAGCTTTTCATGGCAGCTGTAAAATATGACAGTATTTATTAATAGTTGCTGCAGTCTAATCTGCGGCATTGGAGAGCTACAGCAAAAATATGTTAAGCTACTAGGAGAACAATTTCCACAGTAACTAATATCCAGTTTTTGAAAGGATACTTTAATGTCTTATGATTTTTTTATTCTTCCACCAACTGATAGTCCAACCCCAGGAATGAAGAAGCTACTGAGCTAATAACCTCTGTGGAGAGGAAGTGTTTAAATGATAATTTATTTCAAGAGCTGACAACAAATTGCTCGGTACTTTCTCTTTTTATGCCCCAAAGCAGTCAAGGATGTGCAAATCGAAGTATTAAAAATATGACAGCTTCAGTATTTTCATTTTCAATGAAACCCTCATTATAGACATATGCACAATCTTTTATTCACAATCCAGTCCAAATATTCATTCACTAGTGTTATCGTACATGCTCTCAAGATGCTCTCATAGTTGAAGACTCATCACAATAGATTAAGCAGGCTGCAGAAACTACTAACTGTCTTTGGTCCTGTCAGCCCTGATTACTGCTGCTCAAACAGGGGAATTTAGTATCTGTCTCTCACAGGATAATGTACTCTCCAGGCCTTCCTAATTTATTCAAATATAAAAAAGTAACTTGAATTTCAATAAAAACTCTCTTGACTTCACTTTTCCCGAAGGCAAATGGACATGACTAGAATTGGAGCCATCTGTCACCTCCGTATAGCCTTTCATTAGATCTTGAAGTGGGTGAGAAAAAGACAAGGCAAAACAAAACAAAATAAAGCAACAAGATTTGTTTTGATGGAGGCACCTGCTACTCACAGTACTTGGCTGGAAATATAATCTTTGGTATAATCCACCATTGGTCATTCCTTGCTTTTTGACACAACCAGGCGTATAGCTCTTTAGCAGTATGAATTTTATATTCCTGTTTTTCTGAGCTCCAGAAACTATCTTAGCCACAGAGAGGGATGTGTGAGTTCTCTTTGCTTTAGATGCAGGCCTAGCCATACCTGTTCATTCCAAACCTGCATTCTGCCTGCATGTGAACATTGTCCTTTCTCTGCTTCCACCATTTTGACTCATCTGCCCTTTAACTTGGGTCTTTGGCCATCTGTTTATGTTGATCCTTGATATTCTTGTGCCAAAATATATTGTATTTATTTGTGATCACTATGATATAAAAAGTAAATTGAGAACTGGATGGCATCTACACAGATACAATTGAAGAATGGAGGGTCTAAGTTCAGTGTCCTTTGAAGAACAACTACATGAAAAATGAAGGAATGGGTACCTGATGCCTTTAAATGTTTAGACAGGGGGAAGCAGTATGCTAGCCAGAGCAAAGCATATAGTCTGTGGAATGTGGCTGACCTAGGGTGATATGTGACTTTTTTTTTTTTTTTTTTTTTGCTTTGGTGTTGTATAAGTCTAAGAACCATCATTTGATTTTTTTTTTTTTTTTGCCTTGGTTCCATCAGGTGTAGAGGTATATAAATGTTACCATGATGAAATGTGATAATTTATAACACAAGACCGAGTATATATGTTAAATATTTAAGAAATAGCAGCTGCTCTTAATTTTAAAATATGATACACCCCAGCACAAGTGCACAGGCCTGTAACCCCAGCTACTAAAGAGGATGGAACAGGATTGCAAGTTCAGGGTCTGAGCTGCTACAGAGAGAATTGACAACTAGTCTGGACAACTTAATGTGACAAACAAAAAGTTTTGGAGATATGGGCACAGACCTAAGTGGTAGAAGCTTGCCTAGCATGCGTTTTCTTGCACCGCATGCTCTCTCTCTCTCTCTCTCTCTCTCTCTCTCTCTCTCTCTCTCTCTCTCTCACTCACACACACACACACACACACACACACACATTGACAATAAAATGAGAATTACTGATTTGTTGTCTCTTGGTTTGTCTGTCTCTTTGTAAGTCTGTGTTTGTGTATGTTTGTGAAGAGGAAGAAAGAAGAAGATGAAGAAGAAAAAGAAATGCAGCAAAGATATGGAAGAGAAAGAATAAAAACAGTGAGAAGGACAGTTTTTGTGTGCTATTTGGTAAAAGAGCATTATGAAGTTAAGACGTGTAAACAGTGTGGATGTCAGCATGCAGAAAGGTGTGAGAACAGGAAGCCTCTGCTCATCTCAGGAGAATTAAAACCCAACCAATGTGGAAGCATTCACAATCCTCCTAGGAAAGGCCTCTCTCTTTCCTTGTCTTGGGGGGGGGATCTCCTTACTCCTTAAGATCTCAAGAACCTGCTAAAAATTCCCCAGCATCTTAGCTGTCTGAGAACCTTCATTTTTTCCCTCATGGTCCATGCTGAAATGAATAAAAATGTCATCAGTAGGGATGGCAACAGTTAGTTTTCATTTTTTTTCCACAGTGGGATTCATCAAAGTCAGAGACCAACTGTGTTTCTTTCAAATAACGTCAGTGAGCTAGAGCAACCTAATGCTAGAGAAAGCTCAACAGTCCTAGGTTGACCGGCAGAATAATTCCCACAGCTTTCTTGGTTTCTACCACAACCTTTAAAAGAAGATAACAATGTCTCTTAAAGGACTATTGACTTTCAGAGAGTTACTTAGGAACTGGGTATGGAGTTTCAGATTCAGAATGGGAGACAGCAGGAGTTTATTGAATGCTAGAAAGAAGGTTGGCTCTAGTTGTCTCAAAGGGCACCCAGACTATTATCTCATTATCTAAGCCCACAGTCACAGCTGGGCCAAGTTCTTTCATCTCCATGGGTTCTGCTCATTGAAGCCAAGGAAAGGCTTCATGTACTCAAGAGAGCTTGGCTTTGGTTCTCAGGTATGTCACTATTGTGGAGGAGATTTTCTTACTATTTAGAACACTTTTATACCCCCTCCATGTGTGTAATAACTGAAAGAGGTGGCCATTTTTTTGGAATGGTTTTAGAATCTTCTGTGCAGAGGAATCTGTGTATGTAAGCAACCTCCCAAATTGGATTCCTGGTACCGGAGAGCTTGAGATTAAAGTTGACTTGTAAAAGTGAGAATAGAATGGTGGTTACCAGAGCCTGAGGGGAAAAGATGGATAGAAGTTGGTCAATGGGTACACAGTTATAATTAGAAAGAAGAAATGGGCTTTAGTATTCTGCTGCCCAGAAACATGAGTATAGTTAACAGCATTCTGCATGCTTCAAAAATAACCATGAGGGAATTTTTTGAGTGTGTTTGCTATAAGGAAATGATAAATAGATGATGTGACCCATATGCTAATTACCCTGATTTTGATCACTATGCAATGTATACACGTATCAAAATATCACATTGTATCTCATGAATATGTATAACTAGTGTGTGCCAATTAAAGACGATAATAATAAAAATAAAACCATTTTTGGATTAAGGTTTTATTTCTATAGAAGTTCCTTGCCTGAATAGAAATTTCTTTTCTTCTGGATACACGAAGTCATTAGTAACCATATAAATTGGCATGAATAAATTGGTGAGCTGAGGTGTTGTCATTAGCAGAGAAAGACTATTAATCAATGGGAACAAAATGCAGGACATGAAGATTTGTGAAGGTGTGGAGGAAGGGTAGGCAGAGATGTGGTTTTATTCCCGACAGGGAGGACAGGCATAGAGATGCTGTACCTTGAGAAGGACTAGGTAAACAAGTAACAGAGAAGTCAATAAAAGGAAATGTTAGAGAGGGGTAGGTAGCACAATTAATCAACCTCATAATTTTCCTAAGCACTGACCTTTTATGTATGTAGAACCAAATGCATATTTTCTAACTTGATATTAATGAAGCAAGGTGTCATTTTATTAACTAAGTGAAGCAGTGACTTGCAAATCCTGAATTAGACCTTTGTCTGCAGACAGAAATTAGAGCAGAGCCAGTATATAGCACCAATTTATTCAGTGTTTGATAATGCCAGAGAAAATTGGCTATGTTTGTGCAATGTATCTTTTAAATGACCTCCGAAGCTTAACCCATTCTTTGGCTAAACAGAACAGTCACAATATTGTATATTTAGGTTATTTGAAAGCGATTACCAAGGTTCCCTTCTGTCTGTCTCCAGCCTCCACATCTCATATAATTTAAAATATTTTACAATTATATTTGATTTTATAATATCTCCCCACCATTTTATTATTGAAGCAAGAGATAATCACTGACAAAAAAAAAAAAAAAGAAAGCAAACACAACAGATACTGTACTTCATAATTTAAAGAACTGTTTACTATCACATTGGAGATAAGGGGTTGGGGTTCTTTATATCAGACCAAATGAAAAAACAATAGAAGACATCATGTTAAGCACCAGGTGAATGGTGTGGACAAAAGGGGTTTCTGGTTGTTCAGAGGTGGGCAAGATTTCTGCTCCTCAAAACAGGTTTAGTTAAAGCATCACCATTTTTACTTTTCAGACTTTTCTCTACCTCCAGCCTTGGTCAAGCTGTTACCATTCTGACCTGCAGGACCACTGTTAGCATTCTGTTTAAACCCCACCCCACAGTTCTACCTGGCAACAGTCAGGTATGCTCTTCCCCACAGTTGCCTGACAACAGCCAGGTGGGCCTGACCCTCTATAAAAGGGGCTGCTTGACCCCTTCTCTCTCTTTCATTTTTTTCTTGCCTCTCTCTTACATCTCTTATCTCTTACCTCTCCCCATTCCCTTCCCCCCTCTCTCTACGTGGTCATGGCCGGCCTCCACCTCTCTACTTCTCTACTCTCTTCCTCTCTCTGCTTTTCTCTGCCTCTTCTACCCTCTTAACTCCCCTCACCACGCCCTGAATAAACTCTATTTCTATACTATAATTTCCCGTGTGTCTGGTCCCTCACAGGGAAGGGATGCCTGGGCTTGGGCCTGCTGAGGCACACCCTTACCCCGCACCTACCTCCCCATAACCCCATATAACATATGTCTCTCTATATTTTTATAAACACATCAACCACAATAACTCTTTTTCTTGTTGGTTTTTCTTCATTCTCCATTCTACTAATTATAGAAGCTTAAATCAAGTCATTTGACAGCTCTGCTTATAAACTTGTAATGCCTTCCCACTCTAGACTCTATTCTCCTTACCATGGTTCCTGGTCATATTCCATGGCTAAAATACAGCTCTCCTCTAACCTCTGTGTTCTTCCAATTATATTCATCCTCCAACCATCCTCCTCTTTTCTCACTAATCGTTACCCACACTGGTCTTTAATTTCTACAGGCTGTTTGTGGTGGCTGTTTCTACATTACGTTATATTCTTCAATTCTTTTAGTTGCCAGATTATAGTGGCCCTCCTCAATAAGGCTCTCACTTGGCATCCTTTACAAATTAGGTTTAAGCACTATCATCTTTGTTTTTTTTCATAGTGCATTATCTAAATGTACAATTATAATTTATTATTTACTTGATTTTGTCTATCTCTCTTATTAGAAAGCAATCTTTTAAAAATTTTTATTTATTTAATATATAAGTGCTCTGCTTCATATACATCCACAGGTCAGAAGAAGATATCAGATCCCCCATGGATGGTTGTGAGCTGAGCCACCAAGTGGTTGCTGGCAATTAAACTCAGGACCTTTGGGAGAACAGCCAGTGCTCTTAACCACTGAGCCATCTCACTAGCCCATAGAAAGTAATCTTTATGACAGTAGGAACAATATGTATCTTGCTTAACATTGTAAGCTTAACAACTATTAAATGAATGAAGAGAGAGGTACAATTTAGAAAAATTGAAATGATTTTCATTATCAAAATAAAAGAGAGTATTTCCGGCAGTACTAGAGGAAGTAAAGTTGATAAATCAGAGGCATGGATCTGGCACCTTTTGACAACAGTGAAAAATGGGAATTACCTACAGAAGAGAGTCTTCTGAGGTTGTATAGGGAGAAAAGGATGGTGAGGTGGCGGAGGTGTAGGGACACTGAATCTTAAAGGACAGACGACCTCCTTCCCATGTGGGCAACAGAAAGTTCTTAAAATTTTGTGATAGTTTTTGGAACAGTGTTTTGAGAAGGCTTTCCAAAATGGAAATTAATGTTAAAGTTTATTTAATGAATTTCTCAAAAGCATATTAGGTTAATCTGTCCTGTTAAGTAGCTACAGAGGAGAGAAACAGATTTACATCAATCACGAAGTTTTCTTTTGACTCTCAGACCAGTTGCCCATACGATTTAATGATATAAGAAGCAGACATAAATATATGTCCGCCTTCTTTTTCATAGTAGAGATCTAATGAGCAGAGACGGCGCGTAGATGATGCCGAGAGAATGCGTGTACTGGGCCTTCTTTTGAATGAATGAAGTTCTAGCATTAGTAGAAGTAATCTTTAATTTTAACAACGTTTCAGAAGAAAAGCTGCTGATTTCAACTTTCAGTTCTGAACACTAAATTATAATGCTCCATATTGTACTATATTCAATATATGGAAATGAGCTAATTCATTCTCTGTGTTTTGAACCAAAGAAAATTCCTTAAGTAAATTGCAAATTAGACATTTTAAGTAATATTTAAACAACGTTGTTTTGCTTAGACACATGGAGATCCTTTCTTACATTGTCCTTTGCCCATGTTCTTTCTATCTATCTATCTATCTATCTATCTATCTATCTATCTATCTATCTATCTATCTATCTATCTTTATATATATATATATATACATATATAATTTTTAGTAATGTAATTATAATATAATAACATTACTTCCTTTCATACCTCCTTTCCCTCCAGCCCCTCTCATGCATCCATTGCTGTCTCTCAAATTCAGTCTCTTTTTCTTTAATTATTGTTACACATATGAAAATATTCCTAAATGCATGAATACAACCTGCTCCTTCAATATAATATGGTATATATGATCTCAGTGCTGACTCCTTGATGTGGGATAACCCATGGTGGAGGTCTTCTTTACAGAAGACTCATTTTTACCATTTTCAAAGTTCTCCAATTGCCTGTAGTTCTTTGTTTAAAGTTGAGACTTCATGGTGTTCCCATTTTCCTGTCCTAAAGAAATCCTACCATAGAGACTCAGTTTCTCGAAGGAGTTGTCTCTGAAAACTCCGCATTTCTGGAATGCTATATTTTTACAATTTTTAAAGCAACCAGACACTAGTATAACCTTCAATTCAACATTGTTCTCTGTTGTTCATGAATTGTTGCATGAATTATTTTTTTGGCTCACCCCATTGGAACTATATTTTATATGAATCTTTCTCAGAAGTAGAATACACGACAAATGGTAGAGAGAAGCTTGCAGAATCACTAGATTAACTCACTGGTAACATGCAAGTTACAATTGGTTCCAAGATACAAAGTTTCTTGTGTCTGGCATACTGTCAGAAACAAAAACAAAAACACAGAGGCACGGAATTCTACATAAAAAGGGACTCACCAGAGGTGAGGAGACCAAGGTCAAGGGATCCTTAGTGACTTGATCAATATCAGAAAGCTAGCTAGTATTAGATCTTGAATTAGAACTCTCAGATCTTGATC
Organism: Uromys caudimaculatus; assembly: GCA_028551405.1. Taxonomy (NCBI): domain Eukaryota; kingdom Metazoa; phylum Chordata; class Mammalia; order Rodentia; family Muridae; genus Uromys; species Uromys caudimaculatus. Next base: position 88,706,436 of record CM052722.1, on the reverse strand, counting down.
CTGATTGATCAGGTTCTATCCCCTTTTGAATATGTATCTTAGGCACACACCAGTTTATCTGTTCCCTGACATGATCTGGTGCTGCAGCTAAAGAAGAGGGATGTGAAGAAAACCAAGGCTTCCCATGGACAAATGAACTTTTCAAATTATGTTGATGAGAAAGAGCTTTTCCGTAGGTACAGCCAGGACCAGGAAGACAGACCTTTCCTGTGTTTCTTCCTTCACTGAATCTGAAACCTTGGAGTCAGAGAAAGTCATCCTCATTTAGTCCCCAGGCAAATGACTGATATAAGAACAGTGTTTGATGGAATGTCATGATGATAAGATCTGTTGGTATCATTGAGAAAAACCTCATAGACAACTGGACTTGGAGAGTACATTTAGTTGGATTATGATATGTATATTTCAACAAATTAATTAATATATATTAAAAAGGCAATCATAATCTCACAAGATTCATTTTCTAAAACTTTCCAGATTGAACTTTCATTACTATGTGACATAGTAAATCACATATGTACATACACAGCAGTGCATGAAAATTTTTATTCTTTTTTAGATCAAAAACTTTATTTGATAGAATTATATGTTTTGTGTATTTTAGATCAAATAAAGTTTTTCTGAGCATGCTCTTTTGCAAAAATAATTTTTGGGGATTTAGCCTAAGTCACTTTTTAGTGGAGACATATGTATATGACTTGGAAAATTAGGTTTAAAATTACCATTGATGTATTTTCCATGTTTGATTTATGCTAAATACTAAAAACAAATTTAAATGAGAATTAGATCTTATCTATTGGAAGAAAGAGATGTATGCATGACGAAGGGTAAAAATCATCATCACGTGACTACCCACAGAGAAAAGTAGATGTCTCTTCTTACCTCGTTCTGTGTCATAGAGGTACACAAACTTCTCCCATTTGTAGTAACCCAGAAGACTCAGAATGGCACCCTTCAAGGCTGGGCGCATCTGGATGACAAACTGCACATCTGCATCAGTAGGAAAGCTAGGTGTGACAAAAGATGTGTGCAGGGCCCCACAGAAGGAGGTCAGGGTGTTCATTGACATCTGGTCATAGAATCCAAAGATAGCATACACCCCTCTGGAGAACTGGGAGCAGACTGCAATGAGAAAGAGAGGAACACATTTCAATAGGTCAGTTGTCCCCTGCAGCATCTTGTAAGGTTAGAAAGCCAATGCATAATTAATCTCTGAATTAACCATGTCAAAAAGCAAGCAAGCAAGCAAACAAACAAGAACAACAAAGAAACAAGAAGTCAGGACTCTAGAAAAATATATAGAATCCTACCATAGTCTAGTTGCCCAGCAGGGAAATAAGAAAGGGAAATCTTCATGGCCATAGTTATATATTATCTGTGTTTACAGTGCCCAAGAAACTGAGGAAGAGACGAGGTGACAGTTGTCTTATCTCATACAAGTCTCCCTTCTCACCTCTAAGGCACTTCAGGCTCTTATCTTCCCACAACAGTTACCCAGTGAAACCCTTAGTGTGGCCATGTCACCACCAAGGCAAACTTGTCTTTCTATGCCTTCAGTTCTTTTCAACGCAGTGGACGTAGATTGAGTCAGACTAACTGCTACTGTGTCTACCTGGAAATGTGTTATGCTTGCTATGTCAAAGAGTGCTACAACCAAAGTTGTATTATAACAAAGATCCTTCATGTAGACTTCTAACTTAGAGGATTTCAGATTGTTGACAGGCTTTGGGAATGGCTGACCTTTCAGTGGTCATCTAACCACAGGAGACAGTTGGTTACTTCCTGTGCCCAGGTGTAATTGGCCAAGTTCTACTTTGATCCTATTCCATTTATCTAGTGGACTCATTAGCCTACATAGAGACATTTCATGGCCCCCTCATCACTGTTGTCAGTTTTCCTTCATATCAAAGTGGGCCATGCCACTGCCTCATCTCTCTTCTGGCCCAGAGGAGCTTAAAAAATGTGAACCAATTTCAATATTAGCTTCAGTAGAACATAATTAGCAAAGCAAATCAGCTACAACAACACTGTGTGGTGCATTCCCAAACCAAGTGGAAATGATCTTTCGATTATCTGCACCAGTGCCTCCTTCCATTCATGCGAAGCAGACATTAATGGGCATAATGCAATGTAATTTAAGAGGTCCTGCATGGTCTCCCGTATCTGCTATGAAACCATAGATTCCAGTGTTAGGCTCATTTCTTTAGTTTTATGGCATTAAAATAAAAGCCTGTGGCTTGGGGGAGGGATGAAGTCGAATCTTTAAAGCCATTACCACGTTAAGACAAATGAATGTGTCCAATTAGTTGTTGAGATGAGTAGGGAGGCAGAAGGATCCATGGTGATGGGAATGAGCAGAAAGTGAGCTCTTGATATCTCTGATACCTTCCTTGCTTTCCATACCTGCTATTTAATCTATGTTGGTTAGGGTCATTTATTGAGTAACCTAATCAGCCATTAGCTTGAGGGGGTCATTTCAAAGATTATATTTACTCTACAATCTCCGGTACCATCTCCAGCATAAAAGACCACAGCCTTTGATTTCAAGAATTATAAGTGGCCTTAAAACATATAGATAGGAAAGCTCTTTGTATTAATTAAAGAATGACAACTGGTTGATGAAAGATGAAAGTCACAGGGACTTCTCAAAAATACAAACCAAAAACTTTGGTTAGCATGAAAGGAGATACTAAGGAAAAATCCATTCTAAGTTTAATCATGTAAATGGAGAGCTTCTGATATCAGGTCAAATACTGAACAATAATGATGAAAAATAGACAACAGTAAAAGTTAAAGTAAATGAAATAAAAGTTTTAAATTTAAAATAACAAGAATCAATGGTAGTGATAAATAGTATTTAGCTAGGCATGGTGTTAAGTAGTATAAAACTATTATCTCATTTAATTTCTCCAAGGACTCCATGAAGTATTAATACCTTTACTATTTAATTGCTAATTTGGACACCAAACAAATGTTTCAGTTAGTAGGTAGTGACACGAACACTCTAAAACTTATAGTCATGGCAGCCCAAATCCAGCAGTGTCATTAATAAATATCTGTTTGTATGAGATAGGGTTTTCATTTTTAGCAAATAAAGATACATATCCAATTGAATTTTTATTTCATACAGATAATAAATCGGCTTTAACATATGCATGTTTCAAATTCATACAGTAAAACTTATTTTTGGTTTATCTGAAATCCAAATTCAACTGAGCATCCTTATTTTACTTAAAATTCAAGAAAGAAGCTGTCCCTATTAATGGTCATGGAACCAAAAGGCTTGAACAAGCGATCATGGTCCTTCAACGAAAATGATTCAGAGGAAAACTGATAGTTCTCAGCTCCATCCCAACTAGTAATCACAAAAGGAAGACCCAGGTGCCCTTCATAAAACAGGCTTTGAAGAGGTGTAGCATGTTTTCAGCATGGAGAACCTCATTCTGACTAATATGGTTTTTTGTCAAATAAGTGGAAAGAAATTATAGTGATGAGACTCTGGCTAATAGAAAAAGAAGTGTTGTGTTCCTCTTATGTCTATTATTTTGAGACTTGGGAGTCATATATGGAATTTTCATACTTCATTAAATTTGCTTATTTATTTAGAGTACAATAAAGACCCAGAAACTCATCACTCAATCCAAGAGCTGTAACATAACTAAGAACTTTCTAGTTGTATGTTTCTCTCCTATTTTACTTGTTGGGACAACCTTTCCCCAAGTCCAAAAGGCACACACATGATGGTGGATATCAACTAGTGTTAAGAGAATATCATTCTTTCTTCTGTCTTCATGTAAAGCAAAGGCCCAGCAAATACTGACATTTGGACAGGGTTTTCTTTGTTTCATCCACAGCAATAAGTGTAGGTAGCATGAACGGAGGGCCCAGAGACCAGACTATCACAAGAGGACAGGTTTAGTAGCTTCTGAAAGAAGCTGGGACACAGGGCACCTTAGCAGGATCTCTCAGAGCAGATTCTTACAGTCATCCTTGGTTGCAGAGAATACAGTCGAATGTAACATTGAACTTTCTCATAGAATGATCTGTTTTACACACACACACACACACACACACACACACACACACACACACACACAATGTATATGTGTGTACATAGCAATATTAGTCTTAGTATAATTTATATATATTTTATAACATCAATATTAAAAGGAAGAGATCATAAAATTGAAAGGGAGTTGGAAGGGGAGAGGTGTAGATATGATGCAAATACCTTTGTATAAAATGTTCAAAAGTTTAACTCAACAGAAAGTATGGTTTTCCATTCTTAGAGTGAGCTGGGAGGAACCTAATGGGCTTTTTCCTTATTTTTTCCCTTTCAAAGCATAGTATTTGGTGTTGGAAACCTTTGAAATGAAAATTTTAAGGAAAAAGTCTCACCATGTATCCCTAACTGTCCTGGGATTTGCTGTGTAGACCAGGCTAGCCCCAAGTTCTCATAAATCTGTCTACCTCTGCCTCCCAAGCACTGGCATTAAAGACATATATCACAAGCCCTGCTTGAAATGAAATTTTATGTGCAAAAGTCTAGTATCTATATAGAGAGATACATATATAAAAGAGAAATTTGGAGCTCATGTGTTTGAACAGATTTCTACTGGTCTGACACTACCTAACAGAAAGAAACTGCAATATAAAAAAATGTATCTTTTACAAGATCATACAATGAATTATGAACAGGCTCTTAGGGATGCTTTCTCAGCATTTCCTCAATATCCCTACCTATTCCAGATCTATCTAAGGCAGTATGGATTACGATTTGCCTAGCATGAAAGTAACATACCTTCAATTCATAATTCTCAGCCAAAGGCATATAGACGGATCTCAGCTAGCTTCCTTAGCCCCTTCCAACTCCCAGAACCAACAAGAGCCAGTGGCAGGTTGGTGATAGTTTTGATATTGGTGATTTTTGAAGGAATATCTGTTTCCTTTGTTGAATCCTTACTGTACTACACCCACTTTTTTTTTTTTTTTTTTTTTTTTTTACATTTTAGAAGGCTGATCTTGGTAAAACACTGATGGGAGAAATATTTGTCTTGGCAATGTTCTAAAGTCATTCGTAAGGAGAAAAGGACACTGTCTTTTAAGGCAGGCAGATTTTTGTTCCGGTTCTTGGCTGCATGATTTAATGTAGATTTGTTAGTATCTGTGAGCCTTGAGTAGGACCATTGTTATATACGCAGGTTCAGAAGTTAGACTATTAAGATGGGAAGAGCCACCTAACTATTGGTGGCACCATTCCTTGGGTTGTTTTCCTGGACGGAATAAAAAGGAGAAAGTAAAAAGAGTACCAGCATCCATCTCTCTCTGTTTCATGACTATGGATATAATGTGATCAGCCACCTCATGCTCTTGCCCCCCAAGAATTCTCTACCATGATGGACAGTACCCTTGAACTGTGAGTCAAAACAAACTCTCCTTAAGTTGTTTTTGCCAGAAGTTTCTTCCCAGCAATGGGGAAAGTAGCTAATCGAAGCCTAGATGTTGACATATAACTTGCTAAGTAAGTTACTTGCTACTTCTGTGCCTTTAAGCTTGTTTCTCTTTTATAGAATCAAGATAGTAATAGTGCCTATGTCAGCACTGTTGTGAAAATAAAACTGGGCTAATTGATGGGGGGTGTCTAGTGTGGAATAGAGATATATTCCATTGACACTAGATCTTTATTTACTCAAAAAATGTTTATTGAGCTTCTGCTATATGCTAGGGCACTCTTAGAGGTAGGAGAAACTGTCTTCTTACATCTTATATATCACTGAAAATCCAATAGATGATATAAATAAGTAAAATATGAAGTATGTCAATTTCATATAGTCAGCTTTTATTACCTTGGCATGCTTTGCTTCCCTTTAATGCCTGCACATTATTTTATACCCTTCTCAGCTGCTGTTGCCCTCAGTCTTACACTGCATCTCTAGGTAGCACAGCTTGTCTTCTTCTCTTTTGCCTGTTTGATCCATTTCTTCACTGCTTTTCCCATTCTCATTCCTAGGTAACCATGGGTTACAAAAGGAATCTGGTGATTTGGCTCAAGAATGTGTTATTGTCCTCTGCCTCTTACTCTCCCTATAATACTATCTCTGGCCTGTGGCCTCTGGACCTTTTTGATTTGAAATAGCTTGGTTGTCTTTCTCTTAGGAATGCCCATTCCCACCTCTTCCCTAGTAGAAAAACCAAATTCTTCTCATTGAGGATGTTGTTTCTGACTACACCCTGGTTTCCTAAGAACTATGTTGGAGTTCTCCAGCTGTGCTCCCTTCAGTGGTGAATGACAAGCAAAGCTGGACCCAGCTGTCACATTTTTATTTATAGTTCCCCAAATCTGAAAGCATGGGACAGGTACTGTTAATGTACAGCATAGCATCTAATTACACCACCCATAGCCCAAAAGGCATAATTAAAAATGTCAAACAACTCAATTATTCCAAAGATCCACATAAAATATTGTGGATCATTTACAGAACACTTTTCATACCCCTTTGAATCAAGCAGAAAAAAAGGAAATTGAAGTCTCTTGCTGATTTAACATGAGAAGCAAGCATGAGACAGAACAATATAGCTATGAAGGAACTGATCCAGATGGATCATAAGAAACTTCTTTACATAATACCAGAGTATGTTGAATTATAGCTCAATGAAGCACAGCACTGGGAGATACTTGAAGAGATCATATAGACTAGTGATTTCTAAAATGGTTCCATTAGTCCACAGTAGATTTCTAGTCTGGTGAAAGGAGTGATGTGTGTGTGTGTGTGTGGGTGTGTGTGTGTGTGTGTGTGTGTACATTATGCTTGGGGTAAGGTGACTCACACACACACACACACACACACAAACAAACAAACAAATACACACACACACACACACACACAGAGAGAGAGAGAGAGAGAGAGAGAGAGAGAGAGAGAGAGATACACATTTGCAGCATTTTGTTCATTGGTCCATGGGCAACTCACATGCAGGGCAGATCCTTACATAAACAGGATCAGTTGGAACAAAACAGAAAAAGGAATAATTTGGTAATAATATTATGTAGAATATAAAAACCCCACAAAGGTACAGAAAATAGATGATCCCCCTAGTATATGAGAACATACACTGAAGGTGAGTAGGAGACAGATATTTCAAGTGCTTTCTTGAGCAGGGTATACTTTTCTCCATATTATTTCTGCCTCCTAGCATTGCATATAGAGTCATGTTTCTTCTAAAAAGGTGCTATTGATAATTATAACAACGTGTACCACAGAGAAGATTATATCTCTACACATAATCATATCTTTACCTCCTATGTGGTAGGCAAACTTGTACCCTCTCCAAGTATGGCCATATCTTAATTCCACAAATCTGTGAGTGAGATGAAATGTTATAGGGAAATTAAAGCTGTAGGTGGAATTAAAGTTGTTAATCACCTCATGTTAAAATAGTGAGGTTGTCCTGGATCATCTGTTTGGCCTGATGTAATCCATCATGGAAGACAGAGGCACAGAGGGTACGTACTAGACTGATACAAGAAAGACTTAACTGCCCTGTACTGGCTGGTTTTGTGTCAACTTGACAAAAGCTGGAGTTATCACAGAGAAAGGAGTTTCAGTTGAGAAAATGCCTCCATGAGATCCAGCGGTAAGGCATCTTCTCAATTAGTGATCCAGTGGGAGGGCGTCTTGTGAGTGGTACCATCCGTGGGCTGGTAGTCTTGGGCTCTATAAGAAAGCCAGCTGAGCAAGCCAGGAGAAGCAAGCAAGCCAGTAAGAAACATTCCTCCATGGCCTCTGCATCAGCTCCTGCTTCCTGACCTGCTTGAGTTCCAGTCCTCACTTCCTTTCGTGATGAATAGCAATTGGACGTGTAAGCCGAATAAACCCTTTCCTCCCCAACTTGCATCTTGGTCATGATGTTTGTGCAGGAATAGAAACCCTAAGACATGCCCACTGCTAGCTTGGGATCAGAAAGAGTTCGTGATGCAAGGAATATGAGGGCCCTCTAAATTGTCAGAAAAGGCATTCTAATGAGTTCCTTTTCACTGCACGAAAATCAAAATGCAGTCCTGAATTTTTTTTAATATGACAAGACCTATATTAGACTTCTGACCTCCAGACCTGGACAATAATAAATGTATGTTGTTTTAGAACTGTAAACTGGACATAATGTTTTTGGTAGCAAATTATTAAACTAATATGCTAAACAGTGAAATTAGGTTGGTAACTCTGTGGATCAATCCTGTCGATATGAAGGGAGCTCACTGTCTTACCTGGGCAATACCTTTGACTGAGCCTACTTTTACCTTTTGGGTCTCTCAAGTGCCACACAATCCATATCATTTAAATTCTACAAGCCGTCAATGATTTTTTTAACTGATATTCAATAATGCAGCAATACACCGAGAAAAGGCATAATGTATATGATATGCAAATGTATCTCTTTAATCTGAAAACTGTCTTCGTCCTATCAGGGTGACCATGAGCTGAAAGATTCCAATTACTCCAAATCCCTAACACCAACATAAACTATTTTTCTAACTCCTCTCTCATTCTGCCTAGTGATGTGATGATGGAAACCTTGTGATCCTCAGTTTCAGCAACCTGTCCTATATTCTGCTCCCATATGTCTACTGAAGCATTCAGCTTTATTGATGGTTGTCATGGATCTTGACTATTGAACACCATTTGATATTGTTGATGAAGTCCTGCCTTTTAAAATTCTCCATTCTATTTCCATAGCATTAAGTTCTGGCCAGTTGGGACCTGGAGAGATGGCTCAGTGGTTAAGAGCACTGGCTGCTCTTCCACAGGACCTGAGTTTGATTTCCAGAACCCACATGGCAGCTCACAACTGTCTGTAACTCCAGTCCCAGGTGGTCTGATGCCCTTTTCTGACCTCTGTGGGCACCAAACATGAATGTGGCACACAGACATCTGCACACATCAAATAAATTAAAAAGAAATTCCCTTCATTTGACCTCCCTCACTCCTCCTTCTCAGTTTCCTCTTGTCCCAATAATTCAATGAAGATGTTTTCAAAGACATTGTTGCTGACCTGCTTCTCACACTGAACATAATGGTCTTTCAACAGATATTTACCAAGGTCCTGCTGTGTGCTAGGCAGCTCATTTCACCTCTTTTTACTTCCATGTGGATGAATTTTAAGTAGATACTTAGGAGCTCCAGATCTGCATTTCCAACTCCCCATTAAACAGCCCCAAGGCATTGCAGACTGAGCATATTGTTTTCTTATTTGCATTCCCAACCTATTAATCTGCTCTTCTTCTCCATGTTTCTTCTAACATGTTACTCCTCACCCCGCCACTCAAGACAGAGCCTGAGAGGGCATATTTGCTTCTACTTCCTCTCCGACTCCTTTGTTCTGCTGTTTTTGTAATGCTCTATCACTGCCTCTAAAGCAGTGGTTCTCATCCTTCCTAATGTTGTGACCCTTTAATATAGTTCCTCATGTTGTGGTGACCCTTAATCATCAGATTATGTTCATTACTACTTCATAACTGTAATTTTGCTATTGTTATTAATTGCTATTATTGTTATGCGATGTGTGTTTTTCAATTGTCTTGGGTGACCCCTGTGAGAGGGTCGATTGTGACCCAGAGGTTGAGAACCACTGCTCTAAAGTATATAAAGTGTATTTATCCTCTATCCACCTTCAGTTCATGTTCTCAGTCGTTCTTATAGTATGACAACAGTCTTTTAACTGGGCACAGGCTTGCAGTACTTTCTCCTTTTTCAGATTCCTCTTCTCACTTTTGTTTGGGTTGATTAGTCAAAATATAAGCATCTCAATATCCATTTGTGTGAGGATGATTCCTGTGTAGGAGTTGCTAATGGTCCAATGAATGCAACTTTGCAAATGACTCATCTCAAGTTTGCTCAACCTTGACACTATTGACATTTTGCTTGGACTATCATTGTGCAAGTTGTCTTGTGCACTATCAGATGTTTACTAGCATCTTTGGACTCTATTTATTAGGTTCAATGAGTACCATCTCAGCACAGTGATGATAACCCAAAATGCCTCAAAATCTGTTTCCTGTCTGCAGGAGACATCTATCGATCCCACACACTGAAAACCATAAACTTAGCTGAAGACTTTCATCCTGAATAGAAAGAAAAAAAAAAAACCTGTAACCCTAATGATAATACATAGATGTCTACAAAATCCCAAAAGAGTCATTTCATGGTTAAAAACTTAGGAAAAGTATATATTTTGGACACTTCAAAGCCCACCATATGAGTACTTATATTTCCGGCCATGCAGTTTTATTGTCTATATTTAATCTGGGGATGGAGGAGAAGGGGAACGAGATAGAAGATAGATAAGGCAGAGCTCATATGGAATGGAAGTTAGTTTATAGCATCCCTGGGTTTATACAGATTAGTCCTGAGCAGCCTTGATGGCCTTCGGTCTTGGAGCTCCATAACCATAGTGGGTATTTGTAGTTTTGAGTCAGAACAAGGTGTTAGCTCTGTTCTCCAGCCGATGATTCTAAGGTTTAATTACTGACTTGGGGTTAATTCCTTTGAACATTTTGTTCTACTCTCAGGAGTTCACTGCCTTCTGACAGTCTAACTAGTTATTTCTACAATTACATGGCATGTAACTAAACGCCAACAAAGAAAACACTCATTATCAACATTTGATCCTACTTGACTCTAATGGCTTATAAACACAGTGCTAACATACAAATGCATGTGGAAGATTTATTTTGCACCTTTAACTGTAAACCACCTTTCTTTCTCAGCGTTAGAAATGTCCAGGAATGTATTGAAATGGATCAGCCCCTTTATGTTAGATAATGTGGTTAAACATTTGAAGCTCAGTAGTAAGATATGGGTTTAAATTTTGTTTGCCTATTCATTAATTTAGTCATTCATGTAATAACATTTGAATTCCTACTGCATGACAAACATTGCTACTATGACACCCCTGAATACCTTGGTTGACTCTCGTTGGGCCAGTTACCTCACTGAACTTCTAGATCTGTCATTTGTAACATCTGTCCTGTCTTCTTCGTTGGGGTGTGGAGAGAATAAATGAAAGTAGCTGATTCCTTTAGAAAAGTGACCAAGATTGAATACTGAATGTCAGTGAGTAAGCCATATTGGTACCAATTTCCCAGGAATCATCATCTTCCCTACAAATAACTCAACAGGATTTCATTCTTTTCAGCTTTGATCTCTGCCATCTAGCACATATCACTGTCAATCCTCATAAACATAGTAAGGCCCTATCTTGACTTGAAACTCATTTAAAATGGGAGTTATCAAGACTCTTAATTGAAAAACCAATTGAGCCAGTGATCTATTCACAGTAAATGAAATAATTTTTATAGCTCGATGGAAAAGGGATGCTCTCATAGTGCCTTAGGATAAACCCTAGAATTTGTCATGGACAGATAAGAGCTTCAAGCTTGGTAACATGCCATAAATGATTTGAAAAGCATTTCTTTCATTTGGTAGTTCCTACTGTTGGAGAGAAAGTGAGGCAGTCCTCCAAATAAAAGCAGTTCTTAAAAGTTAAACCATAGTTGTTTGTTATGTCATTTTCTATAGGCTCAAAATGTTTACAATTTAGAAATTATATAAAGTAATAAAATACTTAGTCCAATTACCAGTTAGGTATTCACACTTCTGCTTCCCGTTTCTGTCTGAATTCTTTCACACATTCTTTGAGACAGACTCTATCTGTCCTTATGCTATCCAGGTAGGCCTTGAACTTCTGTATATAACATATCCTCTTTAGTATTACTGATTATTATAAACATACCCCATCATAAAATATGACATTTAGCATTCTATTTCTAGATTATTCTATTAGAAATTTCTTCATCTTATTGAGCACAAATTTGCCTTCCCATAAATTTCATGATCTGTTGATCTTTTCTAGAGACTGGGGCCAAAGCTCAAGTATTTACTTCATATTCTAATAGTAGACCACCAGACATCTATAGATATGAGTAGAACTCCTTTTCTTCAAGCTAACTACCCTTAGTAGCAGCTGTTCTTTCGATGTATAACATGGGTCTAGGTCCAGGCACATTGTCACTGTAAGCATTCTCTTCTGAATATGTTCCAGTTTGTCAAAACCTTATGTTTGTAGCCAGGATAGAGTACAACTGCTAGTGAGGTTGAACCCATCAAAAACAAACAAGCAAACTAACACAATGATGTTTTACCTCCGTTTTGGTATATACAAGACATATCGGTCAGTACTACCTAAAGTGCTAATGGTATTTTTTTGACAAGCCCACAATGTGGTTCTATAGAATACACTCCTACTTTGATGTCTTCAATTTATAAGCAATATTCATTAATAAAAATTTCTAGGGGCTGGATATGGTTGAGTGACTGTGAACACATACTGTCTTTGCAGAGGATCCCAGTTAGTTCCCAGCACCCATGATGGGTAGTTCCCAATCACCTGTAACTCCAACTCTAGGGATTCTGATGCCCTCTTCTGGCCTCCATGGTTGCCTACACTTACAAGCATATAAAGGATTTCTGTCATGGCTGGTACCCCACAAATATGGATATATGATGTCTACATTTTTTTGTCCTTAAAATACTTCTATGTCTTTAAAATATCCTCATTGTTTTGATCCACTTTCTTGGGTCAAAACAATATGGCCAAATGCCATATTTTATGATGGGGTGAGTTTTTAGTAATCAGCAATACTTAAGAGGATATGCTATGTACAGAAGTTCAAGGCCTACCTGGATAGCAGCATAAGGACAGAAAGAATGTGTGAAAGAATTCAAACAGAATGAGAAGTAGAAGTATGAATTCCTAACTGGAATTTAAAAATCTGATTTGGTTAATAAATAAAATCAGTTTTGCTCTCAGTTATGTGTCATCTGCAAATTTGATCAGATGGTTTTGGGTAGTGTTATCTAAGTTATTGACAAAATGCTGGAGATGACAGAATTAAGGGCCATTTTGTTCTGAAAGCTACTTCTTTCTTCACCCCTACACTTTCCCGGATATGGAAGATTAGTTGATAAATACTCTGGCTAAAGCCCATTAGACCTGCAAATGTATTCTTCCAACACTTACAGTTTAGGTAGTATGAATGATTAAAGTGAACCTTGGCTCTTTCAACCTGTTCCTAGGCATGGAGATGGAATGACTTTCTTACCATCTCTGACCAGGTATCTTTACTGTTTTTCATGGAGATTTATACAGAGGAAGGCAGGGAAAAGAGGATGCTGAGAGGAAAGAAGATATTAGGACGTTGATATGCCTTTTGGTGAAAATATTAATGAAAACCCCTTCTTCATATAAATTTCCACAGTGTGTCATTGCCTAAGATCACAAGTTGACTCATTACACTTTATTGTTATGAATCAAATCATGTACTCATTTTGCAAGTAATATTACTGCTATATGACCAGCTCTTAAAATTCACAGTCCTCAACATTTCTGGTTTCCAGAAGAACTTTTTCTTTTTAAGTTAGTAGCTTTGCAATATTTAGCAAATGCAGCCCTGATAGAACACTGCTCTTGAAAAACCATTAGGCTTTTCACAATACTCAGGCTTGGTGATTATAAAAAACCATTCACCTTATTATTTCAATAGAATTCTATACAATCTCCATCCTTTAAAAGTAGTTCAACAGCCTGAAGCAAGGAAGCAAACAAACAAAACAAAACCCAAATAATTTCCATGTATATCAAAAAGTGAGTTTAAATTAAAGGCACTTTTGATCACTTTAATTAGACTCCTGAGATTTTTCAAAAACTTATTTACTTGTTAGCAATTTCATAAATACATGTAATGTGTCTCAGTAATTTGTACCCACATTATACTCTCATCCCCTTCCTTTTTGTATGAAACCCTTCTTCTTCCTAAGAAGATGAACCCCTGCAACTTTCATGTTTATTTTTTGTACATGACCCACTGAATGTAACTATGATTGCTTGCATCAACATGAACAGGAGGTTTTTCGCTGGAGTACAGGCTACTTTTCACTATCTTGACCATTGGAGAATGTCCAGAATTGTGTACTTCAAAAGTCTAGGCAGAGGGATTTGTCACTTTAGGGCTTACATTCAGGCAGAAGCCCCAGCAGTCCTTCCTGGGGCCTGCTGCTCTCCGTTTGAAAACTGTTTTCATTGGGAGCAATCACTTTAGGTTTAATCTGAGAACTAAGTCCTCTGAAATTGGCTGTCATATATCCTCTCTAGCCTTTTGACTAATGGGAGAAAGACATTCCTTGGAAGACAGACATTTCAGCTCTTGGAGCTAATTTAGAAAAAGCTCTAGCTCTTGTAAAATGCTACCAATGAAACAGTGGCTGTTACTCAAAATATGTTTCTTATGATTAGTGACTAGATGTGTTTTGTCCAATCTTGTAGCCACTAATCATATGTGACTATTTAAGGTTAAATTAATATAATTATCTAGGTGTCATAGGGTCATGATCCTATAGTCCCTGAACATGAAGGGCTTAGGTAAGAGAGTCAATGAGATTTCAAAGTCATCCTGGTATAGATTGTGGGTTCCAGGCTAGCCTGGGCTACAAAGTGAGACCTTGTCTCAAAAATTTATTGTTGGAAAGTTGGCTCATCAGGTAAAGGCACAAACTATATAAACCTGTGCTTGGACACACAGCCTGAAGGTCTGAGAGTAATTGCTGGAACCAATGTGAAGGTGAAAGAGAGAGAATTGACTCCAGAAAGTTACCCTTTCACCTCCATAAGCATTCTGTGTTCCATCTCACATTACATTCTCTCTCTCTCTCTCTCTCTCTCTCTCTCTCTCTCTCTCTCTCTCTCTCTCTTACACACACACGCACACACACACACACACACACACACACACACACACACACACAGTTACTTTAAAATACTAACGTTAAGTGAGTTTAAAGTAAATACAGTCAGATTCTCTTTGTTGGTCACCTTAGACACATTCCATGTGTTCCGTAACTGCAGGTACTGGAGCGGACATTGTACCATCTCCACCATCACAGACAGTACTAGACAAACAGATCCTATTAAAGTTGTCCCCTAGCCATACTCATATCAATGTTTCGATACTAATTTACTCTGCACATAATCAGTGCTCTGTTTTAGGCATTGTACTGACTGCTCTCATACTCTTTTTTGTTGAGGACAGGGAGAGTTCTAAGGATGAATGGCAGCTGCCAACATGTAGGCAATTAGGAACTTAGCAGCCTTGTAGTCTATCATGAGAGTCCATGGAAAATACTTTCTGCCTTTGATTGTCTTCTCTACCAACTACTATAAGGTTGAAAACGCCATTTTTGGTAGCTAGGATGGTAAAGGCCTCCATAAAGCTGTAAATGTGGGGTGGAGGATGAACATACACATCTGATTACATATGATTTCTTCAGTATGATTGGCTTGCAGCCAACTTCTGACTGAGACCAGACATTAAGAGAATAAATAGAATGTAGTTCACATAGGGGAATCAGAAAATATCTGAGACTGGAGGTTGCCTCCTAGAAGAGCGTCTGTCTGCTTAGGGATATCTCAATAGAGGAACATTTGGCCTGAGAAAACAATGCTGGATGCTATTGTGGCAGAGACAAAGGAGAAGGGTAAAGCAGCTAGCAAGAACCACTGCCAGCCACCGAGGTAGGTTCTCATCTTCTCCATGTTTAGATGAGATATGTAAATTCCAGTAGTCTATATGCCTTAAGCATGAAGATGCAGCAGACTTTGTCAACTACGTGTTTATTGGGCAGTATCAAGCAGTCATACATGCTGGGAATAGAGATTTATATGAATTCCCCTTGATAAGACCTCCTGCTGGGAACTTATAGCCATGACCCCCAACCTCAAACTTACTCTTCATCTTTCTCTTCTCTATGTTTTATCTTAATCTGTCTCTGTCTCTGTGTGTGTCTCCATCTCTCTCTCTATACACACACACACACACACACACACACACACACATGTCTCTCTCTCTCTCTCTCTCTCTCTATATATATATATATATATATATATATATATATATATATATATATATATATACATACATACATACATACACACACACACATCTCTCTCTCTCTCTCTCTCTCTCTCTCTCTCTCTCTCTCTCTCTCTCTCTCTCTCTTTCTCTCTCTCTCTCTCTCTGTGTCGCATTCATCATCCACACTTTTGGGTAGTTTCAGGCCAAAGTTGGATAGCTCAGGGAGAACGGAAACAGCAAATGAAAACTAATCCTCTTTCCCTTTCCCTACAGTAATGTTTTTGCAAACTGCAGGATACAACCCATTAGTGGCTTATGAAATCATTATAGTGAGTCATGACCTAACATTTAAAAAGTAAATGAAGTAGAACAGAAAATGCTAAAGACTATCTATATGGCAAAAGTAAATACTGTTTTCTGAAACGGAAGTGCTTATCAAACACACCTGTTAAACGCATTTTGTTATCTCCTTGCACCATTGTCTCACCACGCTCTGTCCCGAGCCAAACATTACTTTCCTCCGTGGAATTTACATCTTCACTGCTTATGGCCTGGGAGAGGTGACGTCTTATTACTTTTCCTGTTCTTGCAGTTCCTCTCTCTTCTTTAGACCCTAGGAGCACCATCTGAATATGTCCCTCCTCACAGCCTTGGAATCTCATGGAATTGGTACCCGATGATGACAGCTGAAGGGCTTTCTGTTTCTTCTGGCTCAGTTAGGGATAATTAGGGAAGTGTGGTGTTAAGAAGGTGAACACATCTTCCCACATTGGCATGCAATGGGGTTAGGTTCCTCGTTGCACTATCTTCCCATTCCAGCCCAGTTGTATGGTTTTACCTAGCATCTCTGGTACTCGGGCCACATGTGTGTCTACCAAGTTATACATTTTGTTTTAGAACTCAATCCATTTGTGAAGCGAGAAGAGAAACCACTGGTGCAGAACATCATTTAAATGGATTCCCACTCTAACCTCCTGCTGCAATACAGAACATCTGAATCTCCTTGCACGGACCCTGCAGCTGCTCCTTCAGTGGCTTTAAAGGAAGTGTATATCGTCTGAAGCACCAAACTTGCTCCATGGGGAAGAATCTGACTAAAAATAGCTAGAAAGAGCTAGCATTAAGTAAGCACATGAAATTTGTAGCATGTACTTTCTTCTGCAGACAAAATAAGTAGCCCCTCTAGTGCTTGGCTGCTCAGTCATGTATGAACTTGTAAATTTCGTGTGCTATCAATGAATATACCTGTCCATTTGCGCTAAGATGAAGGAGAATCTGAAATTCCCTTGAGAATTGCCATGAAAAAATATATATATAATTTTCAGATTTTCAGATAACAATGCATTTCCTGAGAGAAGCTGCATATTAAGCCATAAAAAAAAAATTCATGTTAGTCCTTAGAGGTTGTCTAAGAACATTCAAGGTAGACAGTTGAGCAAACTAGATCTCATTTTAGATATTGGGACTCTGAACCTGGGCCCTCTGTTCCATATTGATTATTATATATTGTGCAAAAACCTTTTATCTTAAAATTCATGCTCAGAATGTGAAGCAAGAAACTACATGTAATAGCCATGTACCAAGTATTGAGAAAATAGTATGTGTTTGATTTGTATTGCATGGCTCCCATTATTAAAACCTAGGGGCCATCGAAATTTATCTCCCAAAGTTCTTCCTCATGCTGCTTCAGGTCCAGCTGATCTTTCTATGCCTTCTCCATCTGCTCACGCTGTATGCTAATCGTGAAATTCCATTTCACAAGGCTCTGCCATTATAATTTTTCTCCATCTTCAGAAACCCAGCTGAAACTTCTTTTCTGTGAAGCTATGGGCAGCTCTCTCAGCCCCTAAGAGATCCATCCTTTCTGAGTGACAGAAGCCCTTGTCCCCATGCCTATGTTTGATAGTCACATGCCAGAAACAACTTGAGCTTTGCTTGCTTTACGTATGTGAGCATTATACTTCCACTGATGCTAACGAAGTCTTTGCAGAGTGAAGAAATGGGTTCTGTTCATTTGGGGCCAGGCTCTGCATACTTTGCTTCATACTTTAGGCACTTAAAGAACTGATGACATAAATTGGTACTGAGAAGCACAATTCTCCAGTTCTATTTCCTAAGTCACTGCTGACTCAATCTGTGACCTTCATTTTACCTTTCTCTGAGCTCCAGCTCCTTGCCAGCGTACTGACAAGGGCACTGTTTTCATATACCCTAAAGAGATGTTTTGTGTATTACCCATAATGAATATAAAATATGAAGATCTATGGGAAACCCACTATTATAGGAATAGTAGTAATTATAGTTGTACTTAGTTAAATGCTTCAGAAGTCATATGGAAGACGCCCTTTGGGGGGAGGGGGTTCAAAGTTCTGTGCCAGTGATTAGGCAATTATGAGTATTTTTCTTTTATTGCCTTGTGATCTTTGGTTCTGTACACCATTTGGGTCGAGTTGTCTCTTGGGCTTTTACATGGAAAAGTTGATTTTAAAAATCCATCTTCTTATAGTGCCTAGGCTCCTTCACACGGTGAAACAGTGCTGTCATCTTTATCCTTGAGGCTTCTACTTTGGCCCAAAGTTCCTTCTCATCTATCTCTAGGAAGGAGTTACAGCTCCAGAGTGGCATGGGGGGTACTGAATGTGTCAGCCAGGCAGCACTAATGGCATTTGAGGCTGGCACTTTAAGGGCAGAGTCCTTTGGTGACTGTCTTGGAAAGTTATAGAGAAAATAAAACTTTAGCTCTGAAAGAATCCTTGGGTTCTATGAAATGCTAGTAAAGGGTCCTATAAAATTTGGAGAAACTGTCTGTCAAGAAGCACATGAGCTTAATATATTCAGGAGAACTCCTCTGTATTCCATGTGTGGAGGTAGTGAGATGACTTCTAGATCTCTCCCCATTCACCGGGAAGCTCTAGCAAACACATTTTAAAGGAAGCATTGTCTGAGACTCAGCTATGTCATCTTCCTTTGCTTATTTATCTGACCGCTTCAGCCACTGTACAAACCCAAGTTCTGGAAAGCCTTCTGCAATTTCCAAGTCAAATTCTCAGGCATGATTACTTCTCTGAATATATGAATGAATATATTTGATGCCAAAAAAGAAATAATTGAACAATGGCACAATTCTACATCTCTCCCATCCATCCTGTTAATACCTAAGTGTATTGTCACTGTGCTGTCGCTCATTAAATAAATCTTTACGTGGCTGGCCATCAAAATTAGAAATCAGAAAGCAAACGGTTTATGATGATGGCTATTATTCCCTGTGTTTTCTGTTCATCAGTTAGCGAGCCCTGTCTGCTTCGCTGGAGGTTGGATTGCTGCATACTGACGTATTAGGAGGCTTTTTGTTGTGCTTTTCTCTCAAGATCTTAACACAAGCAGCTTTGGACGGATTACAGGGAATATCCTTTAAAAGACATTCTGAATACAAGGAAGCAGCCCTGTTTTATGAACACTTCATTTACTTTTAACATGTTATAAATTTCTCCTTCTTAGACAGCCACTTTTTTTCTAGCCCTGCCTGGCCTCGGTCCTTTTTTTCCGTTCCTCTCCCCCCCCCCCGCCCCCCGTGGGTGCTCCAAACCCAGGCAGCTTTTTGCCTTGGAGGTATCCTGGATCCAACTGGGAATGTCTAGTTTTCACAAGTGGCTGCTCCAGGATTCTCTATGGAACAAGGAAGTCTTAGTGCAAACAATGTTCCATTCCTACATTGTTTTGCTCTAAGTGTTCCAACTTTCAGTTTTCCATGCAGTTGCTTTCTCACTCTTTTTTTTTTATTGCTTCCTATTTCTGATTATGTATTCAGCAGACTCTACAGGGTGCCAATTTAATTATATTGGACCATTTAAAGGGCAAATAAACCTTTGTTTTTATAAGGAGAAGATAAAGGACCAATTATCCTGGCCTTCAATGCATATTTGCTATTTGAGTTTGCAATGCAGTTTGGCCTCTTTAGAAGAGATTTTGTCATTTTGCATCGGCTTGCCTTATTCCTTGGTATACTGTTTGGATGGCATAAGCCATTTACCAGTGGGTACCTCAGCTCTTAATGAACAGAGTTATTTTACTAGATGGCATTGTCTTATTTACGTGATAAGGTCCCATCTGGAGCAGGCCAAGTGTGGAAGGGAACTTTATGCCTGTGAAATGAAGGGTCTTTTGATCTCAATGTGTTTCCACAATGTATGAAATGATCAGATACATGCTGTAATAGGATTGTCACCTATTCAATTTCAAAGAGCCAGGATGGCTGTGCTGGCTGCCTGCTTAGAATGCAGCTTCCTCTAAGAATCTCACTCTGAACTGGCCCATCCCAGGGAGAGTTATTCCTTCTACATGTCAGTTTTCACTCAGTTTATAATAATACCATCAGAACTTCAGAGTTAGTAATATTTGTGAGCTCGATTCCAGAAGAGAGGGTACAAATCCTTTCAAAGTAGAAACCGTGGGGAGTGGCTTGAGGAAGGTATTTGTCATGTCGAAAAATGCTGCGCCTTGAAACAGCAATGAACACAGAGAAAATGAAGTGGCTAGAAACTGGCTGTCCTGATGAGGCCAAAGCCAACTTGCAAACAGATGTTAGAGTTCTATTATGGGCCAGGTAGGCAGGCCTGAGCGCTAGCATTTGGGTAGGCGATAGCTCACAAGGAGGAAGGAGTACAAAGGAGACTATCTGGCACAATTCTAGCACCTCATGTATTACTTTTGGAAATGCAAGAAAACAAGAAGATGAGTGGAATACTTTTGACTATGAAACAGGGACTACTGTCTACCTAATGATGGTATGGCATTGCTCTTCTGAAAAAGTAAACATGGAAGAAGAGTATCTTTGAGCTGTCCATACAGGCTCTTCTAGGCCTTATCAAGCAGGTAACAGCTTTATAGAGCTAATGATTCTCCTCAACTACTTACTATTTATGGCCTCGACCATTGATCACTAACCTCCCTGGCAGAAAGAACTTCATTCGTCTTCCTTTCTAGATCTTAAGCATAAAAGGACGTTGGTAGATACAAAGGCACCTATAGTAGGAATGGATTTTCAAAATAGAGACATAAGTGAATTCTGCATATTTGGTGCATGCTAACAGAGCTCTTTGAAATGGAGAATCTAGCAAATTTTCATGTTATCAGACCTAGTTTTCGAGATTTTTGGGAAGGGACTCCTATCACAGGAGGTAAGCTGTTAACTGGAGATTTGGGATTTGGGGTTCCTGTGTGTTATCCGTGAAGAACACTTGAAGAGAACTGGAAGACAAGACAGAAACTGAAGCTTAGTGGCAAGAAGTCATTTTCCAAGTGACTCCCCATTTCACAGATGAGGAAATTGGGATCCAGAAGTTGCATAACTTCATGAATTTCATCATGACTAGAAAGCCTATATTAGACCTAGGATGAGCCTGTGAAAATTGAGCCTGTGACATTTGGAATGCTGTGCCCAAAGCTTATCCTTAGGCTTAAATCTTACGCCAGGAAGAGTCATCCAAACTAGTGATGGCTATGAATGGTGCTAGTGAAGATAAGAAATTAGGAATATGCTGTGGTTTCCAGATAAGAGATAATAAAGACCTAAGTGGATGGGGTCTACAAGACAAAGATGTTGGAGGCACTTTTCCCAGTGGCTGATCTAGAACAAGACTGCTGTGGTTGGATTCCAACTCCACCAACTATTTCCCTAGCATTTACTCCATGCCAATAAGAGCTCTCCATGCAGAGGCTAGGCGAGTGAGCAAAACAAACACAGCCATTGCCTTCCCAGAGCTACTGTTCTTATGGGACTAAATTTGTGAGAAATAAAAGTCACAATGTATAGACTAGAAATAGTGGCCGTTACAGAACTGCTTGGGTTATGATCATACCATCCATGAGGGATCGTAGTTTAAAAACTCATAGTTAAATTTTGATGGTGGTAAAATACAGAGAGCATGGAATTCACCACCATAATCATGTTAAGTGTATAGTTCTATGGCATTAAATACATTAATACATACTCATTGTCATTACTCATTTGTTTTAAAACTAAAACTGTGTATCCATTAAGCATTCCTCATCCTTCCCCTTAACTCCAGCCCCTGGCAACCATCTTTCTGCTTTCTTATGAACAGTTAATGTTAGTCTTAGATGACTGTGACCCATGATTCTGAAAAACAAGACAAAACAAACACATTGGAGACCTTGCTACTTTAAAGTATGTACAGACCGGAGAGGAGAAGCATGAGAGAACTGGGATAGCTTTAGACTGCTTGGGCTTCTACATACTGTCTAGAATGTTCTCTTCCCATGGCTCTCCATCAACAGCCACATGGCAGTTTGTACTCAGATTTTTGGATTCACTTTTTAATTTTTATTCTTAGCCTAACCATGATCTCTCCTATTTACTTCAACAAAGCCAGATTGGTCTCATAGTTTCCTGTACTTGAATTTCAGAGTGTGGGTCATATTGATAGCAATAAATTTATTTGTTTAATGTCTGTCAATAAGGATGAGAGTAAGGACCACCTCTATATTTCTATCATAATCTGGACTTACTACAATATGTGAAACATAGGTGCTCAAGAAATTTGATTGATCGAGTAAGGAAATTAGTAATGACCATTCAAGCTCATTCAGTTCAGATCCCTTTTTCATTTTATGGATATGTGGCCAAAGGTATGTCATTTGTGTCTAAGGTTTTTGTTGTTGTTGTTTTGGTTTTTTTCCCTGTCGTGGACATTTAAAAATTCCATTAAAATGAAGTTAATGGTCCTTACCTATGGTAGACAAAATTTCAGTTAAATACTTCCTGGTGCCTGTGGTCCCGGTTCTTCCTGGAGCTCGCCATTGTGCTAATATATTGAATGACCATGTTATAAACACGTCTTATTAGTGGGTTCCTCTTCAAAGTCTAATGCAATGTTGCTTTGCTTGGAGGAGAGAATGTCAATTTGTGCTGTGCAGAATTCACTCCTCTGTGTTTAGCTTTTACCTCTAAGATTAGGTGCTTTCACAGGAAGAACTTCATTGCCTTTGTATGTGAAACAAAAAGAAGGATTTAAACCTGGGAGGGAAGTCTCTGATGGAAAGTGACTATAAGGGAACAGCTGCTAGCCTTTTTCCTGCTGTTTTATTTCCTTTGCCAATCAAATCAGCAGCTCAAAGTTTTGTTTGGGCCCCAGCTGGACCATAGACCTGGGAGCTGCAGAATGTGTCATAGTCATCTTTGTATCCACAGCAGCCAACTCAGTGCCAGGTTCAGAGTAGGTGTTCAAAATGTCTACATAATTAAATGAAGTGACAGCTGGGAGGCCCTGAACATAGGTTGAGTAGGCAATTTTCTCATATTTTTATTATTTTTATAATTTATACCCAGTTAACTTGCTAGAATGATCTGAAGCAGAGCTGCCCACATGGTATGGTTTAAGGACTACTAAAATGCTCCTATATGGCCATGAATAGCTCCCATGGCAGCCTACTCAGGTTCCAGAAATTTCTATGAAACTGAATTCTGTTGGCACAGAGGGCTCATTAAATGAAAATATTACATCTAGATGCTCTAGGTATTAGTGATCATTAGTATCTAAAAATGAATTAGGTTTTGCATTATGTAAGGCCAGGGTCCTAAGGGCATGGAACACAAGATGGGTTAGGTGCTCTTGTCTGGTTTTTGAACAGGGTATTGCCATGCAGACTTTCCTGGCCTTACATTCTAGGCCTTCTTCCTACCTTGGCTTCTTCAGTGCTGGGGCTCACGTACAGCCCTGTGCTATAGCAACTGATTTAACATGGATCAGTTTGGTTTAGGGAGTTGGAGGTAAATTAGAAAGATCATAGAGTATTCAGGAAAATTAGGCAATATCCCAATAAGATTCCTTTGAATAGTGTTCAACACGAAGCACTGTTTTCCTGAAGTTGGAGGTGTCCCCAGAAGCCAAGTAGGGCACTGAAAACCATATAGGACTACTACACAGAGGCAAGAGGTCTTGCACAATTCAAATAAAAATGCTGAGAAGTTGTGCTTTGTAGAAAGAATATCTTGTGTATTGTATGAATGCACCACTTATCAGTTAAAAAGCCTATGGCCTATGGCTTAGGCAGGAACTAGGAGGTGGGACATCTGGGATGAGAAAGAATTGTGGGACAGAGCCAGGAAGGAGATTGGCTAGGAAGATGTGATGAGACAGATGCACGGTTCCCGAGCACAGGTAAGCAGCCATATAGCAAATTGCAGGCTAGAATAAATGCAATATTTTAAGTTATATTATCTAGTTAGAGAAGAGCCGAGCTATAGGGTCATCGTATGTGTAAATATATTTTCAGTCTGAGTCTTATCTCTGGGAGCGTAGAGCTAGAAGGCAGACCGGAGCCTAACTTCTATGGTACTGAAGTGTAGGGACTTTCATTATTTCCTATTTCCTCAGTTCAATCATTTAGTAAGCATTCCTATCCTCTTTGGTGTTTATCTAGCCAAGACTGACCTTAACTTTTCTATTTAGTCCAGGCTGCCCTTGAACTCACTATCCTCCTGCCTGTCTCCTGGGTGCTGGGAATACAGATGTATATCACCACGGATGATGCCTGTCCCTGTTATTTTAGCATTCCTATGTCCCTCTCCATATCTGATTCATGATCCAGACTATCTAGACAGTTTTAGTCCCTTTGGTATACATTTTTGCTTCATAATAATCATAATAATGACTACCTCTTGATGAACACTTATTCTTTGCCAGAAACTATGCTAAGTCCCTATATACTGTGTTATTGCAACTTGGATCAAATGTATGATATTTTTGCTATTCCACATGGATTCATTTTACTAAGCCCTTGGCCCTCTTTTATACTCCAAGAGAGCATGACAAACTATGGAGCTCTGTGATCAACTGATGAGAAATTCCCAACAGAAAATGCAAACTGGTCAGGGTAGGGACTACCATCTAGGTTAATTTAGTATTTTAGTTAGCAGTGAGTTCTTATAGGCACAAAAGTGCAAGCAAGGAAGGAAATGCCATGAGAATCATAGCATGGTGGCAATAGTAGAAGCAGACTATGGTTATATGTAGTATTTGGGATTTTCAAGGTAATCTATAGCTTCAAGGACATCATGATGAATGTATCATAACCATCATACATAGAAGAATGAGAAGACTATATATTTAGGGGGTCAACATGACCTTAGTCTTTGTCTTAGTCTTGAGGATACAACCTCAGTTTGTGTTTGTGTATGTTTGTGTGTGTGTGTGTGTGTGTGTGTGTGTGTGTGTGTGTGTGTGTGTGTAAAGAGAAAGAGAGAGAGAGAGAGAGAGAGAGAGAGAGAGAGAGAGAGAGAGAGAAGTGGTCAGTCTCTGGTGTCTAATCAGTCTTCCATCTCTTAGATTTTCCACTTCAAGGTTTCCCTACTCAACATGCGAATAGGCAGGGTCCTAGTGGATTGAACAGAATTTCTAACATTTCACTCCCAGTGAGACATTCCTCCTTTTCAATTAAGCAAGTAGGCTGCCTATGGCAATCTAGCTTCAGTAAAGCATGTGCCCCGTTTTGTTAACATGCATTATATAATTAAATGGTCTGCTTTATGGAGCTTTATGTTGAACTGCCCTCTTCCATTGGCAGCCCTAAATTCCTTCCATCAGTAGCATCATGTTTTCCCCATGTCTCCTACATAAAGCCCAGTTTCCTGAGCCTTGTTCGGGCAATTTCTTGGTTTCAGCCTTTGAACTTATGAATGGTGCTACTGCAAGTACTGAGTGAATGATATTGGGCATAGTGATGTGTTTCCATAAAACCACAGATTCAGACATCTACTTTTGAATGGATCCTTAATACTAGAAAGCTTTACTGAAGCCAGACAGTCTACTCAGTAGTGTTTCCAAATCTTTTCATAAAAGTATTCATTTTGTGTCACTTGCCAAGTATCACATAGCTTAAAAAAAAATCTTTGCTAGCCCCTAACCAAATTCCCAGACACCAGAGTTTCATGTTACTGAACCCATTAGCTGCCCTTGGGCTTATCCTCAGCATGGCAGTGTTTCAAAACCATTGCTTTGAAATGTTCCCTTGGACCTCGGAGTCCCTTCCAGACACCCTGGAACTCAGTAAATGTACAATAATACAATTTGCCATAATACAGTTTTCCTTTGCAAGCAGCCCAGCTGTCTGTGATCTCTAAGTCCCAGCTCACTATATTTGATGAAGGGTGTATTTAAAATGAGCGGCTGAAATGGTCCCATAAAATGTCTCCTCCATATCCCTTTTATCTTCTCCTTGACAAGCATAGGGCAGCTCTGTGGGGCTGGCTGTTGAGAGGCTGACAGTGTTGGGGCAACAAGCCCATGTGACTATGATCATTCCCATTTTTCATTTTTGCTGCTCTGTTACAGTTATTGAAGCAGAATTTTTCCCCTAAGAGGTATCAGGGGAATATCACTAGAATTTAGAAGGCTACAGTCCTTAAAATGGAAGAAGAGGGATAACAAGAAAAGTACAAAATCTTGAATGTTACTCTTGCCTTGTATGCTAATCTTTCCCCACTAGTCTTTAGTCAATTGGTTTCAACAATTTCACTAGAAGTCATGAAGTCTCCCAAACTCCTTTCCTATTGGGTGAAAAGTATGGGTAAAAGAACAAGGAAGATCTTATACAACAGATGACAAGTTCCAATACATGAGTCATTCCATAAACCTAGAACCAGTGCTTCATACAAAAATGGCAATATTTTGCCTCCAATTTCTTTTACCTCTTGTTTTGGAGAAAAAAAAAATATTTACCTGAGTTGGCACACAGATAATGACACAAACCCAAGTAATGGGATGATTATATTTCAATTGTGACTTATACACATAATCAATGTTCAATTCTACACCCATAGTCTTTTACCCCCTACTACTTCCAGAATAGCTGAGTATAATAGAGAAGTGTTCAGTGACCATTCTTAGCTGATCTATTATCACTTGCTAGCCATTCCTTGTTGGACAGCGATGTGACATCCATTAATCAGCTAGATAACTCTTTTTCAACACACTTTTTCCATCTACCCATCCATCCACTCATCTACTTATTCAATGATTACTGCAGTGACTGTCTCCACTGACAGGTACTGCAGTAACTGCTAGAGAGGCAAAGATGGAAATGGCACGATGCTTTCCTGAAGTAGCACATAGTCTGCATGAGAAGCACCACAGCAGCGAGAAAGGGAATAATAGGTATGAGCCGTCAAAAACCTCATGGTCTTGTCAAGGACAGAAGCTTTAAAACACCTTAAATGATTTACGGACAAGACAACACAATCTTGAAATCTAGCCCTAAATCAGTTAGCTAGACAATTAAGGGAGAAGGGCAATCAACAGAGGCTGTAGGAGGAAGAAAAGACAGTAAAGGAAGATAACGTTGAGAAAGGTAAGAAAACCCTAACTCCAAGCTTTCAATAATGTCCCTATCAGGTATTCATCAACATAAAAATTTAATCTGAAATAAATATTGTCTTTAAGTTTGAGGCCTCTAGTGGGTTAACCATGTTCCAGTAGATGACTCCAAACCCATGACTACATGAGCAACAAAAATTTGACTTGGTCAGTTCCTAAAAACAATGAGAGAAAGGACATGAAGTTTGGACAGGATAGAGATATGGGGAAATGAGTATGATCGATATACGTTGTACATATGTATACGATTGTTAAAGAATGAATAAAAAATAGTGTGCTAAAAATATTACCTGGTTTCTGAGCTGTGTGTACAGAGAGGGGCAGCTAGGAGAAGGCATGGGAAGCTAAAAGTTGCAGACAACTATGATTTACTGTATCTGAAAGCATCAGGTCCATTCTATTCTCATGGGTAATCAATGAAAAATGCAAATAAGAATGGTTATTTGGATTCTGAATTTTTTTTTTTGTATTTCAATGGAATTTTTCAGTATTCTTTGCATTTTAATACTTATTTTCAATATTGAGGAAATTAGGGTTATTATTAAGGAACCACCATCTCTATTCATCCCAAATGTTTTTTATTTTTTGCTTATTTTTTTACAATCTAAGTTGAAATGAAAAGTACTGGCCCCAATCTTTGTTCAGGCTAGTAATAGGCATGCTTGGGTTCAGATGGACACCAAAGGTCTGCTTATCAGCTAATCTTCAATACGCATGTCTGTCAGCTAATTTTCAATGTGCATGTTTGAATGGATAATATGCACAGATATAAAATTTTCTCTAGAATCGGGGTAGAATGTCTATACTAGTATAGTGTATTTCTCTGAGGAAAAAAAACTGTTATACAGATATAATGAGAATTACATTTTTTTCCTGAAAGTCTTAAAATCCTTCAAATGTAGGTAGTGATGCTTATGAGGCAAGATTTGAAACAGAAGAGTTAAATATGTAGGAATGGAAAACTATCACCAAATAATGCTAATTGTATTTGGATGAACTAAAATATTTTTTCAGTGTTTGTTAAACTGGTGTTGTATTAGTTTTAATAGTGACGATGATGATGATGATGATGACGATGATGATGATGATGATGATTACACCAATGACAATGTTGATGAAGATAATGTTTCACATGTCTGATTTTTATATTCACCACTCAAAATGACTTGAGTTTTGTGTAATCATCTGGACCTTTTATAGCACTAAATTTAAAAAAAACATTATTTGGTTTCTTTTCTAAAATAACATGTATTTTAGAGTATGCTAGAATTTGGTTTTCTTTATCTCTGTGTGTACTCGCAAACATGTTGTGTTTATGTGTGTGTGTGCATGTGTGTGTGTGTGTGTGTGTGTGTGTGTGTGTGTGTGTGTGTACATGCATGTGTCCATAGGTGAAAGTCAAAGAACAACCGTGAATTTTGGTCCTTGTATTCCACCTCATTTGGGCAGCATCCCATGCTGTTCACCACTGAATAGGCCAGGCTCGTTGGCCTGAAAGCTTCCAGGAATTCAGGTTTTGCTGTAGGAGAATTAGGTTTACAGATATGAGCTACCATACTGTGCTTTGTATGGACACTAGGGATTTTAAATCAGGTTCTCATGCTTATGCAGTATCATTTTCATCCACGAAGCATCTTCTCAGCCCTAGAATCTGACTTTCTAAAAGAATACTCTTTTTCAAGGGATATTAAACAGATTACTGAGTTGGATATTAACGGTAACCTTTCAGAAAGCCGCAACTAAAATGGAGGTCAAGAGATCAAAATGGATTATAGGTGAAAGGGAGCAAAAATTAGAAATGTCATTACTCAACCCATTTTTATTGGTTGAAGGGTTTAAGAATGAATTAAATCTCCAAAGTCCCAACTTGACACATAGCTGAATATTGCTTCAATAATGATATTTTTAAACACCCTGATTTCAATTACCATTGTACCTTAAAAGTTAATGCTTGCCATCTGAATAGCTATCACCTCAATTAGACCATCCTCTTTGTCCAACATCAGAGTAGGAAAAAAGTCTTTGGATATATCTGGGGAAAAGTTTGAAATGTTTACTTCAAAACATATACTTGTTGGGAAGAATGATGACACAGGTTCAAGACCAGTGATAAAGAGCACTTGGAAAGTTTTTGGTTATCACAATTACGAATGAAATGGTTCGATGTCAGAGAAAGAAATTCAATATAGAATCCAATTTTGGGGGTGCTGATAGGAATGCAAAAATCACTAAAGGAAGAAACTGCCCATTTAGCAAGTGTTCTCGGAGCTTCCTGACTATTGTAAATGTATTCAGTCACCATTTATTGAGTACTCATTCTGTGCAAGGCTGTATGTCAGTTCTAGAAGAAAAACAGTCACAGGTGCCATGTGTTGAGTGTTCATTGTGTGTGAGGTATTGGAATGGTTTTCTGGAGATGATCTCATTTATTCATCCTGCAGCATTATGTTTGCCTACATCTTGAACGGAAGAACACCAAAGCAGGAGATACCAGTGAACTTGCCTGAAACCATGCATCTAGTAACTATGAACACAAATACTCAGTTCTTCATCTATCTGATTTCAGAGTCTGTGATATTAAACATCAAGACAGAGGCAGAATTCCAGACCTTAAATAAAGAGCTCTCACACTGCTAATTATATAAGAAGAATGGGGATGAGTGCTAGAATTATGATCTATAGAAAGTTCGGAGTTCAGAGGAGACCATAATTAATTCTGAAGATTTTACACAGGAACTAACATTTTAATTGGTCAAGGTGATATTTAAAAAACACACTCCTTAGAAATAGGAAGAGGGGAGCTTCGTGTAGATATAGGAAGTAGCAAAAACCAAAACACTGTGACGTGAGCTTGCATGGCATATTTAAGAAGTAATATAGCATAAGACAAATGGGAATGAGTTGTTTGTGAGCAGGAATGATAGTAGGGCAGATAAAAGAAGTAAAACTGGAAAGGTAAAATGGACACAGCTTATTGGGTATCTACATTGCTCTGAGGTCCATAGATTTAGTCTACGGGCAGAAGGAAACTCTACTTAAAAAAAATAATGGAGCAATGTCAGATATATATTTATGTTTTCTAGAAAAAAAACTCCAGGAAAATTAAAGGAATTAAAAAAAGACATGGGTGGGAGTCAAGTTAGAAAGTGATGATATCAACTGAAATAGTACAAGAGAGGTGCTGGGCTTAGAATAAGAATAAGGGTCCATTGGACTTTGTAATGAAGGTGCCCAAAGGTATGTGACAATATGGGCTTGATGTCTTGAAGGTTGTGTGGTAGAAGAGACTTGGAGAGGAGCAAGAGAGTGAAAAGGAAGGAGAGAGAGAGAGAGAGAGAGAGAGAGAGAGAGAGAGAGAGAGAGAGAGAGAGAGAATGAGAGCTTTGACACTCCTGTCAATCATTGAATGTCTGAACTTGTAAAAGTGATAATGGGGTGTGTGTAAAGCAATGTCTTGGTGGTTAAGAGTACTGGCTACTCTTGCAGAAGACCCTGGTTTGATTCCCAGCACCACATGGCAGCTCACAGACATCCATAACTACAGTTCCAGGGGATCTGACTCCTTCTTTTGGCCTCCACAGGCACTGTATGCATATGGCACACTAACATACGTGCAGGCAAAACACCTCTACACATAAAATAAAAATAAATTAAAAATAAAAAGTATTTTTAAAACGTGAACATCAAAATGTTCATCATATAAAGGATGGATAAAGAAAGGTTTGTCTAAGCAGTTGACTGAAAATAAAAGTAAAGATGTAGGAGACTCTGGAAGGAGATCATGTTGAAACAAAGGAAGTGTAGAGATGGTTGACAGTAGCAAACAGTTATAATCATGTCAATTAGACTGGGAGCTCACAGCAGCGTGTGACTATTAAGGGACCATTAGTATCTTGATGTGACCAGCTTTTATAATTCACATTATGGGGCAAATGTAAAGAATGCATAATCAAGGTGGATATCTTACTACTCTTTCAAAATATTTGGTAGTGAAGGCAAACAATAAACTTAAGTCCTGTTGGCAATTTGAGCGAAGGCCTACAACAAAGCACCCCTATTCTTATCCGGCTGGGAAGGACTTCTGAATTACATATAGCTAAATGGCCATGCCAAATTCTAATTCTTTTAGGTTTGTATTTTAGGATCTAGGTAGGCTAGGGATTCTTTATTCAGATTTCTCTGTAGGACCCCTTCTATTCTTATGCTGATACTGTTTTAGCCCTTGTTATGTATATACAGATCAAGCAAATGTTTGTGGCAGAGTGCTTCTAGAAATAAATGATCTTATGACCTTGAGGTAATTTCTGTTGCCCATATAATATTCATACCATTCTTTAGCAGCCCTACATTCTGATTAGGCATTGTTGCTAGAATGCTACTGGTTAAAAATGCTCATGTCTTTTTGAAAATAGCCCAGAATATTTTAATCTGACATTTCTAAATCCTTGACATGTCTCCCTTACAACAAGCCCACAGCTCATGGGTGTTTTGACAAGTAAAGAAAATGCTAAGATGTCACTACATTAGTGTTCTTGGCTGATGAGGTATGGTTCTTTCTGTAGCATTCAAGGGCCATAATGCAGTTTGTATGTTAAATCAATATCCTGTAAAACTCCTGCATAGCGGTTGGCTTAGTATTTAAAGCAAAGGAAGAACAAATCAATTCCTTTAGTGTCAAGGACATTCTTGACAAAGGGCTGAATGGAATGGGCAGGCTGATTGCCATGAAAGAATCCAGTGAAATGGAAAGCTGGGAATTGTGCTTACAGACTACTGGGAGTCCTCTGGACTGCCCACACTTACTAGTTGGCGTTTCTCAACCTGGAAGCAGGGCAGGCCAGCTCATGCTTTCGGAACATATCCTAGTATCAGGGGATCTTCTTTGGTGGCAAAATGACCCACATAGCATTAGAAATCAGATTTAAATAGCTCTGCTTGGAAGTCCCAAGAGCAAATAAAGTTTTAAGTCAATAGGTAAATGGGCTGCAATGAGGTGCCAGGATAGATCTAGTGGTGTGTAGAATTAGAGGGGAGAGTAGAAAACAGGCAGGCAGGGTAGCTGTGGTACCAGCAGAGATCCAGCTATAGTCAGCATATTGATTTCCAGAGTAAGAAGAAACCTTAGGGATCATCTAGCCCAGTGCTTTTCAACCCTGGCAGCATATTAGAGTCACTGGGGAATTTTAAAATGATATCAAAGCTCAGGCCTTGCCACCATCAATTAAATCAGAAACCCTGAGGCTAGAATTTAGCATCTATATTTTTAAAAACTCTCAAGTTGATTCTTATGTGAACCAGGGATGAAAACCACTACTCTAGATCACCACTGTTAGGTTTAAAGCAGGGAAACTGAGGCATAAAGAGAGGAGGTATCTTCTACTCTCTCTGATTGATGATATTAGATGAGACATTAGAGCAAATGTTGCTACGTTAATGATTGGGAAAGAAGAGAGTTTCCTAGCAGCAACCAAACCATTAGTTTTAATCTAAATTCTTATCTTGTTTGTATTTTAATGCTTAATTAAATTTATCTATGATTCCGATGACATTAAAAGACTGAAGATATACTTTTACCGTTGTACATGCAAATGAATGGTCAGTCATTATTTCTTTTATGTGTCTGATACCTTAAGCTACATGCTGGATGCTATGGAGGCCATTTGTAGAGAATCTTTCCTATATGAAGGGTTTGGGCTTTCAAGCTGCTTATATTTAAGCAACTGAACAAAGAAAAGGAAGACAAGATGAGTCCATGAATGAATTTGATGCCCCTGGAAAGTCGCTTAGCTTTGTTAACAGGGAAAACTGTTTCTTGGTCACACAGTCTATCATTATTAAACAGAGATATTTAGCACTCATCAAAATATTTGCAGAAGTTTGGTATATATGACAAGGGTGGTGATCACGATGAGATGTACTCCAGTAACAAAGGGCTGGAAGCACTGTGTGACTATCAGTCACAGTATGGTACCGGAGAGAGGAAATGTGGTTTAGAACTTTATATATAAGTACTGCATCTACACTCAACTCCTTCTGTGCCCTCTTCCAAATTCATTACCGCTTCTTCTTTAATAGTATTGATACACACACACACACACACACACACACACACACACACACACACACACACACACACACAACTTACCACTTGGTATTGGCCCACCTTTGTGAGATCTAATTCCCACAGTCATTTAGTCTCTGCATTTTGAATAATTGTGGTTCTCTGTAGTAGCCTCCACTGATTGCAAAAAGAAGCTTCCTCGATGGGGGCTGAGAGCCACATTTATCTGCAAATGTCATGATTTCTCATTTTATTAGAAGAGTCATGGGTACAGGAAAATCATATATATTTTGGGTTGAATCCCAGTTCCCCTTATTTTCAGCTTCCTGGGTACAGAAAAATCTTTCTGAGCCCAATTCTTCTTGTCTCTTGTGAGGATAGAACTGCTGATAACACCGTTTCGGTACCTCCTCCTTCTCTTAGGGTTCTTTCTCATCCTATCTTTGGTCGAGGCTTTTAGGAAGAGGCATTCCACTATAGCAGTAGCCTGCCATTGGCCAGGAAGAAAGTTTGGGTCTGCAGTGTCCTGATGATTCTTTCACATGTGTGTATCCTAGAGTGCTACTTCATTTATCTCAACAAAGCTCTGTATTTCCATATGTATCATTTGAACATAGGGAGTTTTGTTATTTGACACCTTTTAAGGACCTATGCATTCCTTTTTTTTGCATCCCTTTGATGTGATCATCTTTACCCTGAATATTTTCCAAATGTTATGTGGCTATAATATAAATAATAGTAGGTACTACAGTTTGTACATTTTACATTATTTTGTACATATTTTACATTATAGGTACAAATTGATGCTATATTGACCTGCTCTGACATCGTCATTTGTAACATGGATCCTATTGTTTGTGTGTGCTTTTCTTTAGGATAAAATTTACTTATTTATAAGATAAAAATCAGACTTTGAACATAGCAGTGTATTTTATCATAATTTTTATCCCTCATTTTACCAACCCTCATAGGATTGGTGTCAGGGTTAAGGAAACTAATGAACATAGAAATGCTGGACACATAATAGATGCTTAATAAAAACTGATTGTCATGTTCCCTCTGAGTATTTGTAAAGACAGACAATATATCTTCATGCATTTGGAGTGTATTGGAGTGTTCCAATGTTTTTCTTATCTATAATAATATTTTCTTCTTATGTCAACCTATAACACAGGTGACTGGGTCAAATCATTTCATAAAGGAGAAAGATAAAACACAAGTATTTTCCTCTCTTAATGTTACCAAGGGAGCTAGAAGGGTCAAAAGGTAAATTTAGGCCTGAAGAGGAGACTCAGTGGATAAGAGCAGTTGCTGCTCTTGCAGAGGACTTGAGTTCAGTTCCCAGTACCTACATACTGAGAAACTCACAACCATCCATGACTTCAGTTCCAGGGGATCCTGTGCACCGTTGTGGTCTCTGTATGGGTCTGGATGCACATGGAACATGAAAATACACTGAGGCCCATACACATACAGATAAACAAAATAAATCTTTCTAAAAAGTTAAATTCAGACTTTCAAAATTCAGACATAGGCATTGATTCTATTTGTCATGAAGAATTCCGTTAAATTAGTGCAAAGTTGACAGGAAAAACGGTACATTCGGAGAATGAGACTCTTCCTGAGAAAGAACAAATGAGTCTTTTGTTGAGATTCAGATAACGACAGCAGGCATAACGTCTGTCCATGTATGTATTCACCTCTATCACAAGGCCATCGCAAGTTTACATTTTTAGACTGCTCATTGGAGAAGGACACCCACTAACATCATCATTCTTCTTCTCCTTTCTTCATTAACACCCTTCCAAGACAATTTCTCAAGTTCTTTACAAGGGAAGAATACAAATAGTTTGCCTAGACCTTTCTGGTAGATTGAGGTAGCTCAGCAGCTCAGTTCGACCCTGCTGTGGGCTGTTTGTTCTCCCGTTCCTTTCCTTCCCCACTCAGCAGACTGACTCATCAAATGACCTTGAACAGAAGCTTTGGTTCTAAACTCAGCGCTGGAAGCCTGAAGCTAAGAATACGGACCTGCTCCCAGAGCGCTCAGGTGGACTAGATAATTTCTGCTTTTCAAATTTAAAAGATTTTCCAGTGAGTCCCATGAGGTTGAGGATCCCCTGAGGTGATGTGACAGGGGGTTGGCCCATAATGCCCACAGCCTGTGTCTCCTGTCCCCATCTGAGTCTAGGCTGCCTGCCAAGTGCTATTTTGGAAACAAGGCTTGAGTCGTCCATCTTTTGAAGGTCGTGGATGTTCTGCTTCATAGAAATACATGGAACAGACTGTACTAAGGCAAACCTTAGTGTCATCACTGCAACTTTAATCAAGTGATGGTGGTCCTCATTCACGAACACAGTCAGTACTTGCTGCTTGGTGGATGGCATTGTGGATGATGTTCACGTGGGAAGATACAGGAAACAAATCAGAAAAAATTCCAGGACCAGCCTTAAAGACTGTGCCAGGCAGTACCCTATTAGTCACTGGATCTTGTGGAGGTCTGAAGGAGAGTCTGAAGCATCCAGTGGCTATTTATCAGCTGGTACCGAGGAGTTAATATTTTAAGAATTGCTCTTTGCTACTTGTCATTTTGGCTTAAGACCAGTATTTTGTTTATTGGTGAAAGAATGTATCAGATTATTACTACTTGGAATGGGTTTCCTTACAGACTGAATCAGTGGGGTAGCTATGATATTGTTCTTCCCGTACACACCATATTTTAATAATGCAGTTGTTGGATAAGATGGGATCTACTTCTTTGAGTTTCTTTTTTTTTCATATGCCAGTGTGTGTGGTGAACACACATGTGTTTACGAATGTGAGTGCTTGTATATGTATGGCTGCATATGCGTATATGTGAGCATACAGTGGAGATCTGAGGCTAACGTCAAGTCTTTCTTGATTACTCTCTACATTATTCATTGAGGCAGGGTCTCTCAGCTGAACCCCAAACTCACCAGTTTGTCTAGGGTAGCTATCCGGGTTGATCCAGGGATCCCATGTTTGTGCCTATGGAACTACAGAATTAAGGAGGATTACCATATCCAACCAGCGTTTGGATGACCCGAGTTTGATCCCCAGGCATCATGCTTGCTTGTTAAGACCTTTACTCACTGATTTTTCTTCCTAGCCCTGAGGCCTACTGTACATGCATACAGGCAGGCAAAATACACATACACATTTAAAAAACTAACACACACACACACACACACACACACACACACACACACACGAATTGAGGGCTAGAAGTTAGGAGTAGGCACATTTCAGGACTTTAGTAAGGAAAAATGAAATACCAATTTAGCAGTCTCCTTTGCCTTGGATAGATATGTCAGTATAGAAAAGCACAAAAGTACAAAAGACAAAGCAAAACTGCATAGCAGTATTTTGTGATGGATGCTGGGCAACAGGAATAGATTCTCTTTGATTTAAACATCCTTTGTAAGCTGAATTGAACCAAGCCCCTCCTACCCTATATTTAGGGAGAAATAGTCAGCCATTTCTGCCATGTAATGAAAGATGCACCAGTAATCCCCTTGCTCATTACTATTATTGCCACAAGCTAAAACATGCCTTAAAAGGCTATCAGGAAATATATTTCTTGTTAAGCAGGCTGCTCTAATTTGAAGGACCAGGAATTTAAGTCATTATTTGCTGTGATGAATTTAATACATAACAATAGCTCTTAAGTCTCCAAGCTGGTTTCTTTTTTTTTTTTTTTGGGGGGGGGTAAGTAGGAAACAGAATTCTTACAGGAGGGACAGCATCTTATTCTGGGATGGAGTAGAGAGACAAGGACTGAAGACTGAAGGCATCCTCAGCCACCTTGACAGGAAAAGGCTAAGGGGAACCCTAAACTCCCAAGAGAAATGGGACTCAAGGACAAGAATATGGGGAAGTTGAGGTATAGAATATGCACAGGGAGAGAACCAGAAACAAGTGTGATTCTACTCAGGCAAGTCCACTTTGAGGTCACAGAACTTTCTTTGTCCTGAGAAAGCTGTGAGGTCACACAGCTTTCTTTGTCCAGAGAAATCTCGTTAAAAAGAATCAGGATCACCAAATGTTTGCTTGTTCTAGAATTTAAAACTTTTGACTAGATGCCTTTCTTTGAAAATTCAATTGTGAATAGGCATAGTATGTTAGAAAATCAGACCGGTCACAAGTCAAATGCTTCTCTCAATAGTCAATAGCTTCTAATATATGCGATAATATAAGTGTCAGCTATATTACTCATCCTCAATCATCAAGAAAAAGCCTCCATTACCAATCATTACCTGTGGCCTTTAGCAAAGTCATGCCCTCTACTCATGTCCAGGTAGCAGATTCACAAGCTGGAGCCATGACTAGACTTTCCAGGCTATATACTCTCTTATCTAGCACCTGTGGAACAGTGTTTGTCTTTAAACTGTTTAAAATAGATTGTACCTATTGATACATGATGCCCCAGGCATGGGGGATGCCTGGGGGGCACCCTCTCAGAGGCAAAGGGGAGGGGGTAAGAGGAAGAACTCTGGGAGAGGAGACTGGGAGGGAGGCAACATTTGGAATGTAAATAAATAAAATAATTTTTAAAAGTGGGTTGTTTTTAAGACTTTCTTCTCCACAGTTTGAAACACAACCCTTAACTCCTGTATGTACTTCTCCCATATCAAGTTTACAATCTGCTGGTAACGATTCAGATGAAGTTCTTATGTCTTGAGGCTGATATAGGAAGGTATTTCATTGCACCAGGGTCTTAATTTGCATTGAGGCTTTTGTCCAGGTTGCTAGTCGCACGGCTAGCTGATGCTCAGAAAAGGAGGGAAGGCTGGGTGGATTGCTCCATGTAGAACTGAATGTAGGATTCTGCAGGATCTTTCTCTCTCTCATATCCCCTCTTCATCTGAAATCCTTTCACTGCATATACTCTTTGGAGTAGAATTACTCTGTTGCTAAGAGACAGTTGTTTAATTGCCAATATTTGACCCAGGTGGGGACTATATTGATTCATGAATTGCTAAAGTGGTTCAGATCAGTTACACCAAAATGACAAGGCAGAGTTATACTGAGGAAGGAAACCATTTCAAAGATAGTGGGAAGGTTTGAGAAAGGTGAATTTGTGAGGGGCTGGTGGTTACTGGAGAGTGGTGTAGGAAATGCCTGCTTAGCTGTCATCATCAATGGCATCCTTGAGGGGGGACACTGAGAGTGGGACATATGAAGGGTAAAGAGCATCTGCTCACCTCTTTTGCCAGTGGGAAGGACAGGTAGTTTATCTTTTCTGGTATTTCTTCTCCATCCCCACCCCCATTATCAAGATGCTCCAGGTTCTTACAGAATTGGTTTTGTTTTGTTTTGTTTTGTTTCTTTGCCTTGGCTGCTGTACTAGAGGTCTGGCTTTGGGGACTGGCTGGGCTTTCTCAAGTCTCCTGACTCATCCTGCAGACTCACTGTCCTCTCCAGCGACCTTCTGAGGGCCCTGAGCTCATGGCCTTGACTTTGCTGGCTCAGGGAGGTCTTTGATGAGGGGGAGACTTTGCAGCTGACCTATGCTGCAGTTTTGTTGGCTTTGCAAGATCTGAACACTATTTGTTCTGCTGTGAGGTGGCATTGCAGAAACGTCTGTGGTCTTATCCGCACCTTTTGCCCTTTGATAGCATCAGATAGTACTAAAATTCTATTTGAGGACTTAGATAAGAATCAGTTAGGAAGGACACAGTTGTCCTGTGGATTCTAAGTTGAATGGCTGGGATTTGACCAAGCTTTACACCCCATTTATGCTTGGAGATGGTTTACATCATTTAATCTTAAATGTTCATTCTGTTATAGCTCTTCCCTGTAGTATCTCCCTATACACAATTCTGGAAGAAAATCAGGGGAAACACTATTTGCTTAATATAATCCCCTTGCCTGCCACTCCTTTTTCTTACTTAAGAAACAACTGCGCTATTCATCTAGAGCCGTCTTTAATTGTGGTATGGCTTTTCCTCAGTGGTGGTGGTGGAGTCTTAGCACACCATTAAAGGAAGGTGCAAGAGCCTAGTCTTGCCTCTCAACCACTGTTCCCCATCCCTCTATCTCTGAGAAATCCCAACCTTGTTGATTTCCAGAGCTCTGCTGGATATAAGAAGAAATGGGAAGGGGACTGCAACAGCTTCCCTGAGTTTGTTCCGTGGGTTGCAGATGCTTAAGACTCAGATGGGAAGTTTTACAGGAATGGGACTGTTCGTGCAAGCATATCTGGAACTGATCTTCTATCCTTTATCCACCAACTATATTCCAAGCACAGAACAAATAGTGGCTGAAAGGAGGAATAATTGTTAGGAAAACTATTCCAAAATTTGTCTGACCACTGACTATCATACAATCTGGTGAAATCAATGCTTTAATACTAATGACAAGAATCTCCAAATCTCTGGACAAGGCACAGAGAGGTAAGGGTGGTTGGGGACTTGTGGATCACTTAGTTTTGACTCATCTAAGATTTTCCATAGGAGAGAAAAATGGACAGGAACCCAAAGGGAGAATGGTTAAAAGTGAGTGTGGTCTTTATCTGTTAGGTGCTGGCTTTTTGATTACTTTCATGTGCTCTGGAGGTTTGTTTTCATCAGTGCTTTCCCTCCTAGAGGGCAGAGATCACCTCTGTGGTACTAGTTTTGTACTATATGTAGTGCAGCGCCAGGCACAAAAGCACAAAGCAGCCTGTGATTGGCTCTGTGCTGGCTGCTGAGCCTTGGAACTGCATCCCTAGGTTAGCCTAGTGTCTTTTTTTTTTTTTTCTTTTCTTTTTCTGGGTAGATAAAGAAGACATTGGGTGTCCTTGGGCTCAGTTATTTTTCTTAGCTGTAATGCAGTTTCCATTACTTTAGATGACCTCTGTGACCATCTACGTCCCTTTCTTGAGCCCCTACCAACTGCCTGTTACCTGCCACAGCTAGGCACACTCAGTTTTGTTACTATTCTTCTCAGAGCAACTTGAGGGCAGGACTCGTCCTTTCATCTCTGTGGACCCCAGTACATGTCGTTTCCTTGTTAGTGGAACTGAAGAGCTAGCTCAGTACCCTCTATGTGCCCTTGAGTCACTGACATTGGAGTTCATTAAAGGACACTGCCTTCAAAAGAGAATAGCTGCTCCAAAGACAACAGCAAAAATTCCCTGCCTACTTGCTGCACTAACAAAGCTAACATCACAGTGCTCTGCCAGGAAAAAAGAGGAGGGAGAAATTGGAAGGCACATATTGTAAGCTTCATATTTGAGATAAAAGATTGGTGTAGATGCCTCACTTAGTTCTAGACATGGCTTTCTAAGAGACTAAGTCAGACTGGTGAAGTGGCTTTTCTGAAGTCCTACCAAAGAGCAACTGGGGGAGGGGATCTGCCCACCTATCGCCCCCA
This sequence comes from Uromys caudimaculatus, assembly GCA_028551405.1. Classification (NCBI taxonomy): domain Eukaryota; kingdom Metazoa; phylum Chordata; class Mammalia; order Rodentia; family Muridae; genus Uromys; species Uromys caudimaculatus. The sequence continues at coordinate 88,665,647 of CM052722.1, read as the reverse complement.
CTACATTGAGGTGGCTGCAAAATTGGGGACTTGTTCTGTTTATAATTTCTGGGCTCCAGTTACATAATAGCAAACACTTCACACTGTATAAACAAGCGGCTCTTTTGTTATTGTTGTTGTTATTGTTATTATTTTTTGACTGATCATATGGTTAAATACCAAGCATCATAATGTAGTGACCAGGTAGTTTTCATATTCGGAGTTTGTTTAGTTTCTAGGCAGCCTTGCTAGAGCAGCTGTAATGATGTTCCTCAACCATCCCCACCTTTGGGACAACTGATGCTTATTTCAGAGTGGCTTAGAGCAGTGTACCTAGATTATGCAGGAATCCAGATTTGAGGAGCACTCTAGATATAGATAGATACTAGAGATCTGAGGTGGGGCTACTGATGTCACTTTCCTAGGCCACTCAAAGTAGCTCGAGAAACACAGGTGCATTACAGCACATTGTCCAAGTACACATTGAGTTTTCCTTTTCTTCTTCACGGAGACAGATAAGCAAATACTGTTTAATAGCTATGAGTTGAGAAAGAACCTGCTTCCATTCTTTCAAAGACTTTTTTGGAGCTTTTAATATTTTCATGTGTATTGTGATTGTTAAGAGGAGACTGTAGTATGCAAAATCATTTCATGGGATCTATTAATGTCACGCACGATTGTGCCTTTGCATAGTATGAAAACAAATTCATCTTATTTATGTTAGAGCATCCCAAATTCAGAATACGGGGCCTGAGTGCCTTATCACTCTACATGGTACTCAAACTTCCCTGTGTTACAAGTGATCTGGAGCACTTGTTAGAATGCAGATGTAGAAGTTGTGCTCTGAGGTTGGGCTTGAGAAGCTGCTATTTTTACCAATCTTTTCAAGGCATTCCAATGAGGAATGCAGACATGAAGCTTCGGTTTGAGCAAGCTGTTAAAACTTTCATGCAACAGAGAAGAGAGGGACTGGATTCTTGTGTTACAGGGGAGAACTAATGCCATAGAAGCATTAATTCATCTCCCCCAAAGCTACCTGGATGGAGATTTCTTGAGAATGGCTTCAACCTGTTCCTGTTCTCTTCTCTCAAAGGTAAAGGTGATCAGAATGCTAAAGACTTGTATTCTGTAGGACTAAAAGAAGCTCTGTATGTAGTTTACTGTTGGCAATGTCTTTGGGGTGACTTTCATGATTATGAAAATAATGGACAATTAAAATATATCCCTAAACCTATTTGTATACATCTCTAGTGTCTTACTTCGTAATAGAGCATCTTGGGACTTCAGTCTAAAACTTATCTAAACTAATCTCCCAGTTCTGCCCTCACTAGCAATAAGACCTTGAGAAAACTTAACTTCCTGTACCCTTTTCTTTCATTTATAAAATATATCTAAAAATAGCAGCCCCATAAGGCTGATGAGAACATTAAGTGAACCAACTTACATAAAGTACTTGGCTCAGTTCCTGGCACATGGTACATGCTTACTAAATATCGTTTCTTCATAATAAACAATTAAAACAATTCTACACTGAGGTCATTCTGTCTGAATAAAGAATCCTATAGACTTGCATATACTCTCATTTTTGTAGGCTCGATGTCTCTTTTTATAAAATGGAACCAACAGTAGAATTGGTTTCAGAGATTGCTGTATGAATTTAAATGACATTATACCTGCAAAAGCATTTAGCAAGTGTCTGACATAGCATAAAGCAATGTTTAATAGTTATTACTAATGATATTATTCTTATCTATTTACCTTAAAAATACAAAAAATTCCCCAAACTAATTGAACAAATAGTGTTGCTTTGGATGAGAGACTGTTGAGATTATGTCTTGTTTTTAAGAAAGTTATAAGTAATTAGTAATTCGTGCCAGAAAATTAAATATAATGCTTGGCACATAGCAACAAACGCTTTGTCATTGGCACTAACCCACCTAGAGCTCTTGATGGATGAATTGGCTTTTTGTGGAACCTTTTAAAGTCTAAAGTTGTGACAGTGCAATATACTAAAATTGCCCTCTAAGGGTAACATCATAATTGCTTTAAAGAAATTTAGAGAAAAGTCAAACATTATGACTTCAAAATAAGACCACAGCACACCATTATTTTTAAAACTGGAAAATTAAGATTTCTGATATAAAAATAAAAGATAGGATGTCAGGAATATTTGAACTTACAATTCCAAGTCTTCATGTACATTTGTGAACCATACTCATGTAATGTGGGTGGAGCTGAAGTGGCAGATAGAGAGATGGTTGTGAGTTTCCGTGTGAGTGTTAGGAACTGAATTTGGGTCCTCTGTAAGAACAACAAATGTTCTTAACCTGCCATTCCATCTCTCCAGACCCTTATAGTGTTAGTATTTTATGACAATTCCAGCAACATTTATTTTCTAGGATATTTCTTTTCCTAGAGACCTTAGGGTAAGTTGTTGTTGTTGTTGTTTGGTTTGGTTTGGTTTTTTCTTCCAACAGTCATTAATGGTGCTACAATTTCAAAGATGTCAATTTTGACTTAACAAAGTGATGACCTTCCAGGGCATTGCTGAATCACATATGAAAGATAACTTCATGAAGTGTGCCTTTAAGTCAGGAACAAATTTTATTTTATTCTGACTCTCAAAAAATTGGTACACCTTATATCACATATTTGGTGCTGCTCTGTAACTTGACTACCCAAGTCTATTAATTTGAATATTCTGGCCCTGGAGAGTGCCCACCAAAAAAACTTTACGATACAATAAAAATCAGCCTACCTAGCAGATTTTTGAGAGGTGCTTTAGTGGTAGTTGGTTTACTGGTGAGAGGAGAGGGAGAAGCAGGGAGAGGGGTGACCTCAAGGGTGTGTCATATTTATATAAATTCATACACTTTGAATTGTTGACAGAGATCTGAGGGCTTGTTGACTCAGCCCCCGAGCTCCTCCTGCTGTGTGAGAGAAGGCAGTATATTATGTTTTGCTGAGATACTGACACATTTATGTTCCATGGATCAAGAGAGCTCCTTAGTGTGCAAGATCTTTCAAATTCATATATTTTGCCATCGCAAGAAACCAACAAAACCTCAGCTGCTTTCCTTACAACACGACTTGCTTTGGGAGCAACTTAAGGACCCTTGTGTCCTCTCAACCACCTTCCTTAGCAGAGACAAGCATTCTCTACATTGTACACTTGAAATTTGCTTTTCCCCCATCTTATCATTACTAAGATATATTTACTGAGTACCCCCTTGGATTTAGGAACTCCATTATCATTGCCTTTCAGTTGAAACAAGAAAAAATTCTTATTCAGAGGATTTGGGGGAAGGTGTAGATATTAAGACAAAGGTAGTCAATCTTTTCCTTTGTAGTCTCAAGCTCCCTTTGAAACTATCATGTATAGCACTTGAATTGTGGGTAAAAGAATAAAAATCAGTAAATTTTTTATAATGTAATCGTTTGAATATTTTCAAGAGATACTATTACATGGACAAATAACAGGAAGGCTGGTTATATTATTACAGTGTATTTCTGTATAACATATGTCAGTATGAAACTCTCAAATATGTTCTTTGTGGCTAGTTGTTAATGACATTGGCGAGTTCTGGCTCTTACACTTTTCATGCCTTCACTTGGATAAATAAATGTTGTTCTGTTTTCTGAATAGCCAAATTAAATGGATCATGGAGAAGAATATCTGCCAACATTTAAAACACTAATACATTGCATAAACAACAGGATATTACTTTAGAAAGTACCTTACATCTATTTTTAAGAAAGACACCAGGCAAAATACAGATATTTCATATGTGCATATGCAAATATAGAGGGAAAGAAAATGTAGATTAAATATGAATAAAGCAGCAAAACCCCAGCCTTATGTAGTATGTACACGTACATCAACTGCTAACATAGACAAGAGTGGCTATAAAACATTAAAAATGTAATAGCCTGCTAGAGTCAACTCAAGAATCACAGGGATATCTCATTCACTCCCAGACAAGGAACGGTTGATATGGAAATGGCATTAGAGATCATCCTGTTTTTAACCTTTGCTTTACTGATGAAGATGATCCAAGCCTAGAACAAAACCACTTGCATGACAAAAAAGGAGCAGGTTGAAAATTAGAGGAGAGTTAAAATGTAATGTGAGCAAAAGCTAAGGAAAAAAGCGCCTCAAAAAGGAGAATAGAGAGGAGGGAAAAAATAGAGGTCCACAGGAGAGGAGCAAAGAGAAGAACACTGAATAGTGCGTGCTTTCTTCTGTGTGGAATCTAGATTTAAACACACACACATGACCGGACAGCAAACGTGGGACTATTTAGAAATATGAGGAGACTAGTTGTATGGAGGAGGGCTGTGAGAAGCAGTAAGAAGTAAGAACAGGTAAAGGACATTGATCCTATGTTATAGAAATTTCATAATGGAATCCATTATGCACATAATAATTTTTTAAATTAATAAAATAAAAAATGGATAAACCAAGATGTTGCATATTCTGGAGAGATTTAGGAGAACAACAAATTTTAAAATAACCTTGGATTGGTGCAGGAGTGATTACTGCTGGACATAGAAGAGAAATATTGGTAGATTAGTGGAAAATATATATAGTAACGCTAGAAACAGCATGTGTGGTAGGAAATGGAGACAAGTCCCACAAATCCCAGAGTAGTAGGGCAGGAAAAGCAGAAGGAGGAGGATCAAGAAAAGAAGCTAAACAAAATGATAATTTTTTAAAGAAGCAGGTTTGAACATTGTTTTCAGTGCTTGATAACTGATATTCTGATTAGTTCTTTAATCAATTTTTCAGTTACCTCTAGGGGTGGTTACGGTAGTTAAACATATTACAAATGGCTGAAGATCTGAACATCAACATCATTTGTACCTATGAGTGCTGCAGGGTCACAATCAAGAGCACACACCTTCAATGTTATCAACGTACAACACTGTAGATCATGAGCCAAGAGCATACTTAAGCGTACTGTAATTATATCTTAGAATACATGTCCCATTTTACTCTCAATATTCATGTTTAAGATGATATTATCCCACACTACAGTATGTAAATGACTGAGGCTTGGGGATGTTATGAATTGTAAAGGTGAGATAGCTAGTTATATAATGTGATTGGGCTATAAACTCAAACTTGACTTCAAGGACAGCTAGTAAGTTAACCACGTCAGTGTCTCCATCCTTCCTTGCCTTCCTTCTCAATGAAGCCCATTTCACTCTTTTCAAAGTATTTTATGCGCTCATGTTCTCATCCCTTTGATTTTGCTCTTATGATATGATCTGCTCTACCATCACATGAATCATGAATGGTGTGTGCATTTAGATGTTATCACATCTTCCGTGAGAATCTCTACCCTGTTTGTACTCGGGGCAGAACAAAAATTTAGGCCCTTTGTTAAAGGTATTCTGGAATCAATCAACACTAGCAAAGAGAGACAGCTCTGAATGAGAAGTCTCAGAAAAGGGAACCTATTTGGGGGGCAAAAGTTACAGGGTTTAACCCAGCACCTGCAACATACATCCTGGTGTCTATTGTTATAAATTTGACTTTAGCTCCACTACTTGCATCAGCTTTGTGTAGGCAAAAGAGAGCTCGGCAGGTTAGGAAAAGATGACCTTTAGGGCTCTTTTTATTTCAGGGTTTCAAAGAGCCTATGATTTGATGACTCAGAGGGGTGAACAATTATCTAGGAAGAGGAGCTGGGACTGGCTCCAGTGGTCTAAGCTGTAAGACTACAAAATATCAAATCTTTGCTTCTTTTGGTCAAATTATTCCTTGTGCTTCCTTGTTTAAATAGTGGGAAAGACAAGACTTCTTATTAATATGTAGTGGGGAGGCTAAAATCATTAAAGATTTGATGTTGGAAAGACCTTCATAGGACCTTTTCAGTTTACAAAAGGCCTGTGTGAGTTCCAGAGGTGGTGTGGTATCTTAGAAACAAGGTGGATTCTGGAACCTAGGACACCTGGCTCTTAGACTGGGGTACTATTTAACATCTCCTGCATTCCTTTCAGATTTCCTATTTCCTTTAGTCTCTGGGAAGGACAGAAAAATATGACTGCCAAAGTAAGGTTTAAGAAGGGACAATACTGCCTTTTGTCACAATTCCTTCCCATTTAAGGGTTTTTTTTTTCCTTTTTCTTTTCTTCTTTTTCTTCCTTTTCTTCTTCTTTTTTTAAATTGTAGTGCCATGCACCAAATCCAGGGCCTTAGGCAAACTGACTTAAACTCCCAGCTCTAGGGGAGGTAGAGGGTGTCTTTGACTATGTAGTCAGAAGCCAGTATGGGCTACTAGCTGAGACCCTGTATCAAAGCAAAACCAAAGAACAAGGAAACAAAAACCCCTGAAAACCAGTGAATCCCTAGGCATAGGGTGCTTCTATTTATTTAGATGAACCATTTTTGATTGCTTTCCGAGATTATCTGCTTTCTGAGCAGCAGGAGGAAGGCTGGGCTCCCAAGGTATTTCCTTTGTGTGGAAGCTTTGCTCCCAGTACAAGAAGCACTGAGTTTGTATCTGGGTGATCTGACCCAGAGTGTTCCAGCAGGGAGCCCCTGCTTCCCACATGTGTTTTACAGGCCTTGCTTCTTTTGATCTTCTGTTTTCCATACTATTTCACAGACCCATTGTACAGAGCTGAGAGGATGGACCTAGTGATCAGTAAACTACTCCTACCCTCAAACCCAGGCTTTGCTTCCACCTGCCCTGCCTTGTAGGCTTGATATGGCTCATTCACCTTATACTTGGTGGCTGTGACACTCAGATATGCATTTAGCATGGTGCAAGCCCCATTGATGTTGATGCCTGCTTACACAGAAGTCTGAGCAAATAAAGCACCCTATGGATCAAAAAGAAAACAGTAACTTCCAAAGATGCTGAGTTTTGTGGCCCTTCCTAGAGTATAGAATGATATTACAGTTAAAAGCGAAGGTCTTAGAGCTGAGCTGTGTGTTCTCTGCTTCCATGACTTACTGGTTGCATGACTTTGGGCAAAAGATTTAACTATGTACTAGCTTCTTTATTTTTGAAACCGGTGGAAGTTATATACGTTTGTTTTGATGAAGTTAAATAAAGTTAAATCACATATAGCATTGTGTGCTATATAGAAATCACTGTTTGCTGTTGCTCTTCTTGGTAGCTCTTCCTAATAGTGTCGATAAAGAAGTCATGGGAGAAATAAATGGACAGGGTTGTTTTCTGCAATTGGTTGAAGCTGTCATTCTTTGGGTTTCTACACTTTTTTTCAAGTCGAGACAAGGTGATTTTTCCTCCTTCAGGTGTGTTAGTATCATCGTGTTCCCTTCTGTAAAGTGATGCTGAAAAATTCGTCTCACATAGATGATGATCTTGCACACACATACATTTTCCCTAAAGAGAGGCGCAGTCCTGTTGCGGCAGCAGAAATGAATACTGTGCTGAGTGCATAGAAAGTGAAGGGCCCTTGTAAATAAAGTAGCAAATTAGCAATGATTTTGCCAGCAGTTTTAAAACAAATGGATTGAAAGAGATTTCAATAACCACAGCCTAACTTAGAGCTGCACTTGAAGCATTTAGTAAACGTGTCATTTCAGTATTGAAAACAACATCTAATCAAAGCATGTTTATAATTAGACATCACATATAATATCTCTCAAAATTATGTTCACCAGGTGAGATGCCATTCCCTGGAACACTGAAATCGAATGTTTGTTAGGCCTTTGTTATTATTAAAAAGAACAGGTTGGGGGTGCCACAAGAGACTCGGGAAATGAAAGTGCTTAATTTTAATTAGAGAGAGAGAGGGAAAAAAACCACATAGTATGCATAGCCTGCGTGGAGAAGCTTGTGCCAGAAAAACCTGCCTCAAAAGGTATGACTCTATATTAATTTAAATCAGACAGACATTGGCAGTGAGTTCTTTTATTTTTCATTAACATTTTGATTTAGAACAACAGATTGCTGCAGCGAGGGGACAAGAGCATCAGCCAGTAAGCCATCTGCCGAGCATTTCACTGACGACTCCACTAGTGAAAGGAAGCAGTGAGTACTGAATGTATGCAAGAAGGACACACACCATTAGCTAAGTGACAGGATGAAAGATGAGAAACTTTGCCGGGTCAGAGGAGACAGAGATGGAGAAGGCAAAGCAGAGCCCATTCTGATTGGAATTTGAAAAGATCCAAGTACTTGCAGCAGGCCCAATGAGTTAGCAAACTAAAGAGGGCTTGTGTATAGGATGTTCCTTTTTTCTCTCTCTCTTTGAAATTATAGGTGGGACAAGGAAAAGGAAAGTGACAAGCTAAACACACAATAATTTGCTATGCATCACACAAGGAACATGATTTCCAGATCAGTGAAGATTCACCTTCTTAGACACACCACTTGAGACAGAAATCTTTCTGAAATAGACCTCTCGTGGCTTTTAAAACATGGAGGCACAGTGGTGAGGTGGGAGGAGTTGTTTGCCCTGGAGCAAACAATGAGAGGGTAGTTTGTGTGTGCAGAATTTAAATGCTGCAGGTATGCCTTTCATTCTCACTATGTGCAGGGATTTCTGAACAGTAGCAGTGGAAGAAATATTTCTTCCACTTGTGATGGACCTCTTCCATCGCCTCTTTCCCATGGTGGATCAGTGAAGTAGAACGAACTCAATTCAAGCTTCTATTGATGTTTCTGAGTTTTTTACTGGGAATTTCAATTCAAGGGTCAAATTTGTTGTCTTCAAAGTTATTTAGCCCCTTAGAGCTATATGTCCCTACATGAAATAGACCCAGTCTGATGAATTTTTGTGGTTGGTCATTCTGCACACTCTAATCTCACTGACATCTGTCACATTTTAGTAGTCTGCTTTAGTAGTACCCATTTCAAATATGCTCACTTTAGTAACCTACGAGGTAGTCAACACTGTCAGCCACAGAGAGCAAAGAGGTAGACTGTGACTGTAGTTGGAGGATTAAGAGCACAGTGATCTGTTCATTCTGCATAACAAGGCACAGAGGTGTGGAACGCATTGTAGACAGTTCTTCAAAAAATGGTTCAAATAAAAATAGCATGTTCACTGCCAAAAGATGACTGCTTCAGTTATCTGGAAAATTAGTTTAGATGGAGCTACTCATTCCCTCATGGAGCTAGTTAAAATGGAAAGAGCATGGTGAATGGGAAGAGCAGAGGATTAGACGGAGGTTTGCACCCCAGTCTGACACTTTACTAGGAATGCTTCAGTTTCCTAACCTATTCCCTTCAACCATAAAATGCAGACACTGAATATTTCCCTTGCCACCCTCTTGTGTAATAGATTTTTTTAAAGCAGGTTCCATTCCTAGATTATTCCATTTAGACCTCAAATGTCCTCCAATGTTCTATGAATTACAACTCTAGTCACCTGACTATGGTATGGGGAAGTTGTAGAATCCTTAATAAGTGGCACCAGGGGCATGCATTTGAGGTTGATTTGGGGAACTTGGTCTCTTTTTGCCTCGTTATTACTTTCTGGATGCCATGAGATGAACAGTCTTCCTCTACTTCATGCTCCAGAGATGATGCACTTAGCTGTCCTAAGAACAAAGGGAAGGGACCAAGCAACCCTGGATTGAAGCTACTAAAATAATCCAAAATAAACTTTCTTTCCTTCTCTTTTTATTAATTAATCAACTTATTCACTTTACATCCCAATATCAGTGTCCCCCTCTCCCCCAAGTCCCCTCAAACCTTTCTTATAACTTGATTGTCTTAGGTATTTTGTTGCAACAACACAAAATGTATCTAATCCATGTATGTTCTTTCTGCAAAGTGTCAGTTATCAATGTAGGCCATGCTCTTCCTTATCTTCCCCCATCATGACCCTGACACACAGCTTTAGGGATCATCTTTATTATTTTTTTTTTTATTTTTTTTTGCTCTTCTTTACCTCATCTATACTATAAGCCCCACACCTAAGGCTCAGAGAACATTGTAGAATAAGGGGCTGAAAAAGACTGTACACACAAGAGGAAGAGGAAATTTACTGTTAGATTGAGTCTCCTAGAAATGGCAGAAGCTAAACCCCCAAAGTCTCACCAACCTCACTGCCTAAATATGAGATGAGCAAAGACATCAAAATTATATATTAATTTTTAGAGTCTAAGTTCACTACTAGATCCCAGCTAATTAATGGAATCTTGCCACCAAATATTGAGAGCGTCTTACTAAGAGAAGCAGGAGAAGAGGTTACATCATCAGGGTCATGCCTGCCTTTGAAGTGGATTTTAGGTCCTTGGTCTGTTTTTGCCTTTTCCTTTGCTTTCAAGCTGCCATGAACTGAACGGGTTTGGACTAAGTCATAAGAAGAAAAGGAAGGGACCAATAAACCATGGCTTGAAGGTGATCAATGGAGTTTCCGTGTCAAAAACGGATCCTTTATATCTGTTGTCATTCTTCCATTTTAGTTCTCAAATATGTACACACACACACACACACACACACACACACACACACACACACACACACACACACGAGCATGCAAAACTTGAGGAATAATGAATGCTCCTTTATCAACCTGTCTTACAATGTTGTTAACTTTGATCTCACCTTTCTTGTTTCATGTTGCCCACACAGAGCAGTTTCTCCTGTCTCAAAAGTGAGTTGGGCTCACCCTGAAAATATTTAGCTTTGCCTTATCAAGCTAAGCTGCTTTCTTTGCCCTCTTCCCCCTGGACCACGGTAGTAATACAGAAAGAACCCAACAAGCCAGGAGATAGTGTCAACCTTCCTCCCCTTATTCTCACTTCACAGTTTCACTTTACACCTTCAACAGGAAGGGTAAAATAATGCTTGATATCGTGAACACATGAGCCGTATCAAGGAGTCATTTTAGGGAAGCCCCCTGTGTATCTACCACCCTGTAGAACTCCCATGGACTCAATTGGTTCCATGAGAGGTAAAAGTAACATTCAATTAAGTAGTATGTCTGTACCCAAATGGCAGCCTCATCAGAAAAAGTTCTCATGTTTGTCTGTCCAGTTTCCAAAATGGTTCTGATGAATATATACATGTCCTTTTAGGAGGCAGAACATATAAAGCTCCAAGAAGCCAAGTAATTAGCCTCTGCTTCAAAGTTATGATATTGCCAGGCATGGTGGCACACCACTTTCATGCCAGCACTTGGGAGTGAGAGGTAGGCAGATCCTTGTGGGTTCAAAGCCAGTGTGGTCTATATTAGGAGGTCCTGCCAGCCAGGGCTGCACAGTGAGGCTCTGTCTCAACAACAACAACAACAACAACAACAACAACAACAACAACAACCAGTTATAGCCTTATTACCTCAATACTTATTAATTTATCGATATTAAGTTTTAGCTTGATATTTACTTAGTGAAGAATAAGGACATTTCACATTGATGACACAATAAACTGTGTATCAGGTGTCCTGCTGAGCACTGGTATAAATTTCCTCATTCAATCCTGATAATTCCACTAGAGCAGAAGCAGTGTTATGCTGTTAATCCACTGAGGAGGAAAATAAAGAAAAGCTTACTTAGGCAATTTTTGAAATCGCTTGGCTGCAAATGGCAGAACAGGAATCCTCAATCAAGGCAGATCTACAGCTTGCTTGGTTTTAAATTCTCAGTTTTTGTTCTTTTCCAGTGCTTTCAAGACAGGGTCTCACTACATAGCCCATGACTGTTTTAAAGTAGCTTTGCATCCCAGTTTATCCTTGAAAATGTGGCAGCCCTCCTGTATCAATCTCCCAAATGCTGAGATTACAGGTATGCATCAGCAAGTCTGTCCATCTCTGGTGTTAAAGTCTACCAAATGTTGCCTCTAATATATGGAGCTCTGTTTAAAAGGAGTAGGGGCCTCAGAGAGCGGGGCAAAAGTTCATGAAATACAAACTTTAGGTCAAGTCCATGTATTGTGGAAGCTAGGCTTGAGTGATACATTGAGTGGGGTCTGGCACATCCGAGCTCCTGAGTAAGGAATCATCCTCAGTGCTCCAGGGGAAGCTTGTGTTGCTATTGGAAATAAATGTTGTTGAAGCTAGAAAGGACTCCAGGGGTAACTTACTCTAATGACCTTATTTCACAAGCAGGAGGGGTGAAGCCTAAGGAGCAGGTGGTTGGCACCACAGGTGGTTAGTAGTGACAGAAGAAGGGGATGGGGTCCAGGCCTGCCTGTCTGTCTTCCTTCCTTCCATCTTTCCTTCCTTCCTTCCTTCCTTCCTTCCTTCCTTCCTTCCTTCCTTCCTTCCTTCCTTCCTTCC
>CM052722.1:88617884-88653358 GCA_028551405.1 Uromys caudimaculatus | reverse complement strand
TTCCTTCCTTCCTTCCTTCCTTCCTTCCTTCCTTCCTTCCTTCCTTCCTTCTTTCCTTCTGTTCTTTCTTTTCCTTTGAAATATTGCTCCTCTGGGTGCAAGGACTTAAAGCAAACTGGAGATTTTAGCATCTCAGTTTGAAACAACAGAAATAAACACCACACCTCTCCCCCACCCCTTCATTAATTGGAAAATACAGTCATAGTTCTGAGAGTATGCGTGTTTTCAGGACTCATTTCACGGAGACTGTCAGAGGATCTGGTTGTCCTCACTGATTTTGAGCTCAGAGATTAAACATATCCCCAAACAGTCTCGCTCTCCTTAATAACCTATCATTGCCCTAACAGTCACAAATATATTGAAACTCTCTGGCAGTATTTATATTTCCTGGGCTAAGGAGTTCCATATATTTACTTCCCACAGAGTAAAGTGGCCCTGGCTTTGACTTGCCCGGAATTTCTTCCTTTTAAGGGTCCATAAAGGAGCCCCTATCATAGCATAACAGCACCAGCAGAAAAGGTCATCTCCCCCTTTCTTTTATCACGGTGATTTTAGAGTTTCAGCACCTACTTCAGATTCAGGAGCCCTGATTTTAGCTGCACTTTAGCTGTAAACAACTGGTGCGAAAGAGAGGCTATGATCTAGGCAACATACTAGTGCTCTCTCTACCTGCTTTCTCCAAAGCTCCTAAGCCAAGGCAGACAGGTAGTCTCTCTCTGCACAAGCTGTTGGAATGACTGAGTAAAAATAAATAAATAAATAAATAAATAAATAAATAAATAAATAAATAAATAAATAATAAAAAAGAGCTGCCTCTGGGGCTAGAGTCTTGTTCAATAGGAGGAATGAAGGAGAATTTTAGCAGAAGAGGACAGACCTTGATGGACACTATCTAGGCTGCAGTGGCAGTTTGTAAGGACAGTCAGAACTTCAGAGCTAAGAATAACAAGACCTCATTTGGGTTTATCATATTAATACATTTTGGACTACATTTTTAAATGGGCTGCCTTGTTAGATGGCATTTATAGTAACCTTGATAGCCTGCTAGTGAAAAATTCTTTTCTTGTATTTTTTCCTCTTAGAACTTTCTGTCCCATTGAACTTGAAAAGATTGTCAAGACACAAGTGTTTATTTGCTCTTGCCTCAGCTGAAACAACTAATGGAAAGATCAAAGTGCCCAACACATATTTGCTCAAGACCTAGAGCTGTAAAATCCAAGGGGCTTAGTGAGAACTGAGGTGCCCTTGGTGATGGAGTCCTTCGCTGCTGTGGACTCCATGCGTGCCACAGGAAAATGTACGTCCTCTCTATTTTCATAACTGAGGAACAGCTGTAAAGACAAGTGTTAATAATCAAAGAGAGGTTATTAGCTGCGGTGACAATTGCTGAAGGAGTAGCCTGCTCCTCAGAATCTGAGGAGCTTGCCTGCCTGACTTGCCTGCTGGTCACCTTCCTGACTCCTTACTCTTTCACACCTGGAGTGCAAATAGTGTTTTAAAACATAGTAGTTAGGTGATATTTTCCTTTCCTTGCATGAGATCCCAATTAAGCAGTTCCTGCCTGCGTGGATTCTACAAATGACTAAATTGTTTCCTTACTCTTTCTTTTTCAACAAAGGTCAACTAATAAAATGCAGTAGTGATTGTTTGGGGACTCTGGGAAGATGAGAGAAATGAGTTCCAGTTCTACCTCTGTGAGTGTTTCTGTCTCCGTCTCTGTCTCTTTCTCTCTGTCTCTCTGTCTCTGTCTCTCTCTCTCTCTCTCTGTCTCTCTCTCTCTCTCTGTCTCTCTGTATGTCTGCCTCTTGTGTCTCCGTCTGTCTGTCAATCATATGTAATACAAAGTTGTTGGTTTACATGATCAAGTCTTGTGGTCCAGAACAGTTTATCGTTTTCCTTACAAAACATTTTCTGAGGCTCTTACTACTCAGCCCAGTCTCCAGCATCATCTGTGCCTGTAGTCCCACCTTATAACAGCTGCATACTGCATCTAACTTTATACACTTTACAATTTCCAAAGCACTTGAAGTTGGTAACTCTGAGTCCTTTTTCCTTATCTACTACATAATCTATAATCTGGCATTGGTTGTGTTACTCATGGTGGTCTTAGTTTCTTTATCTACAAAGTGGGAACAATAACACCTGGGCTGTATATCTTAAATGAACATTATGAAGATCAAATTAGCAAATATATGGAAAGGTGTTTTGGAAACTGTAATGGATATATATAGTTAGATGTAATATGTAGGATTTGAACTTAGGAATTTGGCTTCAGATAATAACCACACTTTCTATATGGTCTGCCTGAGTTTTTAAATATACATCTTCCTTGTCCCATTTTGTTCTTTCTTATTTTTAATTAAAATATAATTATATCATTTTTCTTACTCTCCAATCCCCTCCCTTATGGCTTTTGCTCCCCCTCAAATTCATGACCATTTTCTCTTTAGTTATTATTGTTAGACACACACACACACACACACACACACACACACACACACACACACACATTCATAAACATATAAACACAATGTGCTGAGTCCATATAATATTACTTGTATGTGTGCTGGATTGTTTCATATCACCCTGACACAAACTAAAGTCATCTGAGAGGAGTAAACCTCAATTAAGAAAATGTCTCTATAAAATCAGGCTGGAGGCAAGCCTGTATGGCATTTTCTCTATTAGTTAGTGATTGATGGGGGAGGCCCAGCCCATGGTGGATGGTGGCATCCCTAGGCTGGAAGTCTTAGGTTCTATAGAAAGCATGTTGAATAAGCTATGTTGAGTAAGTAACTAAGCAATATCTCTCCATGGCTTTTGTATCAGCTCCTGCCTCCAGGTTCCTGCCTTGTTTGAGGTACTTTCCCAACTTCTTTCAATGATGGACTGTGATGTCGAAATGTAAGCCAAATAAACCCTTTCCTCTCCAACTTGCTCTTTGGTCATGGTGTTTCACCACAGCAACAGAAACCCTAACTAAGACAGTATAGATACAATTTTAGGACTGAACATTTGGTATTGATTAACCAATAAAAGTATTCATTCCTGGGAAAGACTAATTCTTCCTGTTTCGCCAGTACTGGGTCCCTGTAAGATTATTCTCTTCTATGACAGCATTCCTATGGGTGTCATAATTTTCAGATACTGTTTAGGCAGCCATATTGTTGAGGTATCATGGGAATAGCATCTCCTTTTTCTGAGGCAAGGTTTTGTTGTATACCCTAAGCTGACCTTGAACTCAATGACTCTTCTGCCTCGGCCATCTAAGTGCTAGGGTTATAGGCATATGCCATTCCACTTTTATTTTTTGCTGTGTCCAGGGGAAGAATGGTGATCATTGCAGAAAGGATAGGTCCCTATGTATTATATATTTATTATGTTTTCAAACCTGACCTAGAAAATTGATGTTACAGCAAGTTGGTGCATAATTGTGAACTTCTGTGAAATGAGAATAAAAACCCCTGCAAGCATAAAATTTGGCAGTAGTGTTATATGTATACATATAAATGTATAACTATGTATAGTGTAGTTGTTTTATGTATCATATTAAGTATGTAATAAAATAACTATGTGATATAATAAGTATAAATAATAATTGATCATTTTTTAAAATTTTGGAGATTTAGAAAGTCTCCCCAATATAATAAAAGGATATAATAAAAGCACAGGATATGATCCTGGAAACACGATAAAACTCGATGTTTTTTCTTCCATTCTTTTCTCCTTGTTCTCTGGGTGTTTTCTCCTCTTTCCTTCCCCTTTCTTCTCCAGGACAGGGGACACACCAGGGCTTTGTACTTGCTAGGCAAGTGCTATATCACTGTACTCTATCCCCAGCTGTGATTTCTGCTCAGTGCAGCTGATTTTATTCATATATATTTTTGAAGTATTTTTTGAAAACACTGATCATGAGTGAACTTGACATTTAACTTCTATACTCACTAAAAGATAGATTACATTTGAAAATTGGTTTGGGGTACTATAACTTATAAATGTGACATAATTCAAGAAAAAAAGATACCAAAAAAATAAAAATAAAAGTAATAGGTTCTATGGTATTGCATTAGTATAGCTTTCTGGTGGGAAGGTGAAAGAGGACGGGAGGGACCACACTGAGAAGTCCAAATTCTCATCTTGCATCATCTTTGATAAATCCCTTCTTTTTGTCCTCACTTCCAGCATCTACAAAATGAGGTAGTTGGATTAGAAGTACTTGATGTAGCTCCAAAATTATGTGACATGTAAGTGGGTTCTACACCTTTAGCTTTTGTTTTGCTCACTCTTCACTATAAATCAAAGGGTGGTAAAATGTTTACAAGTTAGCTCTGGGAGCACTAAATGCACATTATCATTACCCATGGCCCCTGAAACTCCTGAGATTTCTGACATCCCTAAATGACTTGCTGTGACTTTGTTTTTCCTTTCTAGCACCTACTTAAAACTGACAGAGTAGTCATTTTTGTACAAAGTGTCACTGTGCAGCGGAGAAAGCTAAGAGCAGTAGACGCAGGTTAAGAAGACAACTTAGAGAAGTGCCAAGAGTTAGGAACCAGTCTGCAGTTCCAGTTCTGCTACCATCTGTGCAACTTAGGATAGTCACTTAACCCCTGGACTCCTCAGTTCCCTTTGCTGAGAACCATGTTTTTTTTAATCTATAAGAAAAACAACAGCAGCCTTGTATAATAATGAAAAGAGGAGATGAAGCTGGTGGAGCATGAATATCTTGGGATATGAAAGAAGAAAACCATGCTGCTTTTGGTCATCACCCAGGTTTCAGCCTGTTGGAGAAAGACTACCTGTAGAGCAAGGCCAGATGACAGGAAGACAGGGTGAGCTGCCTGCACTGTCTAGGGGTCCTAAGCAGCACCCTTCCCAGCAATTTTATGGAATTAGATGCTTAACCTTTGCTCTGGAGAGAAAGGAAACTGAATTGAGGAAAAAGTTACGTTAGCAAACTTCTCTGTTAACCTTTTCCATATTGCCTTCTTTTGTTCTTCCCAGTCTGACTCAGGCAAGTATCATCCAAAGGAAAAAAAGCCATCCACTCAAAAGGAAATGCTCCAAACATCCGTGCTGCCCATATCACCTGAAACTAAAGAATTCACAAAAAACTGTGCCTGATGACAAAACTCAAACTTCATTTTTCTCCTTGATTATGTGAAGATTTCTGGGTTCACTTTTCTACTCTGCCACTTCTAAGACATTAAAAAAAAAAGCAGATTTATATTTGAAGAAAGTTGGTTCTTTCCTTTAATCCAGCAAATGCCAATGTTATCACACCACCCTGTGTGCTGCTTTATCCAAAGCACCTTGATCCTTTATCCAAAGCAACATGAGCAGTAAGAAAATCATCCTCAGTTCTAAGACAGTAAATAAAGAAGGATTATATCCTAAGGAACTGCACTTAATGGTGGCATGGTTGAGGCCTAGCAGTATATACAGCCTGACTTTATGATGTATCACAGAAATTCTCCCTCTACATTTTTTACTCCCAAACCTAGTCTCTTATACTCATGGTAGCTTTCTCAGTATTCAAAGATTGTCCCATCCAGCTTGTTCTCAGCTATACAATCACAGGGGAAGTGAGTTGCTTTGCAGGGCTTGGAGAATGGCTAGAGACAGGAAGAAAATCCCTTGATCAGTTGAATTTTGAGATCTGTATTTTCAACCACCTCATCATTCTGTGTTAATAGTAGCTACCATTACACTTACTATGTGCTACACATCATGGTAAATGTTATGCATGAATGATCTTCCTATTTAATATTCATAGCATCTGTGTAACATATTTATTCTTTTATTCATTCTCATTTCACAGGGGTGTTCAGCCATTTATCAAGGTCAGGCAACTTCTAATAAGAGAGTCAAGATTCAAATTCATGTAGTCCATGTTAGAGCTACAATTTGTCCGTTAAGTGTTCCCAAATGGAATAGGAGAAACAGCATTCTACTAAGGAAGGTATAAACAACAACTCTTTGCCACAAAATGTAAAGGAGAAAAACCAAAGAACCAGTAATGAGCAGCATAAAGACCTGGGCAGTTCCACATTGCTTTTAGCCATGGGGAAATGCTGCTTTGCTTTCCTCACTGGTTTTTTATGTCCTTGTATTTCTATAAGCTGTAGAAGGAAGAATCAAGGACAGTGAGTTGGTTCTGGCAGAAACCAGTAGGCCAAAGGACATCCAGAATACCAATTACAGAGAGCAGACTAAACTCTTGTATACTGGAGAGGCTGCGTAGACTCAGAAATATACCAGAAGTGGGGTTCCATCTGGCTTTCATGATCTTTAGTGTGAAGCATTAAAAGAATTATCAAGGGCTTAGTGATACCTAGAGGTGGAAAGGACTGAGAGAGGGTTTATAAGAAATGATTGTGTTTACAGCAGTGACTACCAGGGAGGAGAATGCATGGAACATTTTTCTCAGTTCCTCTGGCTTAGAAAAAAAGCTCACTCACTCATGCAACATCCATAGGAATGAAATAGCCAGGAGATCCCTGAATAATTCATTTTTGCTGCTTTTCCTGATACTACCTAGTGGGCAGACACATTTCTAAAGAAGCTCTAGGTCCTGCCTGTAGAGCGAGTCCCCTAGATACTTGGCCAGTGTGTTTTCTTTTGAATCATTTTCATAGGAGAAATGGATGCATCCTGAGCCTTTGGGAAGTTGGTATAGTTGCATATAAACTGTTTGGGTAATCTCCCCACCCTTTCTCTCTCTCTCTCTCTCTCTCTCTCTCTCTCTCTCTCTCTCTCTCTCTCTCTCACACACACACACACACACACACACACACACACACCCTAACGATGAGTCAGTTTGAAATTAAAGGCATATTGAATCAGAAAAAAATATAGTTTCTTTGGGAGAGGAAACCATTGGTCTTCCTTTGCAGTTTTACCTTAAGTTATGCAGAGATATGCAACTCACAGAGCTTCTTGATGATGGAGTTTCTGAGTAGTTATTGCTGCCAAGAGTTAAACTGGATGTGCAAACTTGGATGCATGGGTGAGAGATGTTTGAGGTTAGGTTGGTGGGCTGGAAATATGAGGGGGTGTTGTGATGGGTTTCTTGGCAGAAAAAAATAATCTGTGGTTTGAAGAAGAACTTAAAACTGTAGAAAGGCTCAGAGAACAGCTGTTTAGGAAGGAAATCTGGTTTCTGAAGTGACAAGTGATTTCAGTTCTCAAAAGAAACTAGGTTTCTGTTTTTAGGGCAGAAAGCTCAAAATATCCTAAATTAATGATGATATCAATAACGATAACCAGTGAGTGCTGGACACTATTGTACATGTTTTATATGAATTTGTGATTTCATTTCAAACTCTCAGCAACCCAATAAAGGTTATTATTACTCCTACTCCTAACTGGGGAATATGAGGCATGATCAAGTGACTTGCTCAGTGTCTTATAATAAGTGAAAGAGGTTGAGATAAGAAAGGTAAGTGATAACTAGATAGAAACACTATCCACTAGATTTATGACCTGATAATTTGATCACAGGACTTAGCAGTGTGGGCTAAGACAATAAACATGAATAGAACTTTCTAGATACAGAAACGGTTGGAGGATTCCATTTGGATGGTATTTCCTCAGCTAGAAATGAAGTAACCTAGTAAGACCTAGTGATAGACTATCAATGATCAAAGTCTCAGATGTCATCTAGAAAGACCTCTCTCTTTTAAAAATGGTAGAAACTAGAAGCAGAGCTATAGAGGCCAGTCTATAGCAATCGAGGCAGTTGATGTCAGATCTGAGACTATAACTGGGTATCTGTCTTAACTCCTGGTCCATTACTTACTCTCATAAATCTCTGTTCTCCTTTTATTGTTTCCCAAAGCCATAGAAACATGGGATCTAAAGTACTCACTTTTCTGTAATTTACTTTATGACTTCAAAGTAAATTGTATGGTGATATATGTAGGAGGTTGGCATGCCTTTACTGAGAAACATATTATCCTGGAGTAGTTATATAACATTCATAAAGTTTTAATCAGGAACAGGTTCTATAGGTACCCCAGACATTTATCTCCAATTAGCATCAAAAGCTTGTTCATTAAATTTCTTATTTGTGAATTGGTAGTGTCCAATATTTATTGATTGGCTACATATGTCAACGATTTTTACTTTCAACCTCAAAGATAGAAGCTACTGATAGGGATTCGTGGTTAACAAAATCCTGCCACTTGATGTCTTTTCTGTCTCAAGGGAACACTTAAAATGACAGAGGACTGAATGTGACCGAGTCTGAAAATAGGATACCGAATTGTTTCCTTGTTTACTATTTTAATGAGAAACAGGATTTTATTTATGTCCTGCTCTTATTTCTGGAAATGGGGTTATGATAAGAAAACATATTGCTCTCACTCTTACTATGCCAGGCTATTGATAGGCTACAAGTAGTACCTAATGATGGATATTACCAAGATGGCTGCAACTTCAAGCAAATAAGAATACATGTTTCTTTTGGACATTGGCTTAAAGAGATCTAAGCCTGTCTTTTAAAATATAGGAGATGATCTTACCTTCAGAGATTCTTAACTTATATAGTGTCTCCAATTTGTATGGAGTATATATGAGAACCTAGGCAATTTCTTCAAAGCAAACCCCCTCAGAAGGCCTCTTCTGATCTCCCATATATATATTAATGACCCCATGCTAGCATTCTGCCCTTGCTATACACCTCACCATTGTTGGATGGAGGGTTAGAGTTGAGGTGACATTTAGCTAAGGAAAACACCTTTATAAAGTGTTGTGTATGTAAGATTACATATGTGATATGTACTCAAGAGATAGAGAGTTCTATTATGCTGGTATACCTTAATGTTTTGCTAAGAAAAGAAGACCAATGGATTTTGTCATCCCTCCCTGAGTATAGCTCTAGTCTTTACTCTCTATTTTTCTCACTAGTTATAATGACCAGTTAACAGTTTTTCCCAAACCATTAGCTGCTAAATGGAGTATACCATGTATTGTGGTATAGATGTCAGAGATATGCATCTTCCACCTTCAGCCATCTTAGGGACTACTGAGGTACCCTGTTTCTTTCATGGTGGGTTAAAAAGAAGATTTGTATATGTTGAGAGCTTTGGAACATAGAGACTGTCAAAAGCTTCACTATTCCTTATTAAACATACCTGTCTAATGCTCCACATATGTGATGTGTCTAGCTCCTATAATCATTTAAGATCTTAACTCCATTTGAAATTGAGTAAGGCACTAGAGTCAGGAAATTCTCTTGGCACTACCCCAGAGCCAGCTGTGTAACCTTGAACTAGCTGCTTAGGAATTTTGAACCACTTATGATTTCTATTTTGTATAAAATTGGGGTGAAAGTGCCTCACTTCTGGAAATGTAATGATTCCTTGGGATGTAACATATAAAATGCCTTGGACAATGTTTTCCACGTGGTACAGTGAAGTGGTAGTTATTATATCAGCTCTTGTTTTAAATTTGTTTATAACAATCATGGGGAGGAAAGCCACAACAAACGCTACAGTAAATGATTACAACACATCCATTTTAATAAATGGACTGACATTTGCCATGACATCTAGTTCATAGCACATTTAAAGAACTATCATTGGCTAACAAGCAAAGATAGGAAGATACACAGTAAAAATGAAAACTATTCCCCTGTTTCTCTTTGCTATTTCAGAGTTGTTGCTTTATTTATCCAAGGACTTTAAGGCTAGTCTCTTAGTTTTCTCAAGTCCTATCCTAAATTTTCAGGTTGACAGCCAAACTTGTTAATGATTACATGGATCAATAGTAGTTCAATTACTCAGAGAGGCAACAGGCATGAAAGTACATAGGCACAATACTTGGTGCTTAGTGGGTGTTCAATAGATTTCAGTCTGAATCTGCATATCTCAGTTTATAGTATCAGGATTTATTAAATATATGATTCTCAAGTAGAGATTATGTTATTATTATCACCCACAAAGCTTGCTAGATAGGCCTAAAGCATATATTTTCTGATTCATACATTTGGGGTATAAACTAGAAATTCATATTTAAAACAGCATCTCTGGTGATTCTGATGCAAATGGCCCAATCCAAGACACGGTTTTAAACTAATCAATGAGGAGCTTTGGATATTGCAGTGAACTGAAAGGATAGTTGAGGTTCTATAACAGGTTCTGTCTGACTGCAAATGTCAGAAGTCTGTCTTAAATTTACAATTCATCCACCTTTATTATATTAACACCATATTAACACCTTTATCTATATACTTACCTTTCTGTGTGTTGAATCTTGATCTCTACCTGTTTTATTGGTAACCAATCAACCAACCATGGATAACTGAAGGGGGGAGGAGGTTTATCATCGCAATTTTTTTTTTTTTTTTTTTTTGGTTTTTTGAGACAGTGTTTCTCTGTGTAGCCTTGGCTGTTCTGGAACTCACTCTGTAGACCAGGCTGGCTTCGAACTCAGAAATCTGCCTGCCTCTGCCTCCCAAGTGCTGGGATTAAAGGCATGCGCCACCACTGCCCAGCATCATAACAATTTTTAAAAGCTTAAAAAATTGCTCACTACCTTTGCTTACAAATTGATTTTACTTCTGAAAGTTTCCTACATAAACTACAGAAAATCCTAACATCACGGTTATCCATGGCAAAAAAAACAACCATGCATAAAGCAGGCTCACTACATCAGAAGAGAGCAAGTCCATGGGTCAAATGCCATTAAAATAGCCAAATATAGATAAGATCACAATGAATAAAGGAGCAAAGTTTACAATTGAGGACAAATGTGATGAAAGAGATAGCGTATATTTCGTTGACCCCTTTTCCATCAAAAGTCTTCTACAACCTTCTTAATGTCCACCATCCATTTTTTGTTCAACTTTCTTTGGCAGATAGCTGTCTTATTCCGGGTTACTTACCTGCCCTGGATAGTTCCTTCTGAGGACTCTGCAAGGTAATAGGTGTTAGCCTGAATAAATAATTCTGTTTAAATGTAAATGAGTAAAAATTATTTAGCTCATTCCCTTCCAGACAGCACACTCAGATTTTAGTATACATTTCCAATGCAATAATACAGATAAGTAAATTTGTTAAATTAAAGACTAAAGGCAGACTGTTAGAATGACAATATTTGGGGGTGGGGGTGGGATTGTATCAGTTTCAATCTTCAAACGTCATTGGCTATTCTTTTAATGTCTTCCTTGGATCAGTCCCTAGCTAAGATATGTTCAGAAGCAACATTACACTTCTTCCCTCACTTTGAGTACCTGAAAATTGAGTCAATTTTTCAGTCTTTTCTTGAAAAAGATAGAATTCTGTTATACTTCTGGTTTCCAACCCTGTTGAAGAGAAGCTGGACAGCTGAAAAGCAGTTGTCACCTGCCTCCTTCTGGCATGTCTTGACCCAGAGAAGCAAAGTAGAAATAGAGTTGGAACTACAAAGCAACCTTAGATCTCTTGCACATATAGTTTCTAAACAGGGCACTTTGGGAGGTGGCAAGTAGCTAAGACACCGTCATTCTGACCCATGAGCTACATTCTCTCTCAGCCTGCCCTGTAGCTCACCATTCCACATTCCTACAAAAATCAACTCTAAGCAAATGTTCTCAACGGGCATCTAATCATGACATCTACCTGGCTGAAATGGACATGAGATTTTTGGGAATATGACTGAGACATATGTGACTCAGAATAAAACAAATATCTCTTGCAGAACTTTGACTCATTAGACAAATCTCAATGATAAAATTGTGACTCAAGGAACCTTTACTTTGGTAAATACAGTCTCTCAACTTTGGACTTGTTTTGGTTCAGAGTATGATTTAAGATCATGAGCCTTAGCATCACCTAGGAACTTGCTAGACATGAAAAGTCTTGGGCCTAAAGGCAAACTTTTAAATCCTAATCTTTAACATGCTTTTCAGGCATATGGTGCATGTATGAAAGGTTGATAAATGCTATTTTGTACTGAATTGTGCCACAAATGGTAAGAGACCACCGGCAGCAGTGTTTCCTGTCTTATCCATGCTCCTTTGACTTTTGCAGACAAGATAAAAATAATGTTGCCTGGAGGATAATTGCTTAAAAAATCAAGTGACCATTGGGAACCAAGGAGGAGGACCTTCATTCATTTTTCTCACTCATGCACAGTGTGAGTCCAGAAGACAGTAGGATGCTTCCTTCCATCAGCAGAAGGGCCAGCATGTATGATTGAGCCAAGGTAAGAGAAGGCTAGAGGGAATGAGAAGGAGCTGCTCCTTAGCTAGGTTCCAAGTACATCCAGTGCTACCACCACTGGCATACAAGTCCACGTGCCATTCCAAAGGATAGAAACTTTCTGCCTGAGACTCAGTTCCCCTACCACCCTCATCTCCTCTGTGACTTTCCTTTGGTACAGTGTATCTTCTGCCACTGCCCACATATAGTTAGAGATCTTACAACAGCCACTTCAATAAAATGAAACCCTATGTATGTATTTGGGCTGCTTCCCAAAATTGTCCCAAAGACTTTCAAGTTTTGCACTTGAAACTGAGCCTATGGTTTCACTGTACTCATACCCATCCATCTTACTACGAATAGCTACCTTTTCCCTGAAAAAGACTTCCATAACCAAAGCCAACTAACTTTGATTTGGGTAAAAAGCCAATATGAGTGTCATATCCTGAGAGCCCCCCATTTGAGTATCTTCTTTTGAAACTGAGACATGATGCCTCTTATAGTCCCAGGTTTTAAAGTTAACAATCTCCTGTTATGCATCTCAATCCTCTCTTCTACCACTTTAGGTTATTATTTCTGTGTTCAGGAAAAAGCTGGTATCCCCAAAGTAGTGTATAGTCCTTAAGGAAAATGAACTAAGAGCAATGGCAGCGTAATAAGGAAAAAGAAAGACTTAGCCTCTCAGTGTAGGAAATAGTCCCTATGTAAAGTTAGTGTGGATTGGCCAGTTGAGTAGGTGATTAGAGACCAGGCAACAGGCGTGAGCTGGACAGCCAATGTAAGAAAGGAAATAATAATGATAAAAGAAGTAGAAATATGAAAAAGACAAATTTGCCCACATTATCAGTTTGCTAAGCATTAACTCCTTGGGGAGACAGCGTCCCTAACTCTGTGTTGATTCTAGACTTTAGGCTGAGACTATTTGAAACTCTGTGTCTGGAACTTGGATAGTTCCTGAGCAGCTTTCGGGGGAGGGAGCTGCTTTTGTACATGGACAGCTCCCTTGCTTTGTTGAAGTATAACCATTGGTTGCTTTAATGGTGCAGTCTCCTGGACATTCCATCTAATTAGGCCTAAACTACCAACATGCAAAGGAATCCAGTCCAAATTTGATTTAACATGATTTTCTTGATCTTCATAGGAAATACAAAGTTTCACAAGCTCTTTTAAAACACATCTGTGGTCCCCCATCTAAGAAATCCAAAGGATAAGGACTTTGATTCTCCTGCTCCAAAGTAATGAATTCTAGCTCCTAAGTGTCTAGTCATCTCTTACAAATCTTTGTTGTCTTTTAATCCTTAAATCAATTGTATAAAATGACAAATCTCCTATGCAGAAAGGAAGACAAACAACAACACCTCAGCACCTTCATTTATTTTCTCAAGCTGTCAAAACAGAAGCAGCCTCTCATCTCTGAATACCCATAGCCATGGAAGGTAAAGATATCTCAGAGGCCAAAACCATTAAAACAGCTCCCACTACTCACTCAATTTTAGGGACTATGGAGGGAAACACACAATTAAGAAAGCAATCTCTATTGAGGCAAAAGACGGGGCATATGGAACAGTAGTTTCATTTAGAAGAAAAAAAGTTTAAATTGCAGAGAGAGAAAAAAACCACGGTCCCATTTTTCAGTAAACACAGATAGAATAACAGAGCAATCCTCTTTCCTCTTTTTTTTTCTGCAAACCCTCCTTTCCCCATTGCCTTCACTTATTAGAGCAATAGGAAGCTGTCTTGTATGAGTGGTAATACACTTTGCAGGAAGCGCACCTTTACAGCTATCTATTTTTATGGCCCAAAAGAATAGCCTCGCCATCCTCCCTCCTCCATTACAAAGCATAGATTAAGAAACAATGATGATAAACCTTGTGAGAAGGTGACTTAAATCTTTGACTGGCACCACTGAGGCGTCCCTTTCGTGCTTGAGTAGGCTAAGCCAGCTGGCC
Organism: Uromys caudimaculatus; assembly: GCA_028551405.1. Taxonomy (NCBI): domain Eukaryota; kingdom Metazoa; phylum Chordata; class Mammalia; order Rodentia; family Muridae; genus Uromys; species Uromys caudimaculatus. Next base: position 88,639,224 of record CM052722.1, on the reverse strand, counting down.
AAAATGACCAGGAAAGCTAAGGCAGTGAGCTTCCTGAGGACTAGTCAGAAGACAGAGGAGAGGAGGCAGGGCAGCAAAAGTGCAAAGATCCTTCAGCGATGGGGGAGGTGGAGTCAGAGCGGATAATGGTTAGGACTTGACAATCTATAGCAGGGCAAGAACCTTGATCTCAGGGTATTCATCTTAGTTTATAAGCTTATATGAGAGAAGGCAAACAGTCAGACAAAGCCAAAACAAAGCCCATGGAATTGCAGAGCTGGTGATCAAGAGAGGCATTTCTTTTCCAAATGGACCTAGATGGTTAAGTGGCTCCTTCCTGGCAATTAGAGTAATTAGATAATTAGATTGTGACTCTGTGGGTAGGAGATAGAAGCCTGTCTCAGCTAAGTACACTTGGTAGCAAAACAGGCTCCATTATAAAAGGGGTAAGCTCTCAGTTTGCAGGTAGATTTCAAGTCACTTGTAAAAATTAATAGAAGAAAACCCTGCAGTTGATAGGTTAGGTTTAGCTGACAAAAGGGATTTCGCCTGGGGCTCCATCAGAGCTTGTTCTCCTGTAAGTAGTCCCACCATCCGCTGTCAGTCTCAGCATCCACACTGAGCTTCCGTCAACAGATTTTTATTTAAGCCAATGCTTTTAGAGTACAATTCTGCGGTGAATAACCTTTCAGGTTACATTTGCCTTTTCCCTGCTTCTCGAAAACAGTACGTAATCCACGAGCACATTTGTTGGCTGTAAAGGTGTACAACAGCAATTTTTGCAATGACAGTGCGGAGAGGGAATATGAGATCTGTGTGCTAATGAGCTGACATTGCAGAGGCTGGGGCGGTGTAGTGTGGAGTGCACTACAAGTGCACAGCAGCATGACACAGGAGGGGACTTCAAGGGAATCAACGGGGCTTCCCGAGGAAACAGGACAGCAAAGTCAAGCCACGGGACTGAGCAATCTCCTGATATTTCCCTACCCTTGTAAGCATGAAAATTATCAAATCGGTTTGGTTTTATTTTTCTCCTCCCCTAAATGCTAGGTCTGTAACTTACAAAATGGGTGTGCATTGTTTCTCTTATGCACTAATCACGTGTGTGCCTTTCTATGTTTATGGATGCATGAAAGCTGAAACCATTTTAGTTACACCGTCATTCTCTCTGCCTTTACCCAGCTAAACTGAAAAGTAAGGCAGTGAACTCTGTTAATTCCTATGAAATGGGAACATGTGCTCTAAATCAGATGAGTCTTTCTGAGAAACTTCAATTCTCTTCTGAGCTTAAGATCCCAACTGAACCACCTTTCAAAGCCAGGGAGGCTTTTATTGGCCTCTTAAGGCACAGAATGAAGTTAGAGTCTGTCTTAAGCAAACCTCTTGAGGCTTGGGCAGAAAAAAAAAGCTTGCTTGCTAGTAGAGTCTTTAAATAACTGGTGCCTTGGATTCATTGTGAGAACAACTTCTGAATACATTGCATGGTGAAAGGTGACAGTGCAGAGGTGAAGCAAAGGGCAGGAGAGGAGACAGAAGGCGTTGCTGTCTGTTTACCCCTCACATTTCAGTTTGCCTGCATACCTATGCCCTGGAAAATATGTGCTTGCCTCACGGTCACGAAGCTCAAGAGATGAGATCAACTCTAGCCCCAAAGAAAGGGAAAACGGGGAATTCTGCATGACAAGGAAGGTTCTTTAATTGTTGCTAGTCCTGTTCCACCCTGAATTAGATAGGAGGGGTACAGAGCCAGATTTGGATTCATCTGAGATTTTCACTGGAGTTCCCCAGATAGGAAGGCCAGAGGGCACTGGAATTATTTGTTTCCTCTATGGCATTGGGTAATAATCCCTTGGAGGACTGCCATCTGCAGTCATTTGCTTGGTTCAAGTACTGTTAGACTTGTTTGCTTGGGTCTGACATATTTGACTCCTGCTTCCACTATAAAGGCCATGGGGGGGAGGGATGGGACAGACACCACCAGGGTTTCTCTACCCCCTTGAATTGTTTTCAGAGGCTACAGTTGGACTAAGTATCTTTCTCACACTAAGCCACCAAGCAGCAGCTGCCAGAGGCAGCTTTGAGATCTGACTCCCATTCAGACAATTGTGACTTCCAGACATGACTGTTCTGGGGACCAGAGAAGATGGCAGCTTTTCTCTGCTGTCTTCTGAGTTAGCTGTAAAGTCTGAAAGTGCAACAGGCAGCTAGGTACACATCATTGATTTCTACATTGTTCTCCCATGTGTGCCCTGGGACTGTGTATGCCTGTGTGTATTTGACATAATTAAGGAGGAGGTTTCCTTTTGGTCATGTTTTTCTTGCTGCCTAGTGAATCTTACTCTTTCTCTTACACTGTCAGGTGTGCAACTATAACCCAGCCTTGTAAGTAAGAGTGCTATGGATTTAAGTTGAGAGATTCAAATCAATTGGTTTTCCCATCCCCTCACTGGTCACTTATTGCCCTGAGGGAAGGGATTAAGACACCTCAGCGCCAATATGGATGATTTATTACGTGTTCCTAACCCTGAGATTTTTCTCATGGCAGAGATCATTTCCTGACTGTTGTTAGGTCCGGTTCTGACAGCCGAAGGGAGGTAGCCTGCTGAGTGTCAGAGCAGTAACAGGACCCAAAGCCTTGGAAATCCATCATCCCTGAGAAACCAAATGGGCCTCTTAGTCCAGAGCTCCTCAGTAGAAAGACAGGGAAGGGAGATGAAATATGTATTATCCCTTGTTCATGATAACACACCCCGTTGGTTTCATGTATTTGGTTTTAAATCTGTTCTAATTGGTATTTAGGAAACTGCCTTTCAGATTCAGTCTCTCGAGGAGAGCGCAGTGCAGCAGGATTGAGAATCAGATGTACCTTGTAAATGCTGGAGAGAGGTGAGGATTACAAAAGTAAGAGGGGAAGTACAGCCAGACATTTTGTAACGTTCAAAGTTAACTAAAGTTAATACATTTCTTTTTTTGTCAGTGTTGGAAAACTAAAGAATGTCAAATACAGAGTGTCTCAGAACACGTTCTTAAAAGAATTGGCACCTTCAGCTAAATTCTTCTGCAGGCTGTTACTGTTACATTTTCTGAAAGGTACTTCTTCACTCCACTTTCCCTTCAGCCCAAGTCTTTAAATCCAATGAAATGGACTCTTGAAGTCCTGTTTAAGGACTGTTAGGGATCACAGATCTTTTGAGATGGAAAGATTTGAAGAAAGTCATATACAAAGTTAAATTCGAACAGACACAAATACCATTTTCCAAAATGTGATGAAACTTCAGATTTCAAAGCACACCATTCCAGAGAAACAAGACAGACTTTGTGTTAAGTGGCTTCATTTGGGAGAAACTTTCAGTGAAATAAAGTAAGCTTAGAGGAAAAATTCAGTGTTTCTCACAAAAATTCCTTTCAAGTTAAACAAAACAAAACAAAAACCTGTGTCCAACAAGCTATTAGCCATTTGAGTTCCTGTGATTTTACTGCTAAAATTTCCCCTTTGCAGAGAGATAGCCATGGGTACAGCTGTGGATTTCAGAAATGGCTTTGGGGCTGATGGCTGATGAAATACCCCTTTTTAGTATTCTGTTTTCTTGCTTCAAGCCTCTTCCCACAACCAACCTCTTGCTCTAAATTAAGAACTGTGTTGTCCTTAACAATCGTGTGTGTGTGTGTGTGTGTGTGTATGTGTGTGTGTGTGTGTGTGTGTGTGTGTGTGTGTGTGTGTGTGTGTGCGCGCGCGCGCGCGCACGATGGCACAGACAGGATTGGCTTTCCAAAAAGTCACCTGAGCTCGGTCTTCCCTCTTGCTTTCAGGCTGACGTGCATTTATCACTTGCAATCAGTTTGCAGTCTTATCAGTTCTTATCAGAGCACTCTGGGTAGGACAGAAAGAGGCCAGGGAATCCAGCCTGGTCTATGCCTCAAGGTCACTTGTTTGCAGGGTTCTCATATTTTGTTCCTATGTGTCAGACAATCCTCAAACTCAGCCCATTCCTACCACCAGACACAGCTTTACCACTCAAGCATTGCATGCCCCGCATTGGTTCAATCAAGAAGCTGCTGTTGCTTCTTTTTAAAAAATCCCATCTGAAATTTCCCTGAACAACCATGCTATTTTCTTTCCTTCTTTCTTTTCCCCCAACAACAAAAAAAAAGGGTGCGGGGGAGAGAACACCAGTTTAGCAGGGAGGAAAGTGGAAGTTTTGCATCAAACATAATTCTCCACAGAGTTTTGCCTATTTCTTTCAGCCCCGCAGCAAAATCCTTCAAGGTTGATTTATGCAACATGAACCCAGGATTGACTACTGCCTCAGTGTGCTTATTGAGGCAATCACCCCCCCCCTCCAGCACACAGGTATGCAAAGCCCCATGCATCACAAACAAAATGCAAATGTGGTCCCCTAAGGTCCCCAAGGGAGCCAATGCAGATCTACTTACAAGCATTAGTCACAGAAAAACTATTGGAGGAATCCAAGTGGTCTACGTGGTAATTCAAGTGGAAAGGCTTCTCAGTGGTGTTCTGGTTGGTGTTGTATAACTGCACAGCAAAGCGGAAAGCGCTGTGCTCCTGTACCGTGTTTCTCATGAAAAGTCCACCTAGAAGCAAAAGCAATCGAGATTCGGCTTGTGTCCCCCCTACTTCAGGATAAGTTAGAAAGTAGCAAGCCTGAGCTACCAGGCTGCCTCCAGTGGTACTGGGAAGCTCAACTGAGGATTGCTTTTTTCAACCTGTGTGTCTTTCTAGACTTGGAAACTCTGATTTCCACTGTGAAAACCCTGGGTTTTGTACACGGAGGAAACTAAAGAGAAGGGAGAAAGAGAGGAAGGAAAGCAGGCTGCTGTAGGGGAAGGATGAGGGAACTAAAAATGGGACTTGGTTCTTTCTTAAGCTTGTGCCTGGCCCCGAACCCTGACTCCAGCCCCACCCCCACCCTTATCCCCGCAGCTGGTTAATTTTTCCGCCCTGGGGTACAGGGATAGGGTGGGAAGAAAAACAATTTCGTTCCCATTGCTGTCCCAACCTTCCCCCATGACAATACTAGGGGGGGGGGTGTTACTTCAAGAAAAGCAACAATTCTAACTTCTCTACTTGCAAATACAGGCAGAGGCGGGGAGAACTCCCTTCCGGCTAGTGGAGCTGGTCTCCAGACAGACACAGCCGCAATTCATGAATCCTTGGTCTGCGTGACTTCCCTGCTTGCCCGACTCCTTGTATCACCCTCACTTCCCACCCCATCCTCCATTCACACAGCTACTTCCTTGGTCTGGGGGATTCAAAGTGGGTTCCATTTCCTCTAACACTATCCTGTCTCACTGAAGCCTGAGACTCGGGACGGGGCGACCTGGGCCCAGGTTATGCGTCCTGGCGCGGCCAGACAGGCAGTATCACCCTGGGACAACTTCCAGTGGCTGCAAGCATGCCCTGGCAAAGTCCAGAATAGCTAGCTGAAAAGCCGCGACTCTTAGCCTCCTGCAGCCTCCCAACCTCCAGCTTGACTCCCTTGCTCCTTGGTCAGCTCAGGAAACCTGGCCGTCCACCCGCATTAGCCCCGGGAGACCCCTTCTTTCATCTCGGATGCTTCCCACACTCGTTAGTTCCTTGCAGCTCAGGTCTCCAAGATCTCAGCTCAGTCCCCCATCCCTAGTCACCGTCCCCAAGCCATGCAGGACAGGGACTCGCGTTGAGATACCCCCAGCCTCACTAGGGTAGTGGGTTTCAGATGCAGAAGAGCCTGGCCCCCTCTGGCAGGCTCTGGGGAGCTTACCTATGCTGATGGTGTTGGGGAATCCTCCGTGAGAATGACCCAAAAGCCCCAGGACTAAAAAGAAGACCGCCCGGAGCACGCTTTGCCCCATTTTCTTCTGCCTGGCTGTGCTACGCCTAAAACGAAGCTGACAAGAGCATGGGCGCAACTCGGGAGTCGTCAAAATAATAATAGAAAAAGAAAAAGAATTCGCCGGCTCTTACACCCCCTCCCCTCAACTTGCTCTTGCTCGCTCGCTCACTCTTCCTTTCCACCCCACACTAATCCTCCTCCTCCTCCGCCTCCTCCTCTTCTCTCTCTTCCTCTCTTCTCTCCTCTTCTCTCTCTCTCTCTCTCTCTCTCTCTCTCTCTCTCTCTCTCTCTCTCTCTCTCTTTCTCCTCCCTCTCCTCTCTTCCTCTCTCCTCTCTTCCTCCTCCCCCCTCCCAAGATCTCTCACAGCCCCTCCACGCCCCCCCCACCTCACTTCTGTCTTCACACCAATCTGGAAGGCGGGTTCATTGGCTGCAAACTGGGTTCCCCAAAGCGATTTCTGAGAGAGAGAGAGAGAGAGAGAGAGAGAGAGAGAGAGAGAGAGAGAGAGAGAGTGAGAGAGAGAGAGAGAGAGAGAGAAGAGGGACAGAGACAGAGAGAGATGGGCACAGAGATAGAGACAGGGATACAGACAGAAACAGAGAGAATTAAAACCAGAGTGAAACCAAAATCATGAAAAACAAAAACAAACAAAAAACAGGGAAGAGATAAAGAAATAAGAAAGAAATTATTAAGAAACCCAAGAGGCTCCCCCGCCCTCGAAGATGGTGGATCTAAAGAGGGGGAAGAAGAAAAGAGCTAAAAGCCTCAAAGGCTCAGCTCCAGTGAATTGGGTTCTTCCAATTGGGCCGGTAGGGGGATATTGATCAAAGTTGATCTGACGTGGAATTAAAGCCGCACACCGCTTAGCTCCACTGCAAACTGCAGCTCTGGACTGCAAAGCCTAGGCGCCGGCGTATGTCAACACCGGAGATGGGATCAACAGAAATACACCAATCCTCACGTGGACCAGACTTTCAAGCTGCAACCAGTTTCCTGTTTTTAAAAAGCTGCAGTGTCTCTACATTTGTATGTGCGCCTTAAAGATGAGGGGTCTTGAGGGGTGGTCAGTGGTTACTCTTGAGTCTTTGTGAAGAGACTCAGAAAAGCAGTTCCCATCACAATGCGCCCTAAGATGCTGCGCATGCCTGGTCTCTGCCGCTCAGCTCAGCTTTCACAGCAGAGAGAGATCCGAGGGCAAGTGAACAACCCCCCACCCGCATTTCCCCATCCCCGCAGCATTGGGAGGTGTGTCCCTCCCCCCACCCAAGTGCTGAGGCAGGTTTGCCAGCTGCGGGGGCTGTTACTGCTGACTGCTTTGGAGGGTATAGGAAAATAGTATGTGTATGGAGGTGGGAGCTAAAAGGTTAATGAAAAGGACGCTCAGTCCTGCAGACCAAGGAGAGAAGTGTGGGAGTGAGCTGGGATGGGGGTGGGGACTGAAAGTTAAGGTTGGCGGAAACTGCCCCTAGCTGCCTTGCTCCCTTAATGTTGACTTTAGGTGGATCAACTATTCCCTCCCCCCATTGAGTGCAGACTTCAGAGATTACCATTCTCCCCAAACTCTCCTGTGTTTCTCCAAGCTAAGAGGAGAAAAGAATCTAGGAACTCCTACAGTTCACCCTGGGTCTTGGTGAGGAGTAGCCTCCTTCATAGCATTTTGTGTGTCGTCCTTGTGACTCTACATGCTTTTCCATAGCCCTATTCCCCTCTTGGGACAAAAGGGTATCTTCAGTCACATCTTTTGTTCCTACCTTATAGCTGCTCTGTAAAACACAGATTTTTTTAATCCTCTCTACATCTGCTTTTCTTTTATCTTCTTCTAGTCTGGGGATAAAATGAGTCTTTATGTCAGTGCAAAGTAAACTAATATACATGGGGCCAGGGATGAGGGGCGGGGCCTTCACTCATTACTCCAGATCTTTGAGTTTAGCAATGCCTAGACTGGAGCTGAGAATAAATGGCCTCAAAACTCTGTGGCAACCAGAGAAGTAGCTCTCACCTCTTCCCACATTGCTGACAATTCTGACAATGCCTGATCTCTAACTCCTTCATGCAAATCCTGTCTCAACTTTGACAGTCCATTGTTGGAAGGAAGGATAAACTTGAGATCTAGAGGAGACTCCTTCTTCCAGTGGAAGGAAGATTAGAGAAATAAGGTTAGAAGAGACAAGGCTGACTATCCCTTGACAAATGTGGAGAGTGACACAGTATTACTGGGGATCATAGACCCAGGACATGGGTCCAAGTTCAAATTTAACTTTCTTTTTTTTTTTCTTTTATTGGATATTTTCTTAATTTACATTTCAAATGTTTCCCCCTTTCCAGGCCTCCCTTTCGGAAAACCCTTATCCTATCCCCCCCCCCTGCTTCTACAAGGGTGCTCACCCACCCACCCACCCACTCCCGCCTTCCCACACTGGCATTCTCCTATACTGGGGCATCGAACCCCCACAGGACCAAGGCCCTCTCTTCCTACTGATGTCCAACAAGGCCCTCCTCTGCCACATATGAGGCCAGCGCCATGGGTCCCTCCATGTGTATTCTTTGGTTGGTGGTCTAGTCCCCCGGAGCACGGTTGACATTGTTGCTACCCCACAGGGCTACAAACCCCTTCAGCTCCTTCAGTCTCTTCTCCAACTCCTCCATCGGAATCCTGCGCTCAGTCCAATGGTTGGCTGTGAGCATCCACCTCTGTATTTGTCAGGCTCTTTTCATCACACGTAGGTAGTATGCGACCTTGACCAACTTCAGGAGTCTACATCCTATGTTTTTGTCTTCAAAATGGGAGCATTACTTTTTCTTTCTTTATAAGGCGATTATGAGAATTACGTAAAATAATGGATATAAAAGCATCTAATTCACTACCTGACTCACAGAAGAATCAATACATGTTACATTTCCAAATTCACTTCTCTTTCTCACCTTGCAAATTGCTCTCAAAAGCCCCCCTGTTGTCATTCACTCCTTTCCCACCATCCCTCTTCACAACCTCAGGCTCATCTACAACATCTTCACCAGTGTTCCATACCAAAATCTTCTCGTCCTAGCTCCTCAGCAGTCCCTGGAGATAAGAGGGAATCTGGTAGGCCACTCTTTACTAAAGTTTTAATGGCAGGCAGTGACAATTTAATACTGAAGTGTCACACTTAGAGAACCTCTTCCTTGAGTCACTCGATGCCCATTATCTGTCTGTCTGTCTGTCTGTCTATCATCTATCAGTTTTTGAGATAAAATAGTTGGTGTTTTAGTAGGATCTTTGAATGCTATGACTCAAAGGAATAACTCTACTGAGTAGGTTTCAGTTTTGATTTCAGGTGGATGGATAATGGTTAGTGGTTCTCAGCACACCTCACTTCACTCCTGAACTGAGTGAAGTCCCTATCTATGCTTGACCAGCCATGAGAAAGGGTGCAAGAAGAGATGTGTGGCCATCTCCACTGTCACTTGGCTTGAAGAGTACTGTGAATAGGTCAGGAACAAAAGCTGTGAGGAAGGAGGAGCCTCCAGGGTCTGTGCATTGGCAAAAGGATCTTCTATGAGCATCATTCCCCTTAATGCTGCCCATGTCTTCTCTTTTCATCTCTCCCATTTCAGATTCCCTTTTCTGTCCCCTTTCAATGTTTAGCTCTTAGTGGCAGCTATTGGTCTCGTCTCATCAACTTGATTTCTAACAAATAAGGAAAATAGCAACTGGAATCATCCTGAGCCATTGGAGAGTTACTTCTATACGTTTTAAAGGTAATAAAATTGGAATTTTTTTTCCTTTGCTCGATGGGAGGATAATTTTCCTGTCATTTCACTTGAAACTTCGATTTCTTCAACAACACTTATTGACCACCTGCTTTATGACAGGCTATGCTAATCACCAGGGATAGAAGAGAGGGAGAAAATTTTTGCCTGCCATGAATTTCAAGTGTAGAGCACATGTATTCACTGGCAATGAGAAGGCAATATGGTAAGCAATCTGAAAAGGGTAGGTGTTGATCCAGTCCCAAACCACTACAAACCCCAGGTAAAACAGGGTGGCTTCTAAGCTCTCTTCCTGCTCTTATGCTCCTTTCAAGATCTGAAATACTGTCCAAATTGCTAGTCAAACGGTAAAGTTAGAAACAACTGAATTGTGATGAATATTTCTTGAATTTCTTTATCTAAGTGTGGGTTTTTTGTTTGTTTTCTTTCTTTTATTTTTTTCCTTCAGAAGAGTAGAGGATTCAGCCACATCTGGAGCTTCACTGGGTTAGATATGACACGTAAACAATCTTGGACCTACTGTTTGATTTCTCTTTCATCTTTTCTATGATATAAATTCTCAGGAAGCTGTTGAAATTCTGCAGTGTGGGTTAGACTTAGCTTTGGATGAAATGGCAGACATGGGCTAAGCTGGAGCTTCCAGCAGAGTATATCTGTGTGTCCAAAGTGGGACTATAGCAACTTTTTTAAAAGGAAGTCATACCAAATGATTAAAATTCAAGTGAATAGTTGTGTATCAGAAATATTTTCAGAATGGTTTGATTTTTATACATTGCGTAAGCATTTAGTGGATGAATTTTGCCCTGAAGACTCTTTAGGAGGTTTTAGGATACAAACATTTTGAAGTGGTCTTTTACTTTTAATATCTTCCATCTCCCACTTTCCTCCCCGCATTAAACATTTTTACAGCACCTTTTTAAGGCATCCTTGGTGCCAGTGACCACAAGTTAACCCTTTCATCTCCTATATCATTTAGGATGCTGAATGCTGCAGGCAAGCACACGCTTCTAAAACTCATATAACAATAATAGAGATGCACTGGCTCATACACCTGAAAGGCCAAGAGGTACAGTCAGCTTCACAATCGATTTGACTCAGTAGTTCAACAATTTGATCCAAGATCTCCTTTCTTTCCTTTCTATTTCTTGCATGAAGGCAAAATGGCTAGAACATTCTTTGGTTTTCTATCTGTGTCACATCATCTCGAAATAGCTCATACAAAATACCATGACTGTACAGGATCCAATTCTACAGATAAATAATGCCACATTCTGTCCTACATTATGAGACTCAGTCACCAAATTGTGTGTGTGTGTGTGTGTGTGTGTGTGTGTTTGTGTCCATGTCTGTGTGTCTGTGTCCCATTTACAGGGATTAGTATAGGATCACTCTCCCGTTCCCAAACAGGTCATGTGATTGACACACAATTGAGGTGAAAAATATGGTGTCGGGAAAATGACCACATTAATTCCTAACACGTACCTTTTATTGATTTGCTTCCTGACAAATGTGAACAGTAATAATTTTATTATTTGATTATTAGAAATATTTTAAGACCTTGACAACTTGCTTTAGTCTAGGGTTTGTGAGTTACAGTTTGATATTTCACTGATTAGTTCTGAGAGATTTGTGGTGTATTGAGAGTTCTAGGTGAGAAACTGATAAAGAAATCATCTCCATTTTACCAAATGTCCTGGTAAATAGAAGCCCATAAACAATGAAACTAAATAATCAGAGAAGTTAAGTGAGCCCCTAAAGGTCACACAGCTGAATGGCAAAGAATAAAGTCTCTTATCCCTTTAGGGCTTTATCCAGCAGACCAAAGTCTTCTTCATGCTGTGAGACTGAGTATGTGAGAAAATTGAATTATAACAAAAATATTCTGCTGGGATGGGCACATCTTAAGAAGTAATTATCCCCTGGTGGGTTCTGAATGGGTTTGAAAACTGCAGATGGAAATCACATGGCTACGGGACTCCCACTTCTCACAAAGTGACATTCCTATAAGCTGCAGCATCTCTCTGATGGGAAGTGTTAATTTATTGTGAATTATTCCATGTTACCTCCCACAGATGATATTGTTGACATTTTTATTAATGTACACCTTTTTACTCCTCTGGGAAGGTTAGAAATTATCTCTAAAATACACTACGGGCAAATCTGGGAGAAATTAACCCCTCAACCTAAAGTAGCCTGACCTGCCAGCTCTACCTTGGTAAAGGTTACATTTAGAAATGTTGACAAAATGCTGGGCCCCAACTGTTTAAGAAGTTATTCTTTAATGAACTGGAACACGCTTCTGGTTACTTGATGAATTCTGAAATTCATATGTCTGCATGCTACAAAGTGAGCAGATAACATCAGCTGAGGCAAATGAACATTTCCTATATGTATATATGGGTTAAGTGGTAATAGGCTTATTAAGATAGGGAAAATGCCTGGGTTAGATCAAATAACTTCTATTAGCTATCCATCCCTTCCCGAATCCATACATTTACCATGATATTATTATTGGCAGCTTATTTCTTTTCCTTTAATGTGATAATGTGACTTTTCCCTTGTTCTTCTCAATGGGAAGGTTGGCAGTATACCAATTCCAGCTTTTGTCCTTCCTGCATTTCTGCTTGTCATCTTATCTTTGGTCAGTGCCATGAGACGGGCGGGTAACAGATAGTTTGTTATCCAAGTAAAATGAAAGATCTATAGAACAGAGCCACTACAGTTGACTCATAGGCCTTCCAGGACCGGCGAATTCATATCAGCAGCTATAGCCGATGTGTCCCAGTCCAAGTCAGCCATAGGTGTGTGAGAAATGATGTATGGTCACGAGGCACTGCAGATTAATAACTAATTACAATAGGTTTCTGGCAGTGGTGTAGTTTTGTATGTGATCTGAGGAAGCACAACCCTGCTGACTAATTTGCCTGAGATCATTCTGCTTATGCCTATATCCCAAGACAATCATCAGTAGTGCCTTCTTTCACTGTCAAAACTGACATGTGATCTTGGATGTCAACATGTAGAGTGTGTCTAGGTGAGATAACATGGTTGTTTTCAGGGTCACCTAGAGGACTTTCTATTTGCTGGGCTTACCACTTTCACTTTTTAATTTCTGCTGCCTTAATTTATTAGCTTGGGGGTTGATTGTAGCTATCTTGAGGAATAAGTTAATTTTAAACTTTTTTTTTTTTTTTTTTAGGTATAAGAAGTTTTGGGTTTCCTGTTTGAAAGAGAATTCAGAGTCTTTAAAGGAATGAAAAAGATAACTAGAGACAGTTGAAATTTAGCCTGTGGCTAATTCTTAAGGAGGAATAGCAATTGCTGATTTTATGAAATTTTAATCTGTTATAATCTGTATGCTGTGGGCATATCCTTTTGAATCATTGTAATATCAATTTCTTGAGCATAGTAGTAGTATTTTGAAGCAAATGAAAAAGGCATATTAAACACTTTTGAGTATTCTGGGTGATTACACACAAAATTAAAATCAGTAATTTTTTAATGAAAATGCATAAAATATACAACCAATTTTGAGGCAGAGGCAGGAAGATTGCTACACATTTGAGGTTGTCCTTATCTACACAGTGAGTTCCATGTGCTCCAGTGGTACATTGTAAGTTTCCATCTAAAACCCTACAAAACAAATTAGGCAAATAAATAAATGCACAAACAAACAAAAAAACCAAGAATTCTCTAGTTCAAGAAAATCTGGTGTTTGTTTAGTATAAGAAAATATGAATTTTGGCAGAGTTTTGTACTTTACTAAAAAAAAAAAAAAATTCACCAAAGATTTTCTTTGGGTTATGAACTTTTTTGTGTGTTATTACTATCAGGTCAATGGGATAAGTGATGCTGCTTTTGGTCATGGAGTCTAGAGGAAAGATATCTACAGGCGTTTTGAAGATAGAGTTCATGGATGCCATTAAATCTGTTAGAAGCACAAGACAAAATTGAGTGTGGGACACACAATAAAGGACAACCAGCTCCAAATGACAATGTGTTTACAAGAGAGGCTTTTGTGGAAAAATGATATGATATATATCTGTCAAAACAACTCTGAATGTGACCTCCAGCAATCATTTAACTTTTTGAGCCTCAGTGTATATGTCTGTGAGTTGGGGATACATCTCATTTACTTTTACATAGAAAACATGAGAGACAGAAGGACAAAGAAGAGAAGGGAAAACAGGCCATTGATATCATCCAGTTCATACTGAGTCATTCCCGTCCATGCCATGGACTTAATGGAAATGTTTGTAGAGACTCTCCAGAAATAGGTTGGGGGTGAAGAATTTAGGCAGGACAGGCTATCTGCCACATCCTAAACCGCATGTAGAATCCCAACCATTCTGGCTTCCTGTACTGCCTTCTTCATTCAAACTCACTAAAAGGTCACTGCAGTGCTATTGCTAAGCCAAGGACTGCTGTTATTGCTTACTTTAATTTTGAGAAAATATGCATGGAGAAGAGAATATGAAAATACCTCTGCAGTCATTCTCAGGATTCTGATTTAGACATTTAGAAGGACTCAAATGTAGAGTGTGAGGTTTTCTGGTCTGGTGGTATATACATTACGCCTGTCAGAGGAAGGAAAGATTGCTATGAGTTTTATGCCAGTTTGCTTGGATTCGAAGGTTTAAGACCAGGCAGGGTGATGTAGTGGGATGCTGTCTCAAAGAAAGAGAAGGGGGTTGCAGAGTAGCAGCAGGAAGGAGGGAACTAAGAGATCAAGGCCTACTCAGTGTGTAGCCCACTTGTTTTTTTTTTTTTTCTTTCCTTTTTTTTTTTTTTTTTTTTTAAAGAAACTACTCACTGCAGATAGGACTGGCTATTTAATCTGTGGGATGCAGAGCAAAATGAAAACACAGGACCCTTTGTTCAAACATCATTAAGAATTCTATGGCAGAGAAAGCAAAGCAACTACACAAATCACGCTCATGAGGGCAGTACTTGCTGTAGATGAGAAAGGTCTGGTGTTGAGCACCTCCCTCCTCAGTTCTCTGGGATCTTGACTTCAGACTCTAGAGAGCAAGTTTATTTATTCACCAAGGGTCCCTGAGGGATCCAAAGAAAGGGAGGGCACTTCCCCTAGTGAGGCCACCAAGAGTTCCTTGCTGCTTCTTTTGGCCTCCCCCAGGGTGTAACTTTGGTCTCAAGAGAAGTTTCAGAGTGCAGAGAAAAATGAAATTCACTGGACTGCCCTTAGTCTTGGCAAGAGGCCAAACAAAGGTGTGCATGGTCTTACTGGTCAAGCATGGGCTGATTATTCTATGATCAGATTTACTATACTGTGGAAATTACACTGAGGCAACATCTTTAAAGAAGACCAGAAAACAAACAAGCAAGCAAACAAACAACAACAACAAACCAAACTAAATAACCCTTTCTTCCTCTAAATCTAAAGAGTCTTTAACTCTGAATTTCACTTACTTATGTATCTGGTATGTTGTTAGTACTGATGATAATAATGCTAATATAATAATAAAGACAATAATCGTGGTGATAATGACAACGATTGCTGATACTTTTTTTCCCAAAGGATAGGTATTCAGGTAAGTGGTTTAGATGTATGGCCCCATGGAACCCTTACAACAAATAGCTTTTTGAAGTAAGAAATATTTATATTCCTAGATTCAAGAATAAACAAAATTAGAAGCATTTCATACAAATATGAAAAGAAAGAGACTCTCAAAATCATCTATCCAACAAAGGATGTTAAGTGGAAAGTAATTATACCGTTCCCATTATTAACAAGTTAGCATGTGAACTGATTTTCCTCTGTTTTTAAAAAGACGCTTTCCTTATTGTCAACTCTTTTGCACATGAATTTTATTCTTAAATGCTTTGCATAATGTTTACTAACTAGAGGTGTCTCAATAAATATTGTGTTGAATAAATTAATAAATGAGGAGTTTCATGGGCTCACTCAAGTTCTAATATTTTTTTAAAGTTTCTTGACTCTGGATATACTACTTGACTGTAACTTCAGCACTCCAGAGGCTTGGGCTATCAGAGTAAATCCTAAGCCATCTTGGATTACACAGGTAGCCCTCAATGAAGTAGAAAACAAACAAACAAAAACTGTTTCATGACAGTACTCTAAGATCTCTTTATTCGGGTGTGTGTACCTGCCCAGATGCCAGAGAACAATTTCATATGTCTTCCTTTACAGCTCTTCTCTGTAACTTTTGAGACAGCATCTCTCACTTTATTCTGGATCTCACTGACTTGGCTCGATTGGCTGACCAGCAAACCCCAGGGATCTTTCTGTCCTCTCCCCATTAGTGCCAGAATTATAGATGTGCACTGGCACACTGGGTTTTTTAATGGGATGGTGGCGATCTGAACTTAAGCCCTCATGTTTATATGGCAAGTATTTTTTCACTAAATCAACTAAGCTTTGAAAACTTTTTAAAAATAAATTCTTGTAATTTTTAAAATTTTATGTTATGTACATTGGTATTTTGCCTGTATGTATGTCTGTGTGAGAGTGTCAGATCTTGAAATTACAGATAGTTGTGAGCTGTCCTATGAGTGCTGGGAACTGAACTGGGGTCCTCTGGAAGAGCAGCCAGTACTCTTAACTGCTGTGCCATCATTTCAGACTGCTTTTTAAACTCTTTAATCATGAGTTATGCCACAAAACTCTTGAAAAATAAAATTTCGTGATTGAAGAAATACATTGTAACGTTATTCCTATAAATCCCATTTCTGCCCATGCATTTCATATGGTTATAAACTGAGGCATTATTACCACCATCAAGTGGCAGTTTCCAATAATTGCAGACAAATTACGGAAGTAGAAAGCCACAGTGACTCTGTCTATTGAACCTCTCATTTCTCCTCCAAAATATTACTTGGCATTTACTTTAGATTTATGTGTCAAAAAAATAAGGTAATAAACTTCTGGGACTTTTGCTTTAGGTTACTTCAAAATCTTTTTTGAATTCACAACAGTGTCATTAATAAATGCATAAAATACACATTTTTATAATTCATTAATATTTTTAAATTAAAGTATTGTTTGAAATTCGATATTGAAACAGCATAACTCTATAATTTAATTAAATATTTAACTAATTTTGTTTGCTTTAGATTGTGACATCCACAAAGGTAGAGAATTCTTTTGCTCATATTTTTTTTTTATAACACAGCACTTTCAGACTGATTTAACATACACTGTGGAGATAAACATTGACAAGATAGTTTCAACAAAGAGTTCTTGATTATGGAAAGAGCAGTATTTCAAACTATTGAGACAAAAAGAACAAAAACCTACAGTCTTAGGGATTATTATAAAAGGCATTCGTTTTTACCTAGGGTCTATTCATTGCTATAATCCCTACACCTAGAGCAATGCCTGGAAAAGAATATATGCCAAATATTTCTCTTTCTAATCAACAGATGGGGCTTTGAATTAAATAAAAGCAAGAACCAATGATAGTTTATTGAACTAATCGACAAGAATGTAAGGGAGAAAAGGGTTTTGATTCTAGAGTGAATAGAACAAATGCTCTTCTGTCTAGTTGATCAATTGGCAACCCCTTAGAGAAGATGGCTACGCATTGTGATTAAGACAGTCTCCTGAAGTGCAGAGCATAATAGGGGAGAGTTGGGGCTGAAACTCTATGGGGGGGGGGGAAGAATACATTTTTCCCACCCGCCTCCTCACCATGGAAACTTCCTCACATTCCTCTCTATGTGTGAGCACGCACATAAAAGTAGTTAATATACCCCACAATGTTCTTGGCGGGAAATGGCACGTGTGTTACTATTAATGGACTGGTGGCAGTTGAAAAGAACTGAAGGTTTGAGTTAGGGTAACATTTCCTGTTTCTCAAGAATATAAAAATTGGCTGAGTGTGTCTGTGGCTGGCCACAGCATGATAAGAGGCTAGGTTGTAAATGCCAACAAAGCAGAAATGGACATCAGCAATTTGCTTCTATACATTATAATGTGGGAAAATCTTGCTTTATGTAATGCACATACATTTAAAATTTGAGTGGCAAATGAATTAGGTAAATTGAATTTTATTTTATATTCAGCACAGGTGCTTGCCACTTAAAAGGAACTCTAAAGCAACTTTTTTTCAAGTAAAATTGGCTATTTTGTAATTTTTATGATTTCCTGAGTATTGTACTAGAAATAAAACATAGTCCTCTATAATGTAGATGAACGATTCCTTGGAATTAAAATGATGAGTCTTTAGGATATTTATTTTTCAAAGGAAGACTATGACTTTGTCAAGTCCCTGATACTCCAATCTATTATCATCTCCTAGCATACTTCTGTTGTAACATCAGATGTTCATCATATCACCCCAAATCACCATTTATTCCTTTAATAAAGCCTTGGCTCTACAATTAAGCTACAAATCTTATATATGCAAAAATATTTATAGTGTTAGTTATTGATTAGCAAATACTTTCAATGTGTAAACCATATGCTAAGTGCTCTAATAGCATGGCCAACCTGAATAGTTCCCCTTTGAGTTAGGTGGTATTATTATTATTATTATTATTATTATTATTATTATTATTAATTCGGGGACACACAGCTCTAAGAGGTAGAGATAAAATCAAGCCTGAGATATTGGTGAATTATTATTCTTTTTCCCGTGCCTCCAAATCATTCTCCTTCTCTGCCCCTCTTTGTGTGTGGATTAGCATTCCAACTAATTTGTGCCTTCCCAAAGGGCAGGGAGCAGATAGCTGTTTCTATGTCAGTCTGAACTCATTGAGTCCTCAATCAGTATTGTGAGAGTACTACAACATATACAAACTTGGGAAAGAGTTTTGTTTTTGTAAATCTCTCTCTCCTCACCTTAGCTAAAGCAGATTTTCTACCTTTTTATATGCCTTGTAAAATAATTCTTTCCTAAATAATAACCAAATGCCCTGGTAGAGTTACCTTTATTATTTGAGATGAGAAGTGTGGGAATGTGTACCAATACAGTTGTCTTTTTCTAACAAAACCAAGGTAGGCGGATTAAGAGCCAGAATTGCTCAGAGGTCAGATCCCTATATTTGACATTAGTATTTAGGCATGTCCATCTTTTTCACATGAGGACATGATGTCACCAACTGCACAAACAAACTAGTTACAAAAACAAAATTACAAAAAGAATCCTCATAATGTTTTCAGTATATTTATGATTTTGTGTCAGGCTGCTTACATAGCCCTGCTGAAGTACATTCAGCCCAAGGAGTATAGGTTGATCTGCTCTCAGATCTCACCGTGTCCATCTGTGTGGTGAGGAAGCCCACGATAAGGTAATACATACCTCACAAGGCTATCAGGAGCACTGAATATGATCAAGGATGATGTCTGATCAGTAATCAATGTCCAATGATGTTATATATACTTGTTATTAGTCCATAACACAATAACACAACTGCATATTTTAGCCTGTCTCCCTGGAGATTTTTATTTTTATTTTATTTTATTTTTTGTTCCTGAGGGCTCTGGGAGACCATTTTCCTAAGCTGGAAGAAGCAGCACAGACATTTGCCTTTGCAGACTCTGTCAGCATTTGAGTTTCTTTAGCCCTGGCAAGCCACAGATTCCTGTTTTGAAAACAAAGAAAACTGTATTTTTCAAGTGAGGAAACACCTTTAAAGGATTATCAAACTACTCAGAGGCTTTATTAGACAGAAAGCAGCTTTTACAGAGCAGGGTTGGGCTGACTGAAGGGAAGCATTGTCAAGTGTAAGAATTAGATTCCCTTGAATGGAAAAGCAGGCTTGCACATGACAGAGATTGCTAGGACAGCAGGACAGAGAGGAGGACAGTGGGGAAGTGCTAAAGGTTTGCCAACGGGTTATGGAGCCCACATTGTGTCAGTCCTGAAACCTCTTGCCAAATGAAAGCTTCAGTCGCTCTCACCCACTGCCGCTCTCAGGTAATGAATGCATTTTTGATTAGCTTTCCTGATTACCTGTTCCCTATGCACACAGCAGAAGACAGAATAGCAGGGTCTGGGGCTTTGGGTTAAGATTTTAGAGGCAAAAAGGCTCCTGGGAGGCTTTCATTATCTTTTCAATTTTTTTTCTCTCTTCACCTGCTCCTCGGTGTACAATGAGATAACAGTGGCTTTTTCTGACAGCAACCAGGAGGCCAGAACCTTGCCTCCACCTCCATCAATGCTGTTGCTGGGAAATTCAAGCGGTGCCAGAGGGACAAGCAGCCACGCTAAAGCTGCCGTGCACTCGACTCTGAGTTTTTATAGCATTTAACTCACCCCCTCAACTGCAGGAGATGAATGTCTTTGCATATATTGAAAAAGAAATTATGCTTTTGATTTCCTAGATACATTCCAAGTATTTACCAAGAGACAAGAATTAGGTGGGGAAATAGGTTTTAGGCTCAGAAGGCAGTGTCTCTAAAGATTTAGTGCAATTTGAATGGGAACACGAACTTTGGGAAGGAAAAACGCAAGTTATCAATTTTAGAACGATTTCCTCCCTGGTGCTATGAGGGCTGAAATTCAATGTTTATAATCAAATTAATCTTTTTTTAAAGAAAAAATACATCAGTCTAACAATTTTTATATTGCATTTTCTCTGTGAATAGGCTATTAAGTGTTTTTCTTCTTTGATTGTTCTAGTTGTTGTCCTGAGCTTGCCATTCTGTGGGGACTAAGGTCTTCCTAACAAGTTGCAGGGTAAATAAATGCCAGTCTCATTGATGAATGTCAATCCAGCCCGTGGCTGAGTAACCATGGCTAGAGTAAATATCATTTTTTTCCTTGAGTGGGAATGTAGGGCATGGCAGCTGTTTGTATCCATGGATCAGATCTAACCCTGAGACTAGGCTGAGTGAGCCAGTGCGTCCTTTGGATGCGATTTGAGTCACTCCTAAAGGCTGCGATACACTCCCTCCCTTCCTAACCCGACCTCTAGAGCTAGTACTTGCTGACATTTTCCTCCTATCCCACTTCTTTGGGATGCCCTTGATCAAAATGGTCATGGTGCCTACATTTGCTATATTGCTCCCATTATTTCTACATCATGACACATGGGCAAGTCCTCAGAATGTCAGTTAATAGGTTTGGAAACTCTAGTCACTTTAACCCTGGGCCTGAAGGAAATTAGAGGCTCAGCCCACTGCTATTCTAGTCACACTACCACCACCTGTCTTACAGAGATAAATATGCCATTTATCACCTGGGATACTTTTGAGTTTAGAAGGGGTACTATTAGTAATTACAATGGGATATCAGGCAGA
Organism: Uromys caudimaculatus; assembly: GCA_028551405.1. Taxonomy (NCBI): domain Eukaryota; kingdom Metazoa; phylum Chordata; class Mammalia; order Rodentia; family Muridae; genus Uromys; species Uromys caudimaculatus. The sequence continues at coordinate 88,618,433 of CM052722.1, read as the reverse complement.
TTGTCTAATCTGGGAAATTTTAACTTCCCAGTCAAATGTGTTAATGGATGTTAGTTTTTCGAAATAGCACCACTGAGACTAGATGTCTGAGGCAGGCACCTTTGTATTCTGTTTGTTCCATTAGTCTACTTCTTTATCATCTTATCATCTATTTATTCTGTTATTATCATCTCCGGGTGCTGTTTTTCTTTAGCCTCTACTTCACAGAGGAAGAGGCAGATAAGAAAGAAAATGATGGACACCCGTGTTTCTTGTTTCCAGTAGAGGCAAACTGTCAGGTGGTAAACTGTCCATTTGGGACCTGAAGGATTAATTAGCATCTTTTGAATTCCTGTTTGATACCTTCATCAACTGTTTTTTTCTTTCTTTCTATACTGTCCCAGTGCCATTCCCAGTCATGTCTGGAATTTTTTTCCTTTTTCTCATATCCATTAAAGTTTAAGTGTTCTTGATTGTATTTTAATTTCTAAGGAATTTAATTTTGCAGAAATTTAATATATTCACTTCCCTAGGCAGTGTGTTCATATTTATACAACGGACTTCGAGAAA
>CM052722.1:88610384-88612884 GCA_028551405.1 Uromys caudimaculatus | reverse complement strand
AGTGCTTAAACATAGAGCCCCAAATACATTGTTGAATTCAACACTCTTCTATCTGAAATGAACAGATCCTCTAGGCAGAAATTAGTAAGGTCATAGTTGTACTTAACACCACTATCAGTGAATCATAAAATTGTTATGTATAGAACACTTCATCTAACAGCCTAGTATACTTTCAAATACACAGGGTACTTCAAGACAGACCATACTCTAGATGAACCAAATTAAAAAAAAAAAAAAAAAGAAGTCACACAGTGTCTTCTTTCTGGCCACTAAGGAGGTATATGAAAGAAACCATCAACAGAAAGATAGGTAAAAATATTCTCCAAATCTCCAAAGGTAAGACAAAACCAAAGCAAAGAACTATAATACATGGAACTTGCAACTATAGCCACTTACTCACATATTAAAAATGTCCAATAAAACCTTTGAATAGATATCATACCTCCTAAGAATAATTAAGTCAGTATATGACATTAAAATTCAAATATTAATTTTATAAAAGTAAAATCATTTATGTTACACAGTGAAAGCAGAATGTAGAGGGACATTCATAGCACCTAGTTAATGTTTCCAGAATAAAGAAAGATCTAAGACTAAACATTGTATGCAATCAGAAACAGAATACCATGACTGATTGCAATGTAAGCAGAAAAAAAGATGCATTAAAGATTTGAGTAGAAATCATTGAAATTTAAAAGTAGGAAATCAATGGCAAAACCAAGTGAATCCAAAAGCTGATTTTCAGAAGATTGCCAAAATTGATATTATTCTAGCCAGATTAACAAAAGGAAAGAGAATAGGTAATATCAGAAATAAAATATAGTATTAGTGTAGAACATAAACACAAAAAGGTAAGAAGACACTACAGTTGTGTGCTGGAGAGATGGCTTAAGAGAGTGGATAAGAAGAGCACTGACTGCTCTTCTAGAGGTCCTGAGTTCAATTCCCAGCAGCCACATGGTGGCTCACAACCATCTGTAATGGGTTCTGATGCCTTCTTCTGGTGTGTCTGAAGACAGCAACAGTGTACTCATATACATAAAATAAATAAATCTTTTTCTTAAAAAACAATACTTTTGATAACTCAAAGTCTGCCAATTTGATAATGTAGATGAAACGGAGCAGTTACCTGCCTGACTCAATCTGGGTGCTTAATATATAATGAAAATTCAAGTCAATATGAATAATCTGCTGTGGCTTAGATGAGTTCACTGGTAAATTTTTTAAACATTTAAAGCCAAAGTCATATGAATTCTTAACAAAATCTTTCAGATGACAGAAGAGAAAGGAATACATTTTCATTTTTTGAGGCAGCATTCCCCATTAAAAGCCATAAAAGCTTATGAGAAAAGACTGCAATCCAGTCAGAGAGCTGTATGCATGCAGCATAGTAAGATCACACTGATAGAACAGACTTCCCTAATACAATGCAGGACTGTTGGTAACATCCTTATTTATAGTTTTCAAAAATCAAAATTAAGCAATATGCCTTTCAGCAAGTGAATAGCTAGATAAGCCATGTCCATCCAAACCACAAAATTTTTTTCAGCACTAAAGACTAAACTATCAGGTGATAAAAACATAGAGGAAATGTCAACCTACATTACTAAGTGAAAGAGGCCAATATGAAAAGCTTATTGCCTTGTGAATCTAAGCACATGACACTCTGGAAAAGGGAAAGCCACTGAAATGGTACCAAGATCAGGGGTTTCTAGTGGGTGTTGTGTAGGGGGAATGAATAATCCAAGAACAGAGGAATTTTAGGGCGGTGAGACTATTCTGGTACAAGATACTGATAACTGGGGAGGCTGTGTGTATGGTGGGGGACAGGCAGTCTAAGGATACACTGTGTTACAGCTTAGTTTTAGTATGAACCTAAATACTGCTTGATAAACTCTATTGGTTACAATATTTATTATTAGCATTTGAGAGTATGTATAACAGTACAAATAAAAATGACCATTAATTTCTTTTGATATTATTTTATATCAAATCAGTCAGTTTTCATCTTTTTCATCTTTTTTCTTCCCCTCTTTCTTTTGTTTTTCTTTTTTTATACAGACATGCATATTCATAGCATTGGCTTCATACAATAAAAGTTCTGAATAATGTTCATACTATGCACAGGACTACCTATCTATCTATTTATCTATCTATCTATCTATCTATCTATCTATCTATCTATCTATCTATCTATCGTTCATCTATGTATCTATCTATGTGTGTATCTATCTATGTGTGTATCAATCTATGTGTGTATCTATCTATCTATCTATCTATCTATCTATCTATCTATCTATCTATCTATCTATCTATCTGTGTATCTATCTGTGTATCTATCTATCTATCTATCTATCTATCTATCTATCTATCTATCTATCTATCTATCTATCTATGTATCTATGTATCTATGTATCTATGTATCTATGTATCTATCTGTCTATCTATCTATCTATCTATCTATCTATCTATCTATCTATCTATCTATCTATCTATCTAT